>CAJQZJ010000637.1:1346827-1368047 GCA_907164525.1 Lophiomys imhausi | reverse complement strand
TAAGCTTGAGCTTTCTGGCAATAAGCCAGGCGCCATCTTAGGGTTTCGGCTCACCACACACAGTTCATTGTAATGTAATTCTGCTATCAGAATTACAAGAGACTCCTTGCTTGGGTTTTAACTAGCAGTAGGAATTACAAGTTTGAGTTCGTAACTATCAATAATTTGTCAGCTAAGGTACATTCAGGCAATAGCTGCAACTACAGAATAGGTGCACTGCCTAGGTGCTTTGGAAAGACATAATCTATGGCACTCCTATCAGAAAAACCTGATCTGTCACTGGGAGTATAAGTGAAGTAGAACAGTACAAACATATTCATATGTTGGTTTGTTTGTTTAAGTCTCAAGCCCTCCACCCTTTATTGAAATGCAATTGGTTTTTACCACCAAGAATTCAAGCTCCACGTGGACCAATATCTAATTTGTACTCCAGACCAAGTAGTGGTACAAATTCACTGCTACCAAGGTTGAATCCATAGATTTGGAGGCTAAGTCCAGAAGATATACCCTAACATAGTCTGAAAACTAACTGCCTGTATAGAGAGATGGCATATGGTGATATATATTCATGGAGGACACTTATGGAAATAAATTATGATTTCTGACTCAAAAGAGTAGTAGAGAAGATGTAAGCCTTGTGTAATTAAAGTAATTTCCATAACAATAATTGTGAATAGCATTTTTCTTTTACTTGTTGTCTTTTGATTTTCATATCATTTACACTGATCTCCCTCATCTCCCACCCCCACTCAACCCACCTTCCATGCTTACAATCTCTCCCAACAGAGAGAAAAAAAAATCTTATTGTGGAAGCTATTGTGAATCACAGTGTATACCATGATATTCCCTTTTGTCCACACTTTTTGCTTGCAAATGTTTATTGCAATGACTCCTTGGTCTGGAAGGACCAACTCATCCTAGCTTGCATCCTTGGTGCCAGCTCACTCTCAACTCTCAAAGAGTCCAGGGCCTGCTCTCCCAAGTAGTACAGCCTGCTAGGGGCAGGGTCAGCACTCCTGCTCATATGTCTCTGGGGCCAGTTCTTGCATGGTGCCCAAGTGGGAGGTGGGCCAGCTCTGTATCGCACTCAGACATCAACATATCTCTGGTTGGCAGTTCAGAACAGGGATGTGCATATGACTTTTGCTGGTAATAGACCCATGCTGCTACAGGACCATGGACCCAGATATGGCCCCTGGTGGCAGCAGAGGCCAAGATTTCACCATTGTCCTAGGTTGTATCATTGTCTACTCACATCAGGCTGTTACTCACTACCCTCAAATTTCCAATTCTGCCTTTCTTCATTGTGCCCACATCATTCAGTTTCTCTGACTCTTCCATTTCGCCACCATTTATTTGTTCCTCTTAGTGATGCCTGGGGTCTCTTAGTGTCTGGGCTTATCTCAAGAGTGGTCTCAGAAGAGCTATGCCTCACTTGTGCACAGTAGCCATATCTGCAATGCCTCCAGGGACAAGGTTTAAAGATATTTCTAACTTGAACTGAAAATTCCTTTTTCCATAGTAGTAATAGTATATGAGTTAGCAATATCTATAATGCAGCCCACACAGGATTATTTAACCTACAGTAGAGCTAAAACATATTAGCTATTTATCTACATAAAGCTATGTTCATAATGCTGCTATAGAGAATTGAAGGCAAAGTTTGTTTCTAATGGAAACATTACAAAACATGACTCTCATGGGATCTCAGTCCTTGTTCTCTTTGTTGTTCATTTTACTATAGATAAAACTGTATTAAAATGCTTGTTGTACTACAAGACTATATTTTTCTATAAGCATCCATGGGGTAGATCTGGTCATGCATGTCATTTCTGCTTCTTGCACTAAGAAGGTAAGAAGTAGGCTAGGCATCTGAGGAAGGAGACTGTGTTTATAGCCCTCATTTCTTCAGTGCTCATGTTCAGGTCACTAAAATATTATTTGATCTAGTCTCTATATTTCTGGAAATTTAACTACTAAAAATGGCCTTTACGTGCTTGTTAGGAAGTGTAATAAATCATTTAAATATTATATGATAAAACTATAGCTTTTTGTTCTCCATGATGATACATAGGTTGAAGTATGTTATAATAGAAACAAGAAACAACATATTCCTTTACTGTGATATCTCTTTTACTGGGTTTTATATATGCTTCTTCAGTATGTGTTTGTGTGTATGTGTGTGAGTGTGCAAATGTGTGTGTGTGTGTTTGTGTGTGTAGTGGGAGAAACTCTGAGTAAATATATCTATTTTTGACATGGGATTAGCTATGTTAAAGACCTAGTTACAGAGACCCATGGGAAAGAAATTGTCTCCAATATGGGGCTTTGAAGGATGGCAAAGACTTCCTATAGCATAAGTCTGGTTTTTGACAATGTATGATTGTTTACAAAACATTGACTAATATGTTTAGAAATGAGCCATGCCCTCAAGGCTTACTGCAACTTAACATGCCCCCTGGAGGGCCTCCTATGAAGACTACTACTCTCCTCTGATAATAAACAAGCTTGGGATCTCAGTTATTGATGTATTTGCTTCTCAATCAGAGCCAGCACAAGCTACCTGATAATTTCTTTATTCCCTTGTCACCCCAAGTCGGTTTTCCAGGAACAAGTAATAAGACACAGCATGTGTGTGCTCATCTGTAATATTAAATTGTTTTCTTTCAGAGAAAAGAACACGTAAGAGAGCATAACCTGTGGGAAACATATATACACAAAAACAAGACCTTCATCTAGTAATATGATATCTCATTTTACCCTTGAGAGATTTTATTCATATATCAGGTACTACACAAAATAATATGTTACAGAAGAAGAACAAGAAGGAGGAGGAGGAGGAGGAGGAAGAGGAAGAAGAAGAAGAAGAAGAAGAAGAAGAGCTGAGACTAAACAAATACAGATGATAGGCAACTTTGTCGTCATAGAGATCAGTTAGCTAGTGGGAGGTGGGAGTGATGTCTCAATGAAAGACTTTGTTATCTTTTAGTGGGAAACATTACCTTAACTGAACTGCCATGTCAGGACCCACACAAGAGAAAGTTCTTAGCCTTCGTGTGACTGATGAATTGTAGGGGGCTGATATTTGGGGAACACCCCACACTGTCAGAGAAGGATAGATTAGAGAGGGGGTAGAGAGTGGGAGGTGGGACTGGGAAGGGAGGAGAGAGGGGGCTGGGATCATGATCTAACTTGAATTAATAAATAAGTGGAAAAATTAATAGTTAACTTGGTAAATTATAAAAATAAGGGACAGGAAAGTACAAATTGATAGTTTCAGAAACACAAAACAGGACGATGCCTTTATGCAACTTACTATATTAATTATTTAAGTATAAAGAAATTCTACCTTCACAGACTAGAGGTGACACAGCTCTCCCTGTGTCAATATAAGGTATTTTATGGATGGACTGGAGCTGAGGTGCGGGAAAGAATGGAAGGATCATATGGAAAGGGGGCAGATGGGATGGAGAGAGGGAAGATATAGCTGGAATTGAAGAGGTAGCTAGAATTGAAGTGTATTTGAAGGACTTATAGAAACCTAGTGGAGTGGAAATTTTCTATTATATGTGAAGGCAATCCTAAAGAAGTCTCCAAATAACGAGTGAGAGAGAATCTCTACTAGCCATCTCTTGTCACTAAATGAAACTTCCAGTGCCAGGACTGGGTTTCATCCAATTGAGTTGAAGGCCAAAAGTGTCCCATGCAAATTTACAAACAACCCAAACTGTTGCCATGACATTAAGCTGTTGTGCACAAACTGATATGAAAGCTATATTGCTGAAGACAACACCCATATAATTCCTCGAACAAGAAAAAAGTGCATTGTTGCCTACACAGACCCTTCACCCAATGTTCTAGTGTCCGAGACATGGAAACATACTTTGCAATCTACTACAAGAGAAACTTAAACACCAATCCTACCACAAAACCTTTGATCTAAAATCTGCCCTGACTGAAAAATTTGCTGAAGTGATCATGACACAAAGCTTGTGGAAACAATTATGTCTGATTTGACTTGAAGGCCATTCCATTCTATGTAATCCACACTTGACACTGCTTTGGTGACCAAGAGTTAAATTGTAGATAGCCTAGGTACCCATAGCAAAACCAAAAACTATAGATCCTAAAAAAAAAGTAATAACAAAATGACTCCTCATGATATTCTGTTGTACTCATAGACAGCTCTCTTATACAGCCATCATCAGAAATGCTTACTCCTGCAGCAGATGGGAAAAATATATAGATACACATCAAGGCATTATGCTGAGGGACAGGGAGAGGGAGAGGGAGAGGAAGAAGGAGAGGGAGAGAGAGAGAGAGAGAGAGAGAGAGAGAGAGAGAGAGACCCTAGAATATATCACAGTAAATGAAATGTCTCTATCAAATTTCTACCTTCTGAGCTCATGTGGACCCCCATGGAAGCACACCCAGAAGAAATGATGGAGGCAGAGGAGCAGAAGACCCCAGGAGAATAGTTCCTCTAAAACTGAGCAAAGTTCATATGAACTCACAGAGACTGAAGCAGTAAGCACAGGGCCTACATGAATCTTCACCAGTTTAGTTTAGTTCTCTCAATTTAGAACTTTTATGGGACCATTGAATTTGTGAAAAAGTGACTCTCTGATTCTGGTGACTTTTCTTGGGACCCATTTATTTTTTCTTTTTGTTTGTCTTATGCAACTTAAGTATGATGACCTGTGTTTTAGCTTATTCTATTTTATTTTGTTATGTTATGTTATTTTCTTCTAAAGGCCTGCCCTATCCTAAAGATAGACAGAAAGGAAGCATATACAGATGGGAGAGGAGGTAGGATGAACTAGGAGAAGTAGAGGGAGAGGAAAATGTATTCAGATTATATTTTATGAGAAAAGTATCTATGTTTAATGAAAGGATAAAATAGCAATGAAAAACAAAAGAAATTCCACATTCATAAACACATTATTTTTACCCTGGATATAGTGGTTATTGTGTTCATATTCTCAGTCTTTTTCATTCTTGGCATATTTTAATCATGATCTGGATGTACCTGAAGGATATATTCTTTCAAATTTTCACATGAATTGTGCCATTCTATCCCCATGCATCCGCTGTGGTTCATAGGTACAATTGTTGTTTCCTTGTAGTCAAGAGACAGCACAGGTTATTAGTAAGAACTTGACTATAATGATTGACTCCAGAGTTCAAAGACCATTCCTACCTTTCCCACTGGTGTGATTATCATGGATTGTTATCTCTACTGGAAATTTTAATATGACTTATGAGGATGGAATGAATCAATTTGCTTTGTCCTGCCTTTGGGACTTATTTATGTTCAAAGAGATATATCATTATTATAATTATAATTTATACATTACATCCTTTTTTCAGTTTTGCATACCTACAGTTTTCCCAGCCCCCTCACCTCCCCTCTGCCCCAGATCCACTGTTGCTCTACTTCCTTAAAAAAAAAAAAAGGAAAAGAAAAAAAAAAAGATCAGGCACCCAGGGATATCAATTGAACATGGCATAACAAATTACAATAAAACTAGGCACAAACCCTCATATCAAGGCTAAGTAATGCAACTCAGTAGGGGAATAAGGCCTCCAAACAGAGGCAACTCAAAGAGTCACGCACTCCCACTGTTGGTAGCCCCACAAGCATACAGGGTCCATGATTGTTACTTCAGTCTCTGTAAGCCCTTATGAGCACTGCTTAGTTGACTCTGTTGTCCCTGTTCACATGGTGCCCCTGACCACTCTGGCCTCTGTAATCCTTCCTCCCCTTCTTCTGTGGAGTTCCCATGACTTATTCTAGTGTTTGGTTGTGGGTCTCTGCAACTGCTCCCATAAATTGCTGGATGAATTCAGTCTCATGTCATTTGGGCTAGGCACTAGTCTATGAGTATAGCAGAATATTATCAGGTATCTTTTATTGAGTTTTTTTTCCTTTTATCAGTAGTATTTGGTTATATCCTGGGTCTCTGTGTTCAGAGTGTACAGCCTCTGGTTCCTTGCCATCCAGGGAGGAACAGGAGCAATCCCCCTCTCGTGGCATGAGCCTCAAGTTGGATGAGTCAGTGGTTGGTCAATCACATATGTTCTGTACCACCATTACACCATCACATCTTGCAGGCAGGACAGAATGTAGGTTGGATGTTTTGTGGCTGAATTGATATCCCATTCCCACTGCTGGGTGCTTTACTTGGTTAAAGAGTATGGCAAGTTCAGGCTCTGTATCCCTACTTACCAGGGAACTTGGCTAGAGTCACTCTGGTAGATTTCAGGGAGTTTCAACTGCACTGTGTCTCTACTGACTCCCAAATGATTGCTAAAGAGATATACCAATTTGTATTATTTTTCTAAATATTTTCCAAATAGTGATCATAGTTTCTGTCTCTCTAGACTGATGCAATAAAATGCTAACAATAAAGTAACAAAAGCAATGATTACTAGATGTCTTGTCTGAATCAAGCATTATACTAAGTAATTTGAATGGAATCCACAAGTCCTCATAATACTTCTATAAAACAACTTATGAAACTTGCCTACCACTTAAGGCATTTTAGAAGAAAACACTTAAACAAAACTGTGCAAAGCTTTTAATCTAAACAGTATCTAAATGATGCCAGTTTGATGTTCACTCTCTTATTAGCCTACAAAGTTCATTATTGTCTCTCCTTTCAAGCTCATTGAAGCATCAGCATCTATTATCTAGTTCATCCTTCAATAACTAATATCTAGAATGTAAGCAATCCAGGTAGGCTACTTCGAGTTCTAAATTGTTTTCAAATTCATAAATATTCCTTACAACAGTCTAAGAAATGGAAGTAGGGTTTTAAACAGAAAATTTGAAATTCATTCCAATAAGCACACACCAGAAACATCTGAATAAGATAAGATTGTATTGTTTGTTTTTAAACATATTTTATTAATTCTTTGAGAATTTAATACAATGTATTTTAAACATTTTAAATTTCTCTGTCATCAAGTCTTCCCCTACACACGCCACCTGTCTACCCACAGAGAATTGTATCTTTCTGTTAATTTATTTTAAGGACGTGACTTTAGTACATTGTCTATATTACAGGAGATGGCCGTCCAGCCGCACACTTCAGGGAATAGCTCTACAAACAGCAGTGGGCAGTACAAGTAGGACACAATGGGTTTCAAGTTAGTACTCTTAAGTGTTAGATCAAATGACTCTTAAAACAAGAAATAAATGAGAAATGAGAACATGCAGTTTTATGCACTTTCAGAATGCTGTCTGTAAAATTTTGTAAGGAAAAACAAAACCAGGAAAATGGATAAGACAGCTTATCAAAGGAAAGCAATGTCTAACAGAAAATAATACCTCATGATAAGATTGAAGCAAAATATGAGCCTTCTTTTGTGCAAAAATGATTGCAAATGGTGCAATCATACTTGCCACATTTAAGGAACAGTTAGAATGACAGAGCTGTGCTAGGAGTTATTGTTTCTACCAAAATGTAGGATGGAGTTTTTGCTAAAAGACTTGCATTATAAGAGTAGGTGATAAAGCAAGGATGACTAAAGAAATTACTACATTCCCCTCATATATTAGAGTTAGTGAAGTCTCATAATTTTTTACTGAAACATTATTTATTGATATTAAATTTGATTCATGCAAAAGTTATCAAGATACCTATGTCAAATGAGATTGTAATTAAATTACAATGGAATTTTATTTTCAAGAGGAATTCCAGCAATCATTGAGAAGCAGATATGAAATGACAAAGACAGACCTTACTTTGTTGACTTAACTGTCCCCTCATCAGTGGGCTGATCTAATCTTGCATAATTTGAGGATTTTGGATAGCTTTAGAATACCAGAAAAAAAGTACTTTTTTTTTTTTTTTTACAGAGACATCTCACTTAATTACTCTCCCATTTAAAGAAAGGTTTCATTAAATTTAACCTAATTTCACTATTCTTCAGAGAACTATCATTGACCTGCTTCTTCATCCCTCTGGAAAAACTGGCAGCTGGCTCTTCTCCCTTAAAATAGAACCATTTTTATACGTGGCAACTATTATACTATCTCCTCTCATGGACCTTTGATTCAGTTTCAATAATCCAAGTTACTCTAACCTATCCTCAGAGGTCAAATTTCCCAGCACTTTAATTATCTCTGTGGCTCTCAATTGTGCATACTTCAATTTGACCTCATCCTCATTTTTCTCCTGACCTCAGATTTGAAGATATTATTCTAATAAAGGTTTGGCCAGCAGTGAGGATAATGAGGGAAGTGTTTTTCAGTAACAGTGCTACCATGTATAAAATACACTTTTCCTGTGCACTTCCCCATGTAAAATGTAATATTTCTAATTCTAAGTCATAATCGACTTGTAATATCCCATAACTATTTTTTGTATCTTAATTATAAATTATTCTCTTCCCTGGTAATAGATTTCTCAACTTCTTAGAAGGAATCATTATGTGCTTAGTTTTCTTAGAGTTATTTTGGGCTTTGACATTTATAATATGAGTCTTGATATTGGTGATATGCAAAAAAATCACTTCAATAATTTTTTAAAATTCTATACTAGTTTTCAGTTTAATTACTTCACTTTTTAAAAAGGCATAATGTTTTTACTCTTTATACTCTATAAAAATGATGGAAAAGAGATATCAAAGATTTCAATCTCTCAAAATTCTTGTGATTTACAGAAAAATAGTTTTCATAGCTAGGACAAATATTAAACAAAATATGGGCATAATTTCCATACTTGTACCTCTAACACTAGAGAATGAGAGTGCATATGAAAATCACTTTAGTCTACATGTTTTTTTTTTAATTCACTATAATGAGGATGGTAGTCCATGTCTGTAATCCCAGGACTGAAGAGACTAAGTATGGAAGAACTCAAAGTTTTGTTGTAGTTGTTATTTTTGAGATTGTAAATTGATTATGTTTGTCCATTCCCTTTCCTCCTTCCAAGTCTTCAAATATATTACTCCTGTTGTTTCTTCAAATTCATGGTCTCTTTTTTCATTATGTTATTGCATACATGTATGTATTGGTACATATATATACATATATATATATATTTCTTAACATAATATGTTGTATCCATATAATGTTACATGTATGAACATTTTCAGGACCTACTCTTCAGCACCAGACAATCAATCAGTGTGATCTTCCCTGAGGAGTACCACCTCTGCCACTACCAGCTTTATTCAGTTACATGTTCTTTTTGCAGGATTGAGGCCTCATGTGCTTTTACCCATTCTTTTTGGAATGTTCATTGGTGTCTTACCTTGTTCACTTCATACTTTGCCTGTCATGTTAGTAAAATGTTACAGATATAGATTCTGAAGCTAGAAAGATGTACAATGTTACAGAAAATTCCTTGATTCTCTGGATCTTCTTTTACAGTCTTTCAATCCCATCTTCCACAATGTTTACTGTTGCAGAATTTTAAACCAGCAACTTGGCTTCTCTGGCAAAGGATCATATATAAAGACCAAGGTCTCTTCGATCAGGCTGGAATACAGACATGCCCTTAGTACATAATTTTAATCTATCTGGGTAGAATACTCACTCTTAATCCTTCTGGTGGAATATAGATAAGACACATCTTTAATCCCTCCAGCTTTAATTTACTACACAACTTTAATCCCAAACAATGATCTCTAATTGAGGGACAGACAAAGTGATGAATCAGAGAAAGATTTGACAGAATGAGTCAGACGTTGGATATGGCCAACTCTCTTGAGGACAGGAAAGAAAAGCTACTCAAGAGCAGCTCAGTGGGAGGAGGAGAGTACAGTACAGGAATACAAGTAAGTTCTTGGAGAATATACAGCAGAGTTCATCAGTATAGTACAGTTTGGTTTAGTTTAGTACAATTTAGTTGATTTCCTGAAGTTCAGTTCATGGAGTCAGAGGCAGTTTTTTTTTTTAGCAGAGCAATTTAGTGAGAAATGGAGAGAATCTAATTTGAATCACTAACCTTGGAAAGGAATTTTGAAACAGAACATCTGAGTTGAATCAGCCAGGCACAGTTCAGAAATAATTAGAAAGGGTGAGCTTATTCAGCATTAAGTCTCCTAGGCTGAAAATATTCTTGGACTAGGTGAACAGAACAAGGCTGGAATCTGTAGCCTTCAAAGTCTGGATTTTCAGATTAGATTAGATTGTATGGAGGCTAGAAGCTTCCAGGCCTGGGCCTAGATAGTTAGAAGTGCTTTGGGCTCAGGCCAAGCCATGTCTTTATAAAGCTTGGTTAGTGCTCTCATCACATCACATAATTTGAGGAAATAAAAACATTTCCAGTTTCCTGACCTTCTGTGGAGGAGAATTTTGTAAATGTATCTTTGAGGTGCTCTATAATTTTGTACTTTGATTAGTTGCCATTTTCTGTAGAAAGTCTCATGTTATAGACCAGCCTGTCAATATAATTATTCTCTCCCTCAAAAATGATAATATATATAGATAAATAGATAGGTAGAAGATAGAAAGAGTGAGTGAGAGAGAGAGAGAGATGGAGAGACAGAAAGATAAAGAGAATATTGGTTATCCATATTCTGATCATTAAAAATATTAAACAGGGTGATAAAAGTAGAAAAATTATCTCTGTGAAGTGTATTCCTATTATGGAAATATGGAACACAATATAAATAAATGCTTAAATGTAAAACAGAAAATAAGATGACGAGAAATCAGCAGAGGATGATGTTTTTAACAGCACAAGCAAGGACAAGTACACAGAAAATTCTATGGGACAACAGAAAACTGTTATCATATAGGAAAAGAGAATGAATGCCAAGTATGAAAATGTGATAGGCACTTGGATGCCATTCTTAAATAGCAAAGAAGAGCATGGAGCAACAGTGACTGAGAGAAATGCGGGGTGGTGTAAGCTGTGATCACCATGCAGAGACAAAGTCACATCTCCTAGGTCATGATGATGAAGACAGCTTTAACTTTAAGTCAGATAAAGACAATGAGAGCTATTTGAAAACAGATATGGAATAATCAAACTAGTTATAACAGTTGCTCTTCAGAGACAAGGTGTGGTCAAGCAGATTTACATTTGAGGGCAGAAGCCACAATTCAAAGACAACATGTAGAGAGCTGTTAGTCATGGCAGCTTGGATCAAAGACAGTAATAAAAGTGGAAGAAGTAGTGTAGTCATGAATCGAGTGTAATACTACAGCAGAAAGTGCCATATGCGCCATACTTAGTCCAGGAGGTGGAACCGTATGGAACACTGAATTGTAATGTGGAACTTCATGTATGGACACCCTTATGAAAAATACTCAGGTACTTAGAAATTTCCACCTCTAGAAAATTCCTACAAATTCTATTGCTTACAAGTTACTGAAAGAGGCACAAGTTTACACTTATTTGTGATAACAATTTTGACTGAAATAGTATCCATTATTTTTTGGACTAATCTGCTAGTAGTTTTTTTTTTCTTTTTTAAACATTTTGATGATTCTTTGTGAGTTTCCCATCATTCATCCCAGTTCCACTCATCTCCCCATCTCCTTGTATCTTCCTGCTGCCCTTGCAACACCCCCAAAATAAAACACACACACAAAAAAACAAGATAAATAAAATAAAATAAACAAAGCAGACAAAACCCCTCATTGTGGAAGTTGTTGTTTGTCACAGTGTGCCCCACAGTATAATCCTACATCCAATATCTGTACTTATAAATGTTCATTGCAATGTGTCTTGGTCTGGTTTAAGGTCTCTGTCTTATGTGACACCAATATTGGATCCACATTGGGAATCTTCCAGGTTATCCTTTATCCTGTCATTGCACTGTGTCATGGAGATCTTACAGTTTTGGGTCCATAGGACAGGTCCTTTCACATGCCTCAACAGTTCACAAATGATATAGATTTTGTGGTGGGCCAACTCTAAGTCCTGAATCTGGGCCTTGATGGTATATGGCTATATACCATCTGGCTATACCTTATCTCCACCACCAGCGAAAGCACTCCAGCACTGTTCTGGCTAGATCACTCAATCTCTTCATTAACAGAAGGCAGGGTCAGCTCTCCAGCACTAATGCCCTTGGGGCTGGCTCATCTGAACCCACACTCCCAGAGCAAGCTCCACTGTGCTGCCCAGTCAAGACTTGGGACCCATTCTCCCAAGTGCTGCAGCTGATAAGGGGCTGAAATAGGTCTGCTCTTAAACCCGCAGGGCTGGCTCATCTTTGCCTTTGCCATCAGAACCAGCTCCACTGTGTTGCCCAGGTGAGTTGCCAGGTCAGTTCTCTGTAGTGCTACAGCCATTGACTGGTAGAGCTAGCCTTTCTGCTATCATGACATGAGACCCGCTCTCCTGACTTAGCAGGTGGTGAGGAGGTTGACTTCCAGGGGATGTGCAGAACTGGCTTCGCCCCTCACTGAGTGCCATGCATTTGAGAGCTAGCTCCACCTCTTACTGGGGCAGCAGGGAGATTGAGCCCCCTGCACGTTGCTGAGGCAGCACAATGGAACTAGCTTTGCCATAGGTGATCTGGCCCTGAGGGTGTGAGTATGGAAGAGCTGACCCTACAAGCAGAGGGGGAGCCTTCACAGCAGGTGAGTGGTGAGGCCAACTTTCCTTTCTCAAAACCCTGGGTCTAGTTTTCCCAACTGCTGGAGGTGGAGAGCTATGGAGGTGGGAGATTCAAGGCATCATCTCTGCTCCAGCACCACGTCGCAGTAAACAAGGGGCTTGGCTGGCTACTCACTACCTCACTACAGGCTATTTCTCTCCACCCTCATATCTCCAGTCCCATCTTTCTTCATGATGCTTAAAGTGTTCAATTTCTCTTTCTTTCCCATCAGACCACCATATACTTGCACAATGTATATTTTTCTCCTGCTGCACACGGACCACTAGGCTGGCTCTGGGTAACATCCTCTGTCTGTGCTGCTTAGCATGGGCCAAGAGAGCCTCTAGGTGTCTACAGCCCACCCATGTGCACGAAGGCAGTCAGGTCTAGGGTTATCTTCCCCCTTCCACAACATGTGTCAGGTCAGCAGACAGGTGGGTGTCTCTTCAGCCCTCTGTGTGACTTGGCAATGGGGACATCACTGGATGTCTTCCTCTTCCCACACTGCCATGTGTGGCAGAAAAGAGGTCTCTGTGTGTCTAAAATACGCCCATGTGGGTGCTGTCTGATATGCTGGTCGGCAGGTCTCTGGCTGGTAGGTGTCTTTAAGCTCTTGCTTATACTGTGTTTATAAGTGATACCTCAATACTCTAATACCTTAAAACAAACCTGTGTAGTATGTTACCTAATGGTTGTTAAGATTTGAATTTAATTCACATCTTTATCCTTTTAGTTATAAACAAAGATTCCTTTGTTTTCCCCAGTGTTTGTGTACCTAGTCTAAAAATATTTTCTTCCTTTGACTATACAATGATTATACAACTAATAAATGAGTACTTACTCTCTGAATTTGGCATTAATACTGATGGCTGCATTAAAATTTGTGAGTCAGTTCTAAGATTATTGGATAAAACTTTCTCATCATTTTTACAAAATTTCATTTGCAGAATCTGCTGTTCTTTAGTAATATGTATGGTATATAATGAACTCTTACCAAAGAAAACATAACACTAATATTGTTATCAATATTTTAGACACAGGAAGTAGACTTTCAAACTGGGTGATAAAAACTGGCCGACAATAATACTAATAGTACTTAGGTTCTCTTCAATTTTTTATTATTGTTTTTCACGTTATACCAACTGTGTTCATGCAGTGCAGCTCTGAGACTGCATTAGCTTCAACCACTGATACTTCCTACACTTCAGGTAAAAATGTATTCCAGTTATCAAAGTTCATCAGGCTGAGCATAGAGTGTTTAAAAAACAGTTATTTAGTAATGATACAGGTGCAAAGTAAATTTGAAGTGAATTGCTGAGAACCCAAAAGTCCTATTCTGATTTTTTTTGGAAATATTTCAGTCAGAAAATAAAGATTTTTCCTTATCAGTTTGTGCTCTAAAAGACAAACCTAAAAGTTAAAATTCAAGAAACCATGTTTTAGTTAGGAAAACAAACAGCACACACTCATTGCCCAATTTCAAGGACGCATCCCCATCATCATTTGCGTTTCTTTTTGTCAGCAAACATATCAAGAAAAGTCAGCAAAACAATGCAACTTATCCACTTTCATTCATTTGTGTAGTTGTCCATCCTTTTCTTTTTAAATTTATTTATTTATTATTTCAGGTTAATCTCCATCATAGTCTTCTCTTTCCACACTTCCCAGTCCTGGCCTCCCACCCTCTACCCCCTAACCCTTCCATCCCACTCCTCTGGAGTGGAGTGTCCCTACATAAGATTCCCCCGCCCCAGTTCAGCAGTCATATGAGGGCCAAGAGCCTCCTCATACACTGGAGGCCTATAAGGCAGTACCACTAGGGAAAAGTGTCTCAAAGACAGGGAGAGAGAACAAACAAACAAAAAAACAAAAACAAAAACAAAGTCTATATCCATGTTCCCTTTGGTGCATTGGCTGTAGTATAGTTATCCTGTACCATATGGCTAAAATCTGACTATAAGTGAATACATGCTATGTGCATCCTTCTGAGTCTGGGTTAGCTCACTCAGGATGAGCTTCTCTAGTTCCATCCATTTCACTGCAAGTTGCATGATTGCATTGTTTCTGATAGCTGAATAATATTCCATTGTGTAGATGTACCACAGTTTTTTAACCCATTCTTCATTTGAGGGACATCTGGGTTGTTTTCAGTTTCTAGCTATTACAAATAAGGCTGCTATGAACATAGATGAGGAGACTTCCTTCTTTTTAATCTCAATGTATAACTGATGCACAGTACTTACCAAAATGGAATGTTTTCCAACCTACTTGTCAGAATAAATTAGATTCTCGCCTTATTAATGTTTCTGGGTTGTTGCAATAAAAGGGACCCTTGACATAAATCAGCAAGGAGGCTAGACAACATGATAATCCAACAGGTAACAATACTTAACTTGGACATGTTTTCATCATCTTACTTATCAGTTTCTTGGAATAAAATATAGAAGAACCGTAGTCGATATTCTTCCATAACTTATTATTTTTTCCTTTTTGTTTGGTGAATATGGTTTTTCAGTTTTCATAAGCACTTTCAGTTCTAACATTTTTGTTCTGTCTATCCCCATCATAAAGAGCTTCTATGCTTTCATCACACAAGGCAATGTCTCATGTGTGGACTTCAATGGGGAGATCTTGGAATCGCGTCTTTTGGTTCTGGCGAAGCTAATTATGTACAAACTGATTTTATAGTCTGACTGTCTTAGTCACCAGTGACTTTTCATTAATTCTTTTATGATAGAGTTGTTCAAAGTAGAGACTTTTTCTTGCATTGTGATGTTTATAATTTAGTTAAGAGTTCAAAGCAACTCTTGACCATAAAATATTGTCAAAGATCCTCTGAAAAGCAGGAAGCATTGATGCAACAGGCAGAAGGGAAGACAAAAGTCAGGACAGACATATTAATGTAGCATGGCTCCTTTTTTTGAATATCACACTATTGATTAGCCAGCTGCAACATTTCTTGAATGTCATGACTTATTGGTATTTAACAGAAATATCTTTAAGTAAATGGATCACAATACTCAACCAAGCTGTTTAAATGATTTTCTTGTGAATTCCCTCACATTCCCACTCATAGCAGAGAACTTGATTTTAACTTTAAGCACTCACTTTACATGATGCATTTAAGACCAGGGACTTCTTCCTGCATCATCTGTCTAATTCTGCTGACTTTTTCACAAACACCTTTACAAAGTTTTCAGAGAATAGGGTTTTAGTAAAAGAACTCTACTGTCTGAGCTAACTCAGCCCATAGACTTGTGCAACAGAGTTATGTACTGATGTACAACCCAGATGTCCCTCAACTGAAGAATGGATTAAAAAACTGTGGTAAATCTACACAATGGAATACTACTCAGCTAACAGAAACAACTAAATTATGCAATTTGTAGCCAAATGGATGGAACTAGAGAAGCTCAAACCAGACCCAGAACGATGCACATGGCATCTATTCACTTATAGTCAGATTTTAGCCATATAGTACAGGATAACTATAATACAACCAATGCACCAAGTGGATCGTGAACATAGACATTTTCCTGTCAATGAGACACTTTGCCCTAGTGGTACTGCCTTGTAGGTCCCCAGTGTATGAGGAGGCTCTTGGCCCTCATATGGCCGCTGAACTGGGGCGGGGGACTGTTATGTACAGACACTCCACTCCCGAGGAGTGGGATTGAAGGGATAGGAGGTAGAGGGTGGAAAGGTGGGACTGGGAGGGGTGGAAAGAGGACACTGTGATGGAGATGTAACCTGAAGTAATAAATAAATAAATACATACATACATACATACATACATACATACATACATACATAAATTGATTAATTAAAATACATAAAATGAGGGAAAACTATTTCCAACAGCATTTTGAATACAACATAGAAATGTCTGCATTTATCAGACATAATTTAAGTGACTTTTTAAAGCAGAAAGATAAACTTCAGGATAGTGACTTCCAACATGGTCCAAAGGACTTTCATTTAAACTTTGTGTTATTTATGTGTGTTCTATACTGGCAAAGTCCCATTTTATCTTTTTTTGGACAGGAGGCTAAACCTAAAAATAAAGATTTTTTTCCAAAAAAAAAAAACCCAAAAAACAAAAGAGTTGCACTGCCTTCTGTATTATTGATCTTCTGTCCCTGCCAATATCACACAATTACAACCCTCGCCACATGATCTTAATCAGTGTGATCTCCATTATATTGGAAATATTATGAGTTAAATATTAAGCACATGTTTTAAAGTTTCTCTTTACTTCTGATTTTTAGATTTTTTTGCATAAAATTGTCTTTTATAGTACCAGACATTGAAACTGGGTATAATGTAGCTCATATAGCTTCCAGAATAGGAGGTTTTCTAGCTTCCCTCCTTGTTTCCCTAATAAGAATACATCTTAGTGAGAATAGAATAACATGCTATTAACAATGATTTTCAATATAAAACTTCAGATTTCCCAAAAGTTAAATAATAAACATTGGGAATGAAGCAGAGAGAGTTCATTGAGAATATTATCATTCAAACTGAGTGGTGAACTGGACTGTTTGAGAAATAGATGTTTCAATAAGGACATTAAGGAGCTGAGGGAGGAAGCTAAGAGAGTATGTGAGCAATCCCAATAGATCCAAGGCATAATGCTCTGCTGTAGTCTCCAGCAAACAAGAGCCCATTTCACCAAGTGAACCAGAGGAAAAGAAGTGGAAGAGAACCCTCTCCAGTACTCTGCAGAACACTTGAAATTATATAAAAGGTTACTGGGAAATTCTAGGCAGACTGAGAATACAATATAATTTCTATTTTAATAAGTTCATTTGGATACTATTTTCAGAGGAAGAAAAAAACCCTCAAATATACAGAAGTAAACAAAGATATTCGATTCTGTAAAAATGCCGGTTTACAACATTCATTGGCTGCCTTTTTATCTAATTCATACAGAAAATTTAAGGTGTTGTGTGCATCCTCTGAAGGTGATCAAGAGGATACAAATTGGAAAAGAAGATATCAAAGTATCTTTGTGTGTAGATGATATGATAGTATACAAAAGTTCCACCAGTAACTGCACTACTTTCAACAAAGCAGCTTTATTCAAACTTAACCCATAGAGATCAGTAGTTTACCCATTTATAAATGGCAAATGAACTGAAAAAGAAATCCTGGAAACAACACCTCTTATGACACACCCAATTAATACAAAATATCTTGGTGGTAACTCTAAATAAGCAAATGAAATACTTCTGTGATAAAATGGTAAAAGATTGAAGAAAGAAGTTGAAGAAGGCATCAGAAGATGGAGGGAACTTCCATGCTCATGGATTGGTAGGATTAACAGCAAAAATGGAAATCCTAATAAAAGCAACCTACATATGCAATCCTCATAAAAATTTCAACACAATTCTTTACAAATTTTTAAAGGAAATTCTCAACTTTATATGGAAACATAAAAAAAAAAAAACCCAGGATATCTAAAACAATCCTGGCTAATAAAAGAAAAGCTGAAGTATCACTATCGCTGATCCAGACTATACTACAGATATATATTAGTAAAAATATCATGGTAATGACAAAAAACAGACTTGATAACCAACAGAAATAAATGAGAAGATCCAAATATATATCATCATACTTATTTATAAATAATTCAAAAATAACTACTGGATAAAAGACAATTTCTTCAACAAATGATGCTTGTAAAACTCAATTGCTGCATAGAAAGAGTCCAAATATGTAGAGGAATTTTAATCCAGCAACATGGCTTCTCTGATTATATCCAAAGGCCTTCCAGGTCTGTATGATCTGACTATAATTCAGAAAAATTCTTAATATACACCTTTAATACCTAACAATGAAGTAAAGTTAATTTGGAGAAAGAAGCATACATGTTTGAAAGTGACATCTAATTGAGGTGCAGACAAAGTGACAAATCAAAAAAGATTTGACAGAACATGATATGCCCAACTCTCATGAGAATGGAGACAGGAAAGAGGGGTAACTTAGGAGAGCAGCCCAGAGACAGATAGAGAGGAGGCTGCATTAATAGGAAACTTTGACAGATGCAGGTTGTAAAGAGAACAACTAGACATAAGTAAAGACAGATGAGCCAGAAGAGTATAATAGATTGCTTGAGTTAGTTTGTGGCCAAGAATAGTAATTCAATCAGAAGCTGAGAGAAGCCAGTTTCAACCAGTTAGCTTGGAGAGGAGTTTGAGCCAGAACAGCTGAAGTGAACCAGCTAGTCAGAGTCCAGAAATATCTAGAAAGGGTGATCTTGTTCAACAGTAAATCTGAGAAGATGAAAAATATTCTAGGCCTAGATTAGATTGTACAGAGACTACAAGCTTCCAGGACTAGACATAGGTTAGTAGACAGAGTTAGTAAGCCTCTGAGAATACAATTGCTTCAGGCAAATAAAAGTTACCCTTACACAAATGTATACATACTTATCTCCCTGTACAAAACTCAACTCCAAATAGATCAAAGACCTCAGGATGAAACCAGATAAACTGAACCTGATAGAAGAGAAAAATAGGGAATAGCCTTGAAACCATTTGCACAGAAAAAGGCTTTCAGAGCAGAACACTATTAGTACAGGCACTAAGATAAACAACTCATAAATGGAACTTCATGAAACTGAAAAGTTTCCATATAGAAAAGAATACTATCATTCAGACAATGTGATAGTGTATAGAATGGTAGAAAAATTTGTCAACTGCACATCAGATTGAGGGCTAATATCCAAAATATATAAAGAACTCAAAATTACTAGCTACCAAGAAAATCACCCAATTAAAAATGTGCTGTGGATCTAAAACAAGTCTCAATAGAGAAAATTCATTTAACTGAGAAAGACAATGGAATTTCAACATCCTTAGACATCACAGAAATACAAATCAAAACCACTTTGAGATTTCATCTTGTACCTGTCAGAATGGCTAAGATTAATAAAGCAAATGACAATTTATATTGATGAGGATTTGAAGTAAGTGTAACATTCATCCATTGTTGTAAATATAAATTTTTACTATAAAAACCAAAATGTGTTTCCTCCAAATGATGAGAATTGATCTACTTCAAGATCCAGCTATACCAGTCTTAGCCATATATCCAAAGTACACTTCATTCTACCAAAGATATACTGGCATAAACATGTTTATTGCTACACTATTCATAATATATAGAATTTGGAAACAAACTATATATCTCTTAATCAATGAATGGATAAAGAAAATATGATAGCTGTATACAATGGAATATTCACCCATTTAAAAACATGAAAATTTCAGGAAAATGGATGAACCTGGGGGGAAAAATCATCATGCTTAGTGAGGTAATTCAGCCCCAGAAAGACGAATATGGTGTGCAAGTGTTTATATATGGACATTAGGTGTTAAGTCAATGATAATAAAGCTACAATCTAAGATATACTCCTACAATAGTGGTTCAAAGCTTGTGGGAATAATCAACTGATTTGATTTAAAACCTACTCCATGAGATTTCAACTCATACCCAATATTGCTTTCTTAGCCAATAACCTTGGACTAAATAGCCCAGGTATGCATGGTAAAACAAATATGTAAGTTCTTCAAAAAGATTGTAGCAATAAAATGACTTCTAATGGCATTCTGCTATACTCATAGATTAAGGACTTGCTCAGACATCATCAAAGATGTCTCCTCCTGTAATAGATAGTAACAAATCCAGAAACCCACAGCCAGACAATATGCACAAAGTAAGAGACAGTGGACCAATCAGCACTAATGGAATGTCTCCATCAAATCCTTCTTCTAAGGATTCTTGAAACACTGCATAATGGTGGAAAAAATGTAAGAACAGATGAATTGGAGGACACTCAAAATATAAAAACCTCTAAATCAACAGTATCTGTGAGCATATGAACTCAGTGATACTCAGGAAGCATGCACAGGGCCTGCATATGTCTGCATTAGATGGAATACTAGAGCTGAAAGGAGAAGTGAACATATACCTCCACTGCTAACACAGAAGCTACCTCCAATTCATAACCACTTGTAAATAAAAATTTTGTAGATGGATCTTGGTAGGCTTTTGTATATTTGAAGTGTATCTATACAACATAACTACATCTAAAACTAAGTGAATCTGTTTCCAAAATCCCAATTCTTCTCTCTGATAACTAATCACCTTTCTTGGTTTATACTATGGTATTATGTGACAGGTTTTCAAGATAATGCATCAAGAATATCAAGAAATGAGGTTTTCATTAATTTTGGTTATGTTTAGTATATAATATTTAATATATTGGTATTACAAATATAGTTTTACTACTGTTAATACAGAGTCTTAGATTTTTGCTTTTGTTCAGAAATTTATTCTGATACATTTTCAGTATAAAAGTTAAAACAAACTTGTATAATACATCAATATGCTTCAACAAAACCCACAGAGATTGTTGTCTCTGTGTCTTACAGACAGAATTCAGAGTGTGTGGTGTATTCAGCAAGAGTGTTGCCATCTAGTTGATGGACTAACAACAGTAGTGTACATAGTACTATTCTGGGTGCCTCTGAAACCTCTCCGAGCAACAATTCCTATACCTAGGACTGAAACTTTCATTCAAAATATTTCTTCTTCTTCTTCTTCTTCTTCTTCTTCTTCTTCTTCTTCTTCTTCTTCTTCTTCT
>CAJQZJ010000637.1:1300906-1341471 GCA_907164525.1 Lophiomys imhausi | reverse complement strand
GAAGAAGAAGAAGAAGAAGAAGAAGAAGAAGAAGAAGAAGAAGAAGAACAAGAACAAGAAGAAGAAGAAGGAGAAGAAGAAGAAGAAGAACAAGAAGAACAAGAAGAACAAGAAGAAGAAGAAGAAGAAGAAACAAGAGATGATAAAAGAAAAACTTTAAGAAAATGGTACAACAGCAAAAACAAAAAACTAACCAATGCTGGTAAGCCAACAGAAATAAAGAAGGTTAGTCACAATGTGTTGTAAAAGTAAATAGTGCAACTATGGGTATCAGTATGGAGGTCCTCATGAATCTAATATATAACTGCTGTATAATAAAATATACTTCTAGCTATATTCCCTAAGTAATCTAAATTAACATACAGCAGAGACTCCTATGTTCACTTTGTCATTATTCCAATAACCAAAGCATGAAACCAAACTAAGTACCCATCATCAGATGAAAGGACACAAAACAGATGACATTTATACATAATAGAATGTTTTAGAGTTCTAACGAAGAATGAAATCATGTAGTATTCAGGAACATGTATATCAATAGAGAGCCCCATCTTACGTGTAATTAACAGGACTGGGAAAGACAAATGTCTCATATACATTTATTATATGATGAAGTGTTGTGAGTTCATATGTGCAAAAATCACTTCATGTACAGAGAATATTTTACCTTAAGATCAAAAAACAAAAACAAAGCATAGCAGAAATGAAAGTAGAAGAACTATTTAAGAAGGGCAACAGCATGTATGGATAGGAAGAAAGGAGACTTGAAGGAGGGGAATATAACCAAAGTGCGTTACATATATTTGTGACAAGATCATAATGAAGTCAACCATTTTGTGAAGTAGTATATGTTAAGCTAGTATTTTAAAAGATTTGCTTCATTTAAGACAGACAGACAGAGAGAGAGAGAGAGAGAGAGAGAGAGAGAGAGAGAGAGTGTGTTTTCAAGTACCCTAGATGGCCAGAAGTGAGAGTTTGGTGTACTGGAGATGAAATTACAGGTTGTTATGAATCATCTGACATAGGTACTGGAAAGGAGACTCAGAGTCTCCGCCAAGCAATACCTTCTCTTAACCATTGAGTTATCACTCCAGTCCCCAAGATAAAATTTTTATTATATTTATTTATTTTCAATTATTTTATTATTTTATTTTATTTGTATGGCTGATTTGTCTACTTGTATGTCTATGTACGATGTACCTGCCTGGTGAATGAGGAAGCCAGAAGCAGGTAGTAGATCCCCTGGGACAGGAGTTGCAGGCTATTATGTCCCACTATGCTTCTTCTTGAAATTGAACTTGCATTCCCTGCAAGAGGAACTTGTACTCTTAATGACTGTGTCATATCTCCTGCTGCAGCTAATATTTTAAAGCAGTTAACACATTTTTGGATCACAATATAGATAACTGACCAAAAGAAATATATAGTCTTTGAAGGGCTGGTATAGTTAAGGAAAAAGAAAACTGGAAAAGAGAAAAATATTTTTTTCATATGTGTACTGGCTGGCCATTCACACTTCATCATTTCAAGACTGCATTCAGTGCAGAAGCTTATAGGTTCATTTGTTGTTTGGGGTTTGGGTGTTTAGTTTTATTTTATTTTATTTTTGAGTTCTTTATGTATTCTGGATACTTACATTTTGTCAAACATATTGCTCGAAAGGTTTAGCTTTCATCCTGATGATAATCCAAGCATATCTGCTGGTTAACCTAAAGAAAACAAAACAAAACAAAAAAAACATAATAAGACAAAAACAAACATCCTGTTAATATTGCTTGAAGTAAGACTCCCTTAACATCAGTTTGCCTCATTTAAACAACTTGCACAGACATTTTTTCCCATACTTATACCTTCTTTGCATATAAAAGTCTGGGTTGGCAGCTACTTTTTTCTCATTATGTTAAAGCTAGGTGTCCTCTGCTTTCTTACTCCAAAATTTCTTTCTGATGGGAATCAGTGGCCAACGGAAGTAACACTTCTCTGGAATTGATGAATTTTTGTCCTATAAACATTCAACATTTCCCCTTTCTTTTCTTCTTCTTTAATATTCATTGGTTTAAGCAGCAATTCGTTACTTGATTTGTACAGGAGTTATTTTCCAAAGGACTCATTTAGTTGGGGGTCAAGTGTATTCATACATTGGGACCATATCTGATATTAGTAGAGTTGAGTCTCACATGCCAAGAAGGATTATTTATCACTACTCCAGGTAAATAAACAATATTTTAAATGTGAAATAAATTTTATGTCAGTTCATTAAAATGTTTTTAATGAAGAGCTTTCCATTTTTATCTTATATCCACTACTGTTGTTTTAATCCATCCTTATTAAATTAGAAAAAAATAATGAAATTAATATGCCCTTTCAGAGGAAAAAATTTAAGAATCTTCTGTGCATTTGATACTGGGAAGAATTTCTAGAATCTCCCCTGTCATGTTGGTCAGACCATATCTCCCAAATTGCAAGCCCTAGCTTTATCTCAATTGCTTGTGTCAAGCATTAGGCCACAAACACACACAAATGATTCTCATTTTCAGGGTAAGAAATGAGGGATGGCAAGGCTGGACCAAAGTAAGGGGCAGGAACATTATTTTAAGAAAGGTGCAGAGAAATATGACTTATGGTGAAGTGTGAAGATCATTTCTAGAGAAAATTCCATGTACTGGTACTGAGCCAAATCAGGTTCAGTACTATTCTAGAAAGCATAGGCTTCAGCCCAAATGATAAATGATCAGGTTAATAGAGTGTTAAGCAAACATGAGAGCTGGAGTTTGGATTTCCAGAAACTCTTGCCTGCTTGGCATGGTGACTCACTTTTACTTTCATCCTGAGTATAGGAAGATTGTGAGCTGATTAGCAAGAATAGCCACCACAGCAGGCTCTAGGTTTTGTTTAATGACCATGTCTCAAGGAAAAGTTACAAGTGCTGACAAACATAATTCCCAATATCAACTTTGCATTCCACATTCTTTACTCATCGAGAAATCAGAGTACCAGCACACACACACACACACACACACACACACACACACACGCACACACATGCATACCACACCAAAAAACAAAACAGAAAAAAAAAAACTTTTCCCTGACATAAATTTAGGACTTGTGTTTGTTTTCATAATTTGTAAGAAATTGTTTCTGTCATTTAAAAACCATATAATTTTGAGGGAGATGTGAAACTTCAGTAAACATTTTTATTGGAATATTTCTGACAAATAATCCAGATATTATCTTTTTAAATAGAGACTGTAAGGAATTAATTGAAAATGCAAATTTTAAAAGCCATTAGTCACCCTATAGCCTGATATGGGAACATTTGGTACCATTATTTTAAACCTAAGAACTTACTTGTGAAAATGAGTATTAACATCCTTGCAAACATCATTACAAGGAAATTCTTGCTAATGTTGTAAACACAGAGAAAAAGATGGGAAACCACAACAGGGTCATATTTTGGGAGTTAGCAGTAAAACAGATACAATACATTTGAGCTATTAAAACTGACCGGAAATATCAGATGTCCTTACTTCAGAACACTCAACAGTAAAGAGTACAACATGAAGACAGGAAATAAATACCAATGGCTTTGTCAAAAATCATTTGAAGTAGTAGAGATCCAGATCATCAACTGAGATCTACATTTCTTGAACATACTCAGATTTCTGATCTCTGATTCCTGAAAGATATAAGACCGACAGTATGTATGGTGAATTCTAAGACACTTGTATTCATTCTTTAAGTATTGGAATTGTGCTGATCAGATCATTATGCTACATAAAGTTGAAATTTAAAAGGAGGACTTGGCTATCTTATAGCATATGACATCAATTCAAATATATTAGGTTTTTCTATGAATTAGATTAACAACATATTTTCAAATTATCATGCAAACAAACATTTTCTTGGGAATAAAAGATATAAAATTGTCCCAGTTTCATTGTTTTTTTTTTTTTTTCTAAGATAAAGCTTCTTGAAAAAAACCAAATTCTGGGAAAAAAAATGGTTTCTTTTAGATCACAATTCTAGGTTACAACCCATCACTGGGGAAAATGAGGGTGTCAGTAACTTGAAACAGCTAGTATTATCACATCCAAAATCAAAAGGAGAGAATGAATGTGTGCATACTTACAACACAGTTGCCTAAGTATGGTGCTACCCACAGTATACTGGAGTACTGTCGCATCCCCCCTTGTCCAGCAAGGATGACGCAACTCACAAAAGCTCTTCTCCAGCAGTTTATTCAGGTCCCTTGAAAACAGTGTTCTGAATTCCAAATTCCGAATGCCCGGGCAGACCCAACCCACAGGCTAAATACTAAAATGAACAGCCAGTCAAGTAAAGCCAAGTGGTGCTATCTTAGAGGCCTACGTATACGGAAGCAAGCCAGATCAGCGGTACGCCAAATATGAACTTATTATCATAGAGAGCGCTCACCGTCGGGCTGGTGGAAGGCGGAGACCAGCGCCATCTTTAGGGCGTGGCACTTCGCAGCTCTCTACAGTTCCCCCTTTTTCATTTTTTCTAAAGTTGGTAAAAGTCCCTGGAAAAGCTTCGTAATCCCTCTATCTGGGGATCTCACGGTAGGCCTGAGCCTGTAGGAGGGCGGTGCTCAAACTCTTACCTGTCTCTGGGTCAGCCTCCCCACTCGGGACTGCCCTGTCTTAGGTGGCCGAGACTTACACGTCAACTCCGTCACTGACTTGCCAGACCCTAATATCCGTGGAACAAATACCTCAGTGGGCAGGGACTATGCTCAGTGAAGATTTACTTCACGGCAGCGAGCCATGACTGAGGGGACTGGCCCGCCTCAATGGCGACAAGGGCTTGTATAATCATGGCTGCATTACGCTTTTGTGTAGCTCTCATTTTATAGATGCACCATAGGCAAACCAGAGATGCTAGTATCATTAGTATCGCCAAAGAGCCTACGCCTGCCCACTCCTTAAGATGATCCATAGCCGTCTGTATCCAGGAAGTCAAACCAGTAGCCAGGCTCAGATCCACCCAAGTGGAGTTGATGTGTACGATTGTCGCTCTCAGCTCTCTCATCAAATTTTCAAATTCAGCCGACCAATCCTGTAAGAGGAACTTTGACAATTGTCTAGACAAATTAGCAGCCTTTGTATAATTTTGATATTGTACAGAAGTAACACACAAACCTTGCATTTTCCACTCACACCCGAATTGTGCTAGTTGCCAAAGAGAATCAATCTGTTCTTGTATTAAATCTATGCGTTGATTAACTATCATAAGACCTCCTTTGAGATGAGAATTCAGAGAGGTCTGAGTATCCAATGCCTGTGCCACAGTGGCTGAGATGTTACTCAGGGCATTGGCAGTCTGTATAGAACTAGACAAGGCAATAGCTGAGGCAGTAGCTCCCACAGCAGCAACAGTGATAGCAGTAACAATAGCTGCAGTGATGCCAAAATCTCTTTTAAACCTGAATAGCATCATGGTATTAGGAGCCTCTACAGGAACTGGTACATATCGAGGCATTCTAGTCACCACAGCCACAGGAAAGGCTGTGGCATTCCAGCATAGGGCATAAAAACATGTGCCCGGAGTGCATACTAACTTTTCTTCACCCAAGGATGCACTCCCATTACTTACAATCCACAGAAAAGGAGGCCAGAGACATACTGGCGAAGCAGAAAAGTTCTTGTTGCGGTAAGAATGAAACAAAGAATTCCAAGTACCAGAGCCACTACCGCTAGAGAAATCCAGATTGGTAGCGGATCCTAGGGAAAAATTACCTCTTTGATAAATTCCTCCCCCAAGCATAATGACAGGTCCCAAGTCCATGCAACTTCCATTTACTCCACACAAAAGCCACAAATCAAAAGGATTGGTGGCAGTCTGCTGAGGATCCCTAGTAGATATATCAAGCATTCCTGTACAAGACTTATTCACTATATTACTAATCATGGGGCTAAAGGAAAAATAATCTTGTTGAACCCAAACTGCTCTGCGCTCCTGACATACTCACTGCTACTATCACCAGGATCCTTAGGAAGGTCTTCATGACGAATCTTCCTCACAAGGCATTCAGGCACCCACACTGGATCTTGTTGATCCTGAGGAAAAACACAAACAGACCCTCTCGCCCATGTTAGCACGGGATCAGGCCCCCGCCAAGAGCCTGTCAAAATATCCTTCCACTTTACCATGCTTTTAGGTGAACCATGGGAATCCTGATGTCTGTCCACTGCTGAGCGGCCTTGAGCATCCAAATTGAAAAAGTTTAAAGTAAATAAGGCTAAAGACATTCTCTCCTTGGGGGTACGGCCTTGGCCTATTCCCCCTTTTTGTTTTTGTAAGCATTCTTTCAAGGTGCGATGGGCACGCTCCACAATTCCTTGTCCTTGAGGATTGTATGGTAATCCGTGATTAAGCTGTACCTCCATCTGGTTGCAGAAGGAGACAAAGGACTGAGCCGTATAGGCTGGTCCATTGTCCGTTTTCAGCTTCTGTGGTTTTCCCCATGCAGCCCAGGCTTCTAAGCAATGTCCTATGACATTGCGAGCCTTTTCTCCACTCATAGATGTAGCATGTATGATACCTGAGCAGGTATCGACAGATACATGAATATATTTTAAGGTTCCAAACTCTGAAATGTGGGTAACGTCCATTTGCTAGATTTTGAGTGGCAACAACCCTCTACGGTTCACTCCCACACTGGGAGGATGATGATGAATCACACACTGAGGACAGTCCAAAACTACTTGTCTAGCATCTGCTCTAGACAAATGGAATTTCTGCTGTAGAGTTTTTGCATTTACATGAAATAATTGGTGAAACTGTCTGGCTTGGTCCAGGAATGAGCTCCAAAAAATGCATTCCATCCTGGTCCATTGATCAACTTTATTATTACCCTCACTTAATGGTCCAGGTAATTCTGTATGTGCTCTGATATGTTGAATATGAAAACACCTTTTTCTCTGCCAGATTAAAACTTGTAACTCTTGTAATAAGGCACATACAGTACTACTATTCTTAATAGGACCTGCTAATTCTAATACTTTCACTGCGTTGACCACATAGACTGAATCTGAAATCAAATTGAATGCAAATTGACATTTTTTAAACACCTAATTACTATTTTCAATTCTACTATTTGAGGGGAGCCCGGTTGAAATTGACATAACACGGGCTCTTGTCTTTCTATCAAATAGGCTCCACAGCCTGTCTTTGAGCCATCAGTACACTTCCTGTACTTTCTGTACTCCTTCCCCTGGGGCACTGTCTTTTAAAGTGTCCCATCTTGCCACACTTAAAACAAACTCCTGAACTTCCTCCACCTTTTCTGGCCAACTGTATTACTGCAGCAGCAAGACCAGCATTAGTTAACGGCCCTCCAAGCTCTCTACACACTTTCATCCAGGCCTCTAGGCCTTTGTTCTTGTAAGGGGTGATAGCAGCTCTACACTCTTTAGTACATTGCTCATAGACCAACTGTTTTATTAGTGGCAAAGCAGCATCCGGGTCACCAAAAATCTTCCCTGCTGCTTCCACCATTCGTGCCACAAAATCTGAAAAGGGCTCCATGGGGCCCTGTAGAATCTTAGTTAAGTTCCCACTCACCTCCCCTTTATTAGGGAGAGATCTCCAAGCCTTGATAGCTATCTTGTTTATTTGCTCATAAATCTGAATAGGATATCCTATCTGCTGGTTGGCAAATCTCCCCTGCCCAAGCAGCATATCTCTATCCCAGGCTGGATTTCCATCTCTCTGATTATTGGCTGCTTGCTCAGTGGCATACTCAATCAAGAAAGCTTTCCAGTCTAAGTATCGCCCTGGACTTAAGCAGGCACGGACCAGGCCACTCCAATCACTCGGAGTCATACAATGTCTGCTTAATGCTTCCACTTGAGCCATTGTAAAAGAAGCGGTAGTACCATAGGTACGAACCGACTCTGCAAGAGATTTAACCACCTTAAAATCAAGCGGTTTCTTGTACCTGTTCCCTTGTGGGTCTTGGTATACTGGATAGGCAAACTGTAATTCTGTTCTTACTTGTGTCCACATCCCCAGGCAGAAAGATCTCCCTACTTTCAGGGACTGAACTGGCTGATCTATCTGAGTGGCTTCTGGATATGGGGGAGGAGTTGAAGGCGCCATGGCAACGGCTTTGTTTACACCAGCTGCCGCCAGCGTGGCTGAAGGCGCTGTAGCAACGACTCCACCCACTCCGACTGCCGCTGACGTGTCAGGCGCTATGGAAACGACTCCACCCACACTGACTGCCACCGATATGTCCTTTTCTTTTACTTTTTTCTTTTCCTTTTTTCTAATAACAGTCCTCTCCAACTGTTCTATTAGAGCGTGTAGCTCTCCTTCAGAATCCGTGCTCTCTGAGTCCTCCAAATCTCTAAAATCTCTAAAATCTCTAAGATCAGGATAGAGAGGAACTTTCTTTTTGCCTCCCTTTTCACTGTCTGCCTGCTCAAATCTTTCGCCTTTGTTACTTTCCTTTTCACTGTCTACCTGCTCAGTTCTCTCCCCTTGCAGCAGTTCCAAGGCTGATTCTCCCTCTTTGATTGCATTACAACACCTCTGATCTTCTAAACAACTCCTCACCATTTTCCAAATCGGACTTACTCCGTGCTTCAGAGTCCCTTGCTCCCAAGCAATATCTAAGTCCCTGCCTAATTTGTCCCAGCAGCATACCGTAAGATTCCCGGACACCGCAAACCACGGAGCCACAGAATCACATTCATTTAAAAATCTTTCTAAGGTAGACTTCTTAATCTTCAAATTCCTAGCTAAAAGTAGCTCCTGAAGATCCAGAAAAATTGGGTGTGACTCAGACAATCCCATGTTTAAAAATTTACTTTCAGTTCACTGCTTCCCCGCGAAACTTTACCTTTAGTTCGCAACTTCCCGCGAAACTTTACCTTTTGTTCGCTATCTCTGCGAAACTTTACCTTGTGTTCGCTATTTCCGTGAAACTTTATTGTCCTGATTTATCCCAGGAACTTACCAGCGCTGCACCTGACTGCAGGAGTTCTGAGTCTTTTCTAGGTCCCCATGTGGGCCACCACTTTGTCGCATCCCCCCTTGTCCAGCAAGGATGACGCAACTCACAAAAGCTCTTCTCCAGCAGTTTATTCAGGTCCCTTGAAAACAGTGTTCTGAATTCTGAATTCCGAATGCCCGGGCAGACCCAACCCACAGGCTAAATACTAAAATGAACAGCCAGTCAAGTAAAGCCAAGTGGTGCTATCTTAAAGGCCTACGTATGTGGAAGCAAGCCAGATCAGCGGTCTATGCCAAATATGAACTTATTATCATAGAGAGCGCTCACCGTCGGGCTGGTGGAAGGTGGAGACCAGTGCCATCTTTAGGGCGCGGCACTTCGCAGCTCTCTACAGAGTACCTCAATTACCTTGAGACTATTAACTCATTCAAATGCCTAGGCTAACCTCATTGAATTCTCTTCCCATGAAATTATATATTATGAGACATCGACAATTAAAAGTAACTAAGACCAAAAGTAAAGCATATTTTAAACTGAAGTTATAGAACTCAAACATATAGTTAAAGAATACTAGGAATTTTCTTCGAAACAACTAAAAATCCTACAACCAAAATTTAATAGCAAAATATTGAAATATCTCTTTTGAGATTTGAAACAAAGAATGGCCTACTTTCTTTGGGGCTAGCTGTGATGGAGTTGCAAGCTATGATAATAATATGAGGAAAATAACAAGGGATGGATGATTCCAGGATGGTTGAGACCAGGGTACACAGTATGTTAGTAGCAGAAGCTTATGCTCAGTCACTGTGGAGAATTCCTGGGGCCATGCTGCCAACTGCAAAGCACCGAAAGCATCTGTATTTACCCAGTAAATACTGAGACTACCAACCTCCCCTAAGAGCATACCTAGGCTACAAGAACAACCAACATCTAGCTCTTCTCTTCCAGCCCTTCTGAAGAGGTGTACTGGGTCTGAGCAACATAGAGATCCAGCCCCTGGTCCATGACTCTACATGACTTCCTGGGTTCTAGCCTTCACATGGACCTAACTTCCTTCCTGAGGAGAGTAGACAGAGTTAAATGTGGAAAATAAATTCCTCAGAGAAATGTAGGCAAATGCAAGCAGACTGGTAAGGGAAATGAATAAATCCCTTACAGAAATACTGACAAATACATTCACATGGGAGAAGGAAATGAATAAAACTGTTGAAGACCTGAAAATGGAAATAGAAGCAATAAAGAAAACAGAAACTGAGGCACTCCTGAAGATAGAAAACCTAGGAAGGAGAACAAGAACTACAGACATGAGTATCACCAACAGAGTACAATAGATGGAAGTGAGAATCTCAAGCACAGATGATATGGTAGAAGAAAGTGATTACACCAGTCAATAAATGCTAATTTTTTTAAATTTTTTACTTTTATTTATGTTTATTTATTACTTCAGGTTAAATCTCCACCACAGTGTCCTCTTTCCACCCCTTCCAGTCCTGACCTCTCACCTTCTACCCCCATCCCTTCCATCCCAATCCACTGGAGTGGAGTTGGAGTGTCCCTACATAGCATTTCCCTGCCCCAGTTCAGCAGTCATATGAGAGCCAAGAGCCTCCTCATACACTGGGGTATACAAGGCAGCACCACTAGGGCAAAGTGTCTAATTGACAGGTAACAAAGTCTATGATCTTGTTCCCTTTGGTTCATTGGTTGTAGTATAGTTATCCTGTACTATATGGCTAAAATCTGGTTATAAGTGAATAGATGCCATGTGCATCCTTTGGAGTCTGGTTTAGCTCACTCAGGATAAGCTTCTCTAGTGCCATCCATTTGGCTTAAAATTGCATGGATGAGTAGTATTCCATTGTGTAGATGTACCACAATATTTTTGTTTTATCCATTCCTTGGTTGAGGGACATTTGGGTTGTTTCCAATTTCTAGCTATTACAAATGAGGCTGCTATGAACATAGAAGGAGAAACATCCTTGTGGTTTGGTGAGGAATCATTTGGATGGATATCCAGAAGTGGTATGGCTGGGTCTTGTGGTAGAGCTATTACAAGTTTTCTAAGATATCACCAATGGCTGAGAGACACTTGAAGAAATGCTTAGCATCCTTAATCATCAGAGAAATGCAACTCAAGATGACTCTGAGATTCTATCTCACACCTGTCAGAATGACTAAAATCAAAAGGTCAAATGACAGCAAATGCTGGAGAAGTTGTGGAGAAAGGGAACACTCCTCCATTGCTGGTGGGAGTGTAAGCTTGTACAACCACTATGGAAATCAGTCTGGTGATATCTTAGAAAATGCTAAATTTAAAAAGCATATAACACAAAACATGCATGAAATTTGAGACACTATGAAAAGACCAAACCCTAAGAATAATAGGCAGTTATCTGTAAATTCTTAGTTTTGGAAGCTGCGTGTTTTACACTTCCTGTTTATTCAAATATATTTATCCTTCTTAGGTCTTTGATGTGTTTGAAGACTAGATAGTTATTGTCTCACTGTTAAGTTTTAACTTGCTTAGGAATTAAAAGGATGTTCTAGGTCTAGGAAGATATATTTAAGTTGGCAATACAAGATAGGATGGAAACTGAGTTAGGTGTAGAACTTTAAACTCATCGAGATACATAATTGAATATTCTTATTAGCTGCTAAATACATATGGACTAAACATTGGAAATGTATGTTATATCCTATAATTTTCATAATTGTTGCTACTTCTTCTGATTGTTTTGTGTTGCATTTATTGTTATAAAAAAGAGCCTTTTATTTTACTAAAAGGGAAGATGTTGTGGGAAAAAAGATCACCTTATATAATTTTAATTAAAAAAAAAATAGAATTGAAGGAGAAGATTGCCAGGTCAATGACCCAGAACGTAAATTCAACAAAATCATAGACAAAAACTTCTATAACCTAAAGGAATAAGTGTCTATAAATGTACAAGAATCTTACAGAATAACAAATAGACTGGGTCAGAAAGGAAAATCCCCCACCACACAATAACCAAATCACCAAACATACAGAAAAAAAAAAGAATATTAAAAGCCACAAGGGATAAGAGCAAAATAAAATATAAAAGTATATCTATTAGAATTACACCAAACTTCTCAAAAAAAAAAAATTTAAAAGTCAGAAGGGCCTGGGCAGACATCATGAAGCCTCTAAGAAAACAGAGATGCCAGCCCAAAATACTATTTTCAACAAAACTTTAAAATACCATAAATGCAGAAAACAAAATATTCCATGACAAAAAAATTAAACAATATCTGGACACAAATCCATTCTTATAGAAGATACTAGAAGGAAAATACCAACCCAAGGAAGATAAATTCACCCAAGAAAACACAGGTAATAAATAACTCCTTTTCAGCAAAACCAAAAGAAGAGAAGCATACTTACACATACTACCAACACCAACATCAAAACAGCAGTAACTAACAATCATGAGTCATTAATATCTCTCAACATCAATGAACTCAATTCCCCAATAAGAAGACTCAGGATAACAGAGTGGATGTAAAAACAAGATCCATCATTCAGCTGTATGCAAGAAACACACCTCAGCAATAAAGATAGATATTACCTCACAGTAAAATACTAGAAAAAGATTGTCCAAACAAAGGGACACGAGAAGCAAACTGGTGTAGCCTTTCTAATGTCTAATAAAAGAGACTTTTAAATGATTCAAAGGAGATGGGGAAGGACACTATATACACATCAAAGAAAAACCTGCCAAGATGACATCTCAATTCTAAACATTTTGCACCAAATACAAGGACACCCACATTTGTAAAAGAAATATTACTAAAGCTTAAATCATGCATCAATCCCCACATAATAATAGTGGGAAACTTCAACACCCCACTATCACCAAAGGACACAACATCAAGACAGAAACTAAACAGAGAAATAATGAAACTAACAGATACCATGAATCAAATGGAACTAACTGATATCTAAAGAACTTTTCATCCAAACACAAAAGATTATACCTTCTTCCTAGCATCTCAGGGAACCTTCTTCATAACTGATCATACAGTCAGTCACAATACACACCTCAACCAGTACAAGAAAAATAAATAACCCCTCTATTTTATCAGATCACCATAGATTAATGTTGGACTTCAACAACAACAGAAACAAAAGAAAGTCTACACACTCGTCAAAACTGAACACAGAGATAAATGGGTCGGGAAAAAAAAAACAGAAATTAAAAACTTGCAAAAACTCATTGAAATGAAGGCTCAGCATACCCAAACTTATGAGACACAATGAAATCAGTGTTAAGGGGAAAGTTCATAGCAGTATGAACCTTGAGAAAGAAATTAGAGTGGTCTCATGCTAACAATTTAACAACAAACCTGAAAGTTATAGAAAAAAAAAAGAAGCAGAGTGAATGGCAGGAAATAATAAAACTCAGAGCTGAAATTAATACATTAGAAACAAAGAGAGGTTAGTTGTAGTATTGACACCTTCTACTATATAGCTAAAATCCTACTATAAATGAATAGATGACATATGCATCCTTCTGAGTCTGGGTTAGCTCACTCAGGATGAGCTTTTCTAGTTCCATCCATTTGGCTGCAAATTGCATAATTTCATTGTTTCTGATAGCTGAGTAGTATTCCATTGTGTAGATGTACCACAATTTTTTAATCCATTCTTCGGTTGAGGGACACCTGGGTTGTTTCCAGTTTCTAGCTATTACAAATAAGGCTGCTATAAACATAGATGAGGAAATTTCCTTATGATTCTGTGAAGAGGCATTTGGGTGTATACCCAGAAGTGGTATGGCTGGGTCCTGAGGCAAAGCTATTCCAAGTTTTCTAAGATATCGCCAGACTGACCTCCATAGTGGTTGCACAAGCGTGCACTCCCACCAGCAATGGAGTAGGGTACCCCTTTATCCACACCCTCGCCAGCATGTGCTGTCATTTGAGCTTTTGTTCTTAGCCATTCTGACAGGTGTGAGATGGAATCTCAGAGTCGTCTTGAATTGCATTTCTCTGATGATTAAGGATGCTGAGTATTTCTTCAAATGTCTCTCAGCCATTAGGGATTCCTCCTTTGTGAATTCTCTATTTAGCTCTGTCCCCTTTTTTTGATTGGATTATTTGGTTTCTTGGCATTTAATTTCTTGTGTTCTTTGTATATTTTGGATATTAGCCCTCTGTCAGATGTGGGGTTGGTGAAGATTTTCTCCCAGTCTCTAGGTTGCCGTTTTTTTTTTTTTTTTTTTTTTTTGAATGACAGTGTCTTTTGCAGAAGCTTTTTAGTTTCATGAGGTCCCATTTATTGATTGTTGATCTCAGGTCCTGAGCTGTTGGTGTTCTGTTCAGGAAGTTGTCACCTGTGCCAATGAGTTCAAGGGTTTCTCCCACTTTTTCTTCTAGTAGATTTAATGTGACCAGGCTTATGTTAAAGTCTTTGATCCACTTGGACTTAAGTTTTGTACAAGGTGATAAGTATGGGTCTAATTTCATTCTTTTACAAGTGGACATCCAGTTGGACCAGCACCATTTGTTGAAGATGCTGTCCTTCTAACACACCAAAGGGAACTTGGACATAGACTTTTTATTTTTTATTTTTAATATTTTTTTTCTATTTTTTAGTCTTTTTATCTATTTGTCTGCTTATTTGTTTGTTTGTTTTTTAGTTCTCTTTCCTGGGCAATGAGACACTTTACACTGGTGGTACTGCCTCCTAGACCCCCAATGAATGAGGAGGCTCTTGGCCCTCATAGGACCTCTCAACTGAGATGAGGGACTGTTATATAAGAACACCCCACCCCAGAGAAATGGGATGGAAGGGTTAGGAGGTAAAGAAAAAAAATAAAATGTGACGTTTCTGCCTTTTACTACTAATTGTCATAAACTGTTTAGGATAATTAAGTAATGCAAACTAATAGTTATGCAAGCTGGTCATTTTGTTAGGTACTATGACAGCCTATTATAGTTATTTCCTAAGCTAATCAGAAATAAAGCTGCTAAGAGACAAGCAACATCTGCTTACCCTCCTAATATAAGAGATTGATAGGGCCTCTTCAAAAACCTCAAGAGATCTGCAGAATATGGCATTCAAAGATGTTTTCGTAACTTTAGATTTTTTTATAACGAGACATATCAACTCCTGACAGCACCCCCTATTCTACCCCAAGTAGAAGATGAGCATCGAAGAATTTCCAGTGGGAGATGATTGAATTAGTAGCAAGCCTATCTCTTGGTAGGAAAAGCCCCTTGCTCCAACTGTAGACAGAATGCTGTCCAAAAAGGACAAAACCTGGAAGCAGGTAAGTCGACAGCCTAGCTCTGCCAAGACAGGGTAGGCAAGTCCTTCATAACCCCTGCTCTACAATCAATGTCTGTCAGAGAAACGGGGCCAAATGACTGAAGATCGATGCTGTAATGTATGGAGAGAAAATGGGAACTGTCCAGGCAGCCACTGGTATGTCATTTCTTAGTTTGGGAAGCTGCAGGCCCTGTACTTCCTATAAAATCAGATATATTTATCCCTCTCAGGTCTCTGAGGTGGTTGAAGAACAGATAGCTAGAGTCTCATTATTAAATTTTGAGTTGTTTAGGAGTCAAGAGAGTGTTATAGATCTAAGAAGATGCTTTTAAAATTTGGTTGCAAGTTAGTATGAATGTTGAGTTAGATATAGAACTTTAAACTCATGGAGATGGCTAGATAGTAGAATGTTAAAGTCAGGTGCCAAATACATATGGACTGGACATTGGGAATGTACGCTAAGCCATATAACCCTCATAACTGTGGCCTAATTACCTCTGTTGTTTTATATTGTATTTATTATTATAAGAGAAAGAGCCATTTGGTGGACTGAAACGGGAAACTATAGGGGGAAATAAGATATACCTTAAACGTAAAAAAAAAAAAAGGGAAGAGGATGGGGGGTTGAGGGTGGGAAGGTGAGATTGAGATGTAACTTGAAGAAATGAAAAATAAAGGAAAAAAAAAGAAACAAAGAGAGGAATAGAAAGAATCAATGAAACCAAGGGATGGTTCTTTTAGAAAATCAACAAGGTGGACAAACATTTAGCAGAACTAACTGAAGGGCAGAGAGACAATATCCAAATCAATGAAATCAGAAATGAAAAGGGGGACTTACAAAAGACACTGAGGAATTCCAAAGACTCATTAGTGATTAGACTTCCAAAGTCTGTATTCCACAAAATTGGAATATTTAAGTGAAATGGATTTCTTGCTTGATAGATTCCACTTACCACATTAAATCAAGATCAGGCAAACTTTTATATAATCCTAACTCCTAAGGAAACAGAAGCACTCATTAAAAATCACCCAACCAAGGGAGGTTATGACAAGATAATTTCAGAACAGAATTGTACCAGACTTTTCAAAGAGGAACTAACACCAATATCCCTCAAACTGTTTCGCAAAATTTAATCAAAAGGAATATTGCTAATCTCATTCTATAAGGCCAGAGTCACCCTGATACCTAAACCACTCAATGACCTAACAAAGAAGAGAATTTCAGACCAATCTTCCTTACAAACATTGATGTAAAATTACTCAATAAAATACTAGTAAACCAAATGCAAGAACATATCAAAAGCATTATCCACCATGATGAAGTAGCCTTCATCCCATGGATGTAGGGAGGGGTTCAATATATGAAAATCAATCAAAGAAACTCAACATATAAGCAAACGGACAGAAAAAAATAACATGATCATATCATTAGATGCTGGAAAAGGCTTTAATGAAACCCAACACCACTTCATGATAACAGAATTGGAGAGAAAAGGGTATAAGCCTATACAAATGCATGATAAAGGCAATATATTGAAAGCCAATAGCCAACATGAAATTAAATGGAAGGAAACTCAAAACAATTCCACTAATATCAGGGATAAGGCAACTATGCTCACTCTCTCCATATCTCAATATAGTACTTGAAGTTCTAACTAGAACAATAAGAGAGTTAATGGAGATCTTAGGAATACAAATTGGAAGAAGACAACATATACCCATTCATACATGATATGATATCATACATAAGTGATGCTTAAAATTCTACCAGAGAACTTCTACAGTTAATAAACATCTTCAACTAAGTGGCCGGATGCACAATAAACCCAAAAAAATAAAAATAAAATAAAACCCTAGTTCTTCTTTATACAAAAGATAAAGAGCCTGAGAAAGACCTTAACATAAGGCTAGACACAATAAATCTACTAGAAGAGAAAGTTGGAAAAACCCTTGAACTCATTGGCACAGGTGACAACTTCCTGAACAGAACACTAACAGCTCTGGACCTAAGACCAACAATCAATAAATGGGACCTCATGAAACTGAAAAGCTTCTGTAAGGTAAAAGACACTGTCATTCGAACAAAATGACAGCCTACAAACTGGGAGAAAATCTTCACCAACCCCACATCTGACAGAGGGCTAATATCCAAAATTTACAAAGAACTCAAGAAATTAAATGCCAAGAAACCAAATAATCCAATCAAAAAATGGGGAAAAGAGCTAAACAGAGAATTCACAAAGGAGGAATTCCTAAAGGCTGAGAGACATTTGAAGAAATGCTCAGCATCCTTAATCATCAGAGAAATGCAACTCAAGACGACTCTGAGATTCCATCTCACACCTGTCAGAATGGCTAAGATCAAAAGCTCAAATGACAACACTTGCTGGTGAGGGTGTGGAGAAAGGGGAACCCTCCTCTATTGCTGGTGTTAGTGTAGCCTTGTACAACCACTGTGGCGGTCAGTCTGGTGATATCTTAGAAAACTTGGAATAGCTCTGCCTCCAGACCCAGCCATACCACTTCTGGGTATACACCCAAATGACTCCTCACTGAATCACAAGGAAGTTGCCTCATCTATGTTCATAGCAGCCTTATTTGTAATCGTTAGAAACTGGAAACTACCCAGATGTCCCTCAACCATAGAATGGATTAAAAAAGTGTGGTACATCTACACAATAGAATACTACTCAGCTATCAGAAACAAGGAAATTATGCAATTTGCAGTCAAATGGATGGAAGAGAAGCTCATCCTGAGTGAGCTAACCTAGACTCAGAAGGATGCATATGTCATCTACTCACTTATAGTTGGATTTTAGCTATATATTACAGGATATCTATACAAAACCAATGCATGAAAGGGAACATGGACATAGACTTTTTCTTTTTCTCCCTGTCAATGAGACACTTTTCCCTAGTGGTACTGCCTTATAAGCTCCCAGTGCATGATGAATCTTTGGCCCTCATATGACTGCTGAACTGGGGTGGGAGACTGTTATATAGGGACACTCCACTGCAGAGGAGTGGGATGGAAGGGTCAGGAGGTAGAGGGTGGGAGGGCAGGACTGGGAAAGAGTACACTATGATGGAGATGTAACCTGAAACAATAAATAAATTAATTAAAAAAATAAGAAATTAGGGGAACAGCATCCCTCATTATACCCATAAATAACATAAAATATCTGAGTGTAACTCTAACCACGCAGGTGAAATACTTCACCTCTATGACAAGAACTTCAAGACTCTGAAGAAAGAAATCAAAAAAGGTATAAAAAGATGGAAAGATCTCACATGCTCATGAATTAACCTAATAAAAATGGACATCTTATCAAAAGCAATATATAGATTCAATGCAATGCCCATTATAATGCCAAAGAATACTTTATAGACCTTGAAAGTGTAATTCTCAACTGCATATGAAAAAACCCAGAATAACTTAAAAAAAAGTTCTTTACAATAAAAGAACGTCTGGAGAAGTCACCACCCCTAATTTCATGGTGTGCTACAGAGAAAGGATAATAAAAGCTGCATAGTATTGGCATAAAAAGAGACAAGTTGATCAATTCAATCAAATCCAAGGCCCAGAAGTAAAACCACACACTAACGGCCACTTGATTTTTGACGTAGAAGCTAAAATTATACAATGGAAAAAGGAAAGTTTACTCAACAAATGATACTGGTCTAACTGGATGTCTACATGTAGAAGAATGAAAATAGTTCCATATTTGTTATCCTGCACAAAACTCAACTCCAAGTAGATAAAAGACCTCAACATAAAACTGGCTACACTAAATGTCTTAGAAGAGTATGTGGAGAAAAAGTCCTTGAACTCATTGGTACAGGAGGCAACTTTCTGACTGGAACACCAATAGCACATACACTAAGATCAACTATTAATAAATGGGACCTTATGAAGCTGTAAAACTTCTGTAAGGCAGGATACTATCAAAAGTACAAAATGGTAGTCTACAGATTGGTAAACAATCTTCACAACCCGATATCTGACAGAGGGCTAATATCCAAAATATAGAATAGAAATTAAACACCAAAAAAACAAATATTTCAATCAAGAAACGGGATACTGTGCTAAACTGAGAATGCACAACTGAGGAATTTCAAATGGATGAAAGTTACTTAAAGAAACGCTCAGTGTACTTCCTCATCAGGGAAAAGCAAATCAAAATGACTCTGCATTCCATCTTACTCCTGTCAGAATTGCTTAGATGAAAAACACCGGTCATCAAAGATGGCGATGTCCATAGAGCATTGTATCTGAGTAGTAGGTGAATGAGATTAGTCACTGTGGAGTGAGCGTGAGGTCCCACAGTTGACTGTGAAACAGTGTCTGAATTTCCGCCTTGAACACTGAGACTGGTCACCCACATTTTGCTGCTTACAAGAAACACACCTCAGAAAAAAGATAGACATTATCTCCAAGTAATGGGATGGAAAAAGTTATACCAAGCAAATGGACCCAAGAAGCAAGCTGGAGTAGCCATTCTAGTATCCAGTAAATTAGACTTTTAACCAACGTTAATCAAAAGAGATGGGGAAGGACACTGCATACTCATCAAAGGAAAAATCCACCAAGATGACATCTAAATACTGAACATCTATGCTCCAAATGTAAGGGTACCCACATTTGTTAAAGAAACACTACTAAAGCTCAAATCCCACATAGAACCCCACACAGTAATAGTGGGAGACTTCAACACACCACTCTCACCACTGGACAGATCAACGATGCGGAAACCAAACAGAGAAGTAATTAACCTCACAGGTGCCATGAATCAAATGGACCTAATTGCAATCTATAGAACATTTTACCTCAAAACCAAAGAATATAAATTCTTCTCAGCATCTCATGGAACTTTCTCCAAAATTGATCATATAGTCATAAATTGCTACCGACCACCGTGGGCGGGGGTCGTAGCTTTCCGATCCAAGGCTCGAGAAGATTTCCAGGTAGGGGCGGATTCGGCGCGACAGACAACACGACACACAAGAGGTTCTGTGCTGCTGCAAAGTTTTACTTTTTCAAAGCAGAATTTATACAGTAAAACCAGGAACCACAAGATTGGTCATCAGCCAAAAAGCAGAAACAGGATTTTACCAAGAACAGGATATGCACACTCAAGATGTTTTTGATTTTATCTAGATGATCTAATGCAGTGACCCGGAGCTGACCGGCTGGCACTAGCTAGCGGTCATCTGTGACAGACAACCACAAAGTTTCACATCAGCAAAATATTATGCTTTCCTTGGGTAGGTCAATCTCATATTTTCAAGCAGTCTTACAATATTTGGGGGAGGAATGCCATCATACCAGGGATCTGTTTCTAGTCTTCGTTGAACTTCTTCCTCTCCCTTGCAAACAGGCATCACCCAGTCCCAGCCCCACTTCTTTATTTGTTCTTGGCACCAGGGTTGTCCTTTGTGTTTACTGACTGCATCCAGCACCTGGCTGAGTAAGTTCTCCTTTTCTGACTCAGTGAGAGTGCACCAAGGAGGTCGGGAGCGCTTTAGTCTCTCCCATTGTCCTAACCTACGGTAGGGAGTAATCTTGCCATTATGCTGTACCCACCTAACCATGTCCCTATCATAGACTCCTGTATAGGGCAACACTGGAGGAGAGGTGGTTGGCGCAGGCCATGGCTCTGGGCCAGGTTTAGGGTTCACAGGAGGGACAAACCATTTCCCTTTGATCAGATATGCAGGCCTAGTTCCTCCAGCAATCAGTTTCATGGGAACACCAGGTACATAGAATTTATTGTTCTTGTTCTCCATGTTTCCCCGAACCTATGAACTCTATTCTTTAGCTCTAATTCCTTTTCCTGCAATTGGCCAAGGGCCTCATGTACCAGCAAACTAGAATCATTTTGCATCAATTGTATTAACTCCTGAATAGGCTCATTCACATAAGAGTCATTTAAGGACATATTTCGAATTGCCTCGCCGAGCTCCAACTCAATGATCTGTATTTTCTCTGAAACTTGGGAACTTCTAGGGATATCTAATTTCTCTTTCTCTTGAAGTGTACTCAGCGTCATCAGCTCTGGGGCAGCTACCACATTTTTCCCCGCGTCCTTGTCACGCATTCCAATTCTAGGAACTCCTGTGTAAATGATAAGATATAGCAAGCAACCAAAAGTGAAACCAAGTCCACCGAACATCCCCAACCGCTTTGGCTCCCCGGGGGACCTGAATATTCGCCTCCACAAATCTCCAGGCCTCAGCCCATCACCCCATTTGGCCAGTGGGTCATCCCTCAAGGCTTGCATAAGCCCCGAGGCACCACCCAGCCGTACAACACGCATGCTTGTCACACAGCGGTCGTAGCCTGCACTGCTGGCGAGGCGGGTGTGGCAATAAATCAAGCCTCATCTGATACAGGAAAATTGAAATTATCCCTTGTAACTTATCAGACCATCATGGAATGAAGGTAGACTTTAACAATAGCAAAAACAACAGAAAGTCTGCAAACACATGGAAACTGAACAACTCTCTACTCAGTGACCTCTGTGTCAAGGTAAAAATAAAAAAAGAAATTAAAGTCTTCTTAGAGCTCAATGAAAATGAAGCCACAACATACCCAAACTTATGGGACACACTGAAAGCAATGCTAAGAGGAAAGTTTATACCACTAAATGCCTTTAAAAAGAAATTGAACAGTTCCCATACTAGTGACCTGAAAGAGCTAGAAAAAAAGAAAAAAGAAAGAAGCAAACACTCCCAAGAGGAGCTGATGGGAGGAAATTATCAAACTCAGGACTGAAATCAACAACATAGAAACAAAAAGAACAATACAAAGAATCGAGAAAACCAAGAGTTGATTCTTTAAAAAAACAACAAAATAGAAAAAGCAACAGACATTGGGGAAATCCTATTGAATCATTATGTCCTACTTCAAAAACTGGTACTCCACAAAATGGGAAAACATAAATGAAATTGACAATTTTCTTGATAGATTCCACCAATTCCTACCAAGGTAAATGAAGAACACATAAAAAATTAAATAGTACTATAACCCTTAAGGAAATAGAAGAAGTTATTAGAAATTTTCCCACCAAAAAAAGCCCAGGGCCAGATGTTTTCAGCACAGAATTCTACCACACTTTCAAAGAAGAGCTAACACCAACATTCTTCAAACTCTTCCATAACATAGAAACAGAAGTAATACTGCCAAACTTATTCTATGAGGCCATGGTCACCCTGATTCCTAAACTTCACAAAGACCCAACAGGGAAAAAAATTGCAGACCAATTTTCCTTATGAACTTGGATGCAAAGATACTTAATAAAATACCTGAAAACCAGATTGAGGATCACATCAAAAGTATCATACACCATGATCAAGTAGGCTTCATCCCAGGGATGCAGGGGTGGTTCAACGTACAAAATCCATCAATGTAATCCACCATATAAATAAGCTGTAAGAAAAAAAACTACATGATCATCTCATTGGACACTGAAAAAGCTTTGACAAAAATCCAGCACCCCTTCATGTTAAAAGTCTTAGAGATCAGGCATGCAAGGACTATACTTAAACATAATAAAGGCAATTTACAATAAGCCCATATCCAACATCAAACAAAATGGAGATAAACTTAAAGCATTTCCTTTAAAACCAGAGACAAGGCAAGGCTGCCCACTCTCTCCATATTTCTTCAACATAGTACTTGAAGTTTTACTTAGAGCAGGAAGACAACTAAAGGAGATCAAGGGGATACAAATTGGAAAGGAAGGAGTCAAAGTATCCCTATTTGCAGATGATATGATAGCATGCATAAGTAACCCCAAAAATTCCAAAAGAGAACTCCTATAGCTGATAAACTCATTCAGCAAGGTGGCTGGATACAAAAGCAATTCAAAAAAATCAGTAGCCCTTCTTTAGAAAAAAGATAAATGGGCTGAGAAAGAAATAAGGGAATCAACACCCTTCGCAATAGCCACAAAATATATAAAATACCTGAGGGTAATGCTAACCAAACAAGTGAAAAACCTGTATGACAAGCACTTTAAGTCCCTGAACAAAGAAACTGAAGAAGATATCAGAAGATGGAAAGATCTCCCTCGCTCATGGATAGGTAGGATCAACATAATAAAAATGATCATTTTATCAAAAGTAATACATAGATTCAATGAAATTCCTATCAAAATACCAACAGAATTCTTTACAGACCTTGAAAGAACAATTCTCAACTTCATAGAGAATAACAAAAAACCCAGAATATCTAAATCAATCATGTACAATAACAGAACATCTGGAGGTATCACCATCCTAGATTTCAAGGTATGCTACAGGGTAATAGTATTAAAATCAGCATGGAACTGGCATAGAAACAGACCAGTCTATCAATGGAATAGAATTGAGGATCCAGAAATAAACCCACACAACTATGGTCACTTAATTTTTGACAAAGAAGCTAAAATCATACAATGGAAAAAGGAAAGCATCTTCAATAAATGGGGCTGGTCTAACTGGATGTCAACATGTAGAAGAATGCAAATAGACCCATACTTATCACCCTGTACAAAACTTAAGTCTGAGTGGATCAAAGACCTCAACATAAATCTGGACACACTAAAAAATAATAGAAGAGAAAGTGGGGTAAAGCCTGGAAATCATTGGCACAGGTAGCAACATCATGAACAAAACACCAATAGCTCAGGTGCTAAAACAAACAATAAATAAATGAGACTGTATGAAATGAAATGCTTCTATAAGGCAGAGGAAACTGTCCTTAGAACAAAACAGCAGCCTACAGACTGGGAAAAGATCTTCACCCACCCAAAATCCAACAGAGGGCTAATATCCAAAATATATAAAGAACTCAAGAAGTTAAACAACAAAAAATCAAATAACCCCATCAAAAAATGGGGTATTGAGCTAAATCTAGAATTCACAAAAGAGGAATCTCTAAAGGTAGAGAGGTTTATATTCAACATCTTTGCTCATCAGGGAAATGAAACTCAAAACAACTCTGAAATTTCATCTCACACCCATCAGAATGGCTAAGATAAAAACCTTGAATGATAGCGCATGCTGGTGAGGATGTGGAGAAAGAAGAACACTCCCCCATTGCTGGTGGGAGTGCAAACTTGTACAGCCACTTTGGAAATCAATCTGGAGACAACTTAGAAAATTGGGAATAGTTCTACCTCAAACCCAGGCCTAACCCCTCTTGGGCATATATCAAAAAAATTCCACACCAAACCACAAGGACATTGCCTCAACAATGTTCATAGCAGCTTTATTTGTAATAGCCAGAAACAGCCAGATGTCCTTCAACTGAAGAAGGGATAAACAAAAAACAAAAAACAAAAAAAACCTGTGGTACATTTATACAATGGAATACTACACAGCTATCAGAAATAAGGAAAACATGCAACTCGAAACCAAATGGATGGATCTAGAAAAGCTCATTCTAAGTGAGCTGACTCAGGCCCAGAAAGATAATCATGGTATGTACTCTCTTATAAGTTGATATTAGCCATACATCACAGGACAACCATCATCCTACAACCCACAGACCCAAACAGATAGAAACCTAGCATATCTATCCTAGGAAAAACTTCACCCAGCAGTGAGTAATGGAATCTGCTGAAAATTAGTGGAACACCTTACCCTAGATGGTGTGCCATATCAAGCCCCAGTACAAGAGGAAGCTCTTGGTCCTCACATGACTGAAGAACTGAGGGAGTATGATATGTGAGGGCCCACCTCATCTGAGGAGGAGAGTACCCAGTAGAGGAATAATGAAGAAGGGAAGGAAGGAAAAAAGGAAGGGAATGATGGGCCAGGAGGGGAGGGGGGAAACAATGTTCTAGAAGTAACTTGAGAAAACAAATTTTTTAAAAGGTAAATAAGCTTAAAAATATATTAAAATAAAATACAAAATTTTCAAATTATAATTTACCAAAGACATACTTGTCTTACTCTCACTAAAGGAAAAATGATTTTAACTTCAGGTTAGAAGGTTAGACTGCAGGTTGCCACATAGTTCACATACACTTGGATATCAGGTTTAAAGTTTTTATCATGTATATAAAGGATATTTTCCTTATTTGGCATTAAAAAGGCAGTTAGAGGTTTAAAATTCTATAAATAAATTAAGGGTAATTAAAGTTCAACTTGGTTTTCTAAACCTCTAAGAGTTGAAGTAATTTGCAGATAAAGTAAAATATTTGAAAAGGGCAGTGTTAGCCTATGCCTTTAACTCCAGCAGAGAAAGGAGAACCACTATAGAGTTGGTTGTTTTGTAAATTCTAGAGTTACAATGAACAGGGTGGTGATGGTGCACACCCTTAATCCCATCAATAGAGAGGGATACACCCTTAATCCCAACACAACTGGAGAGAGAAACATGTAAATCTCTGAGTTCAAGGCCAGCCTGACACAAAGCAGGCTCCAAATAGAGAAAAATTTAGATCCAGTGGTGGTGGTGCTCATCTTTAATCCCAACAGTATGGAGGCCACATGGCTATGATCCCCATACTTAGAATGCAGAGGCAGGCACATAGCGTTTGGAATGATTTAAGTTTAAAACCTACTTACAAAAGGCATGCTGAAATTCAAAAGAATTGTTCATTGAAAATATATAAATTTAAAGGTATATTTAGTTCCAAAATATCAAAAAATTTATTCTTTAATCTCAGTTGAAATATAATACTTTTTATATTGTCAAAAAAAAACCCCACTAATTTGCTCCAGGAAAAATATTACCTACCAAAAACAAAACAAAACAAAAAAAACAAACAAAAACCCAAAAACCAAAAACTAGTGTTCCAGAGTTAGGATTAGGGTAGGGCTCTGTTTGTATCTTTCCAGGAGATTAAAAGCATCAATCTAAGGAGTCCAGGGATACCTGGACAACTGAAACAGAAGAAAACAGATGAGACACCAAAGAAGACAAGTAGCCCAGATGATCCAGCTACTCATACTTCCTCAATAGCTGTATCCTCAAAATCTACAACCACAAAAACTCAAAATCACAGATTGTTTAACCCCACAGACTGTTCCAACTAGAACATCAGTAAATTCCTGAAGTTCAGCTTCTGTCTACAAACTTCTTAGGACATTTAAATAGCTGAGCACAAAAGGACTGGACATCAAATGATTCTATTAACATGCTTAACCATTTTTCCATTCTTATTTGGGCCCCAAATAGGTATACTATGTCTCAAATCAGCAGGAAATAATTTTAGAGAGTGACATCACATCCCCAGAAGTCAAGGTGGGTGATTTTCCCCCCTTTGGTAATTTGATGTGTTATAGATACTTGTTGATATTTAGGGGGAGAGGTTACAAGTTGTTAAATGGTCTTGTTAAATAGGTTTTGGAGGTTAGACCCGGGGATTTCTTGCTTTTTCTTTTCTGTATCCTTCTTTCTGTCCTATATAGGAATAAAAAGACAAGAAAAAAATCAGATATAATATAGGAATGATAAAGAAAAAGGGACAGATTATTGAATATGCTCTTATATCTTTGTATATTGATACAAAATTAAGATCATATTTGGCTACATTGGTATTGATCTTTGTATACTGATACAACATTAAGATTATATTTGGCTACATTGGTATTGATCTTTGTATACTGATACAAAATTAAGGTTAGCTCTTTTTAAGGTATTGCATCTAGGTAACATTTAAATATTAAATGAGAAGTTTTGGCATTTTGTTAGTAACTGTCATAAATTGTTTGGGTAATTAAGAAATGCAAACTAAAGGTCATTCAAGCATGTCATTTTACTAAGTACTAGGGTAGTCTATCACAGTTATTTTCTAAGTTAATCAGAAATCAAGTTGGTGAGAGACAAGCAGTACTTGCTTATCCAAACATACAGATATAGATTGGTCTTCAAAACCCTCAAGAGATCTCTAGTATATGACATTCAAAGATGTTTTCTTAAGATTTTTTGATATTGAGGCATGTCAGCTCCTGACAGTACCCCCTATTCTACTCCAAGCAGATGATGAGCATTGAAGAAACTCCAAATGAAGACAGTTGCATTAGTGGCAAGCCTGTCACTTGGCAAGAAAAATCTCTTGCTTCAACTGTAGACAACATGCTATCCAAAAAAGACCAAACTTTGAAGCAGGTAAGTCAACAGCCTAGCTCTGCCAAGATAGGGTAGAAAGTCCTTCAAAATTTCTGCTTTAAAATTAATGTCTGTCAGAGAAATGGGGCCAAAAGACTGAAGATAGATGTTCTAATGTATGGAGAGAAGTTGGAAACTGTCCAGGTAGCCGGTTATATATCATTCCTTACTTTTGGTAGCTGTTGTCCCTGTACTTCCTATATAATCATATATATTTATCCTTCTCATGTCTCTGATGTGGTTGAAAGCTAGATAGTTATCGTCTCATAGTTAAATTTTGAGTTTTTTAGGAATTAAGAGGGTGTTCTGGACCTAAGAAGATGTTTTTAAGATAGTGATGCAAGTTAAGATGGAAGCTGAATTAGATATAGAACTTCAAATTCATGGAAATGGATACATAGCAGAATGTTAAAGTTTTACCAGATACTTATAGAATGGACATTAGGAATGTATGATAAGCCTTATAAATTTCATAATGTGGCCTAATTGTTTTTGATGTTTTGTATTGTATTTCTTATTATAAGAGAAAGAACCATTTGTTGGACTGTTGGGGGTATAAAAGATATACCTTAAACTTAAAAAAAGGAAGCAGATGAGAGTGGTGGAGGGGGGAAGAGGGTGGGAGGGTGGGACCAGAGGGGGGAGTAAGAAGGGGATTGTGATTGAGATGTAACTTGAATCAAAAAAAAAGAGCAAAACAAAACAAAAAATAAAAGATAGCAAATGCTGACAAGGATATGGAGAAAGGGGAACACTCTTCCATTGCTGGTGGGAGTGCAAACTTGGAGAATCACTTTGGAAATCAATCTAGCAATATATCAGAAAATAAGGAAAAATTCTACTTCATGACCTAGCTATACCACTCCTGGGCATGTACCAAAAAGATGTCCCACTATATCATAAGGACTCCACTATGTTCATAATAGCTTTATTATTAATAACCAGAAACTGGAAATAACCCAAATGGCCTTCAATGAAAGAATGGATAAAGAAAATATGGTACATTGACACAAAGTAATACTACTCAGCTATTAAAAACAAGGAAATCATGCAATTTGCAGGCAAATGGATGTAACTAGAAAAGATCATCCTGAGTGAGGTAATACAGGCCCAGAAAGATACCCATGGCATGTACTCATTTATAAGTAAATATTAGCCATACAGTACAGGATAATCATCCTACAGAACACAGACCCAAAGTAAAGAAGAAACAAGAAGGGCCCAAAGGAGGTTGCTTGAATCACTCAGAAGGGAAATGGAATAGAAATTGGAAGTGGATGAAGAGAGGAGACTTAGTGGGAGAGTGGGAGTGGAGGGTAGCAAAGGGAAAAATCTCTTTGTGGTGAGAGTGGGGAAGAGAAGTGAGAGGACTGGACAAAAAGAAGAGAGACCAATGAGGAGGGTGTTTCTGAAACAAGCTGTAGACTTCTCAAAGGATATATTCCTGAGAGGACATGAGGGTGACACTAGCTGAGACTCCTATAAGTAGAGTACATGGAGATGGAAGTGTACCTCCTAGCCTAGCAAGACTTCTAGTACAGGGAGGGGGACATCAAGCCACCCACACAATCCTTGACTCATAATTTATTCTGTCCACAAGATAAAGATGAAACTGGGATAAAGAGTAGTGATTAAGGGAATGGTCAATGAGTGATTGACACATCTTGAGACCCACCCCATGGGAGAGAGCCATCTTCTACATTATTAATGATAATCTCCTATGTTTGCATAACTATCCTCTGAAAGGCCCTACCCAACAGTGGATCAAAACAGTTGCTGAGACATACAGCCAAACATTATTAATTGGAGCTCCAGAGGGGACAAAAGCTCCACAACAAAACCAACAGAGTCAGCCAACCTAGACCCCTGCTGGCTTACAGAGACTAAAACACCAACCAAAAAACATATATAGACTGGACCTAGGCTCCCAACACATACATATTTGATAGGCAGGTTAGTCTTCATGCAGATTCCTTAGCAAGTGAAGCAGGAACTTTCTCTGACATGGCCTCTGTTGCCTGTGTGTGGAACACTTTACCCTAGCTGGGATGCCTTGTCTGGCCTCAGTGGAAGAGAGAGGATGCTCTTAGTCTGATGCAACTTGATGAGCAAGGGTGGGTCAATTTAGGGGGGGGGGAACTCCCCTTATCTAAGGAAAAGGGGAGGGAGCAAAGGTGGAAGTGGGTAACAGAGTAGAACCAGGTGGAGAAGAGGGAAAAGACTGTGATCAAGGTGTAAAATAAATAAACAAACAAATAAATAAATGAATACATACATAGTATATTATCAACCGACAAAAAGAAAGGGCAATATATTTGTCAGTCAAAACATAACATTTAGACTCTGTGATTTTAATTATAACCCTATTCTACTCCAAGTAGAGGATGAACAACAAAGAATCTCCATTTAGAGATGGTTGCGTTAGTGGCAAGCTTGTCAGTGTGTAAGAAAAATCCCTTGCTTCGACTGTAAACAAAATGCTGTCTGATGTGACACAAAGTACAAATGGAGATCAGAGGACAAGACATGGACATTGCTTTTTTACTGTCCACCATGGTCATCCCAGGTATCAAACTCAGGTTATCAGATTTGTTAGCAAGTGCTATACCTAATGAGTATCAGCCCTCAAGTAGTAGCATTTTATTCAATTCATACAAACTATAAGTATGTAATTGTTTCCAGAGTTGGAATGAGAAGAAGAACCAATTAAAAATTGGTGTAAGAAAATTGTACCTGATGGTAGAAATATTTGTTGTGTTGATCAAGAAAATACCTTTCAAGCATGTAATTTATCATAAATTTTTAAATGGATTGTAACATTTTCTTTCTTCTGAGTTCAGAAGTTGCATTGTCTTCATTTTAAGTTTTACAAGTGAGCAATTCAGGGGGGCATAAGCTAGATGCCTATGACCTTTATTGTATTGTTTTCTAAGGTACTGTTAAAGTAAACCAGTCCATGAGCTCCTTATAGGTGTGCAAAGGAAAGAGGAAAGAAAATTCAAAAGTTACATCAAATGGCTATATTTTAATTTTTATTTCCTTTTCCCTGGGAGATCTACAATAACCACAGAAAACTGTCAAGTTGTTAGTGCAAACAATGGAGTTCTGTATCTTGTGTGTAAAAATAGCACCTATTTTTCTGAGTCCTCAAAACTGTCTTCTCACAATTATTTGGTCCTCTAAGGTGGCCTCCACTGGGATAAGCCACCTGCTGCCAATATACCTAAGTAGTTTTCCCCTTATTAACAGCATTGCAACTAAGATTCCATTTTATGAGTGAATAAATAGCACCCTAATAGGCACATTTGGGAAATAGTACAAAGAGCATGGGGCCATTTTCCACACATGCTTGGAAATCACCAGACTCCCCTCATTTGCCTTAAGTACTTTATTACTTGGTCAGATGTTATGAAATGCAAGATTAAATTATGCCACTGTTTGTTACATAATATTTTTAGAAGATATGAGAGCAGGAGGGTTCATTTTATGGGTTTTGTTAAATATGCACCATATTTCCAGAGATGGAAATTTCTCTGTATAGGTGCTTTGTCTCTTTGTTAGTTATTATATAGTCATAATCCTAATCTTGAGATACAGAAATGAACTGGGTTTCTGTGCATAGTTCACTTGAAAATAATTGAGTTATCAATTTCCTATGCTACATAAATTATCATTCCTTGAATAGAAATTTATGTGAATTCAGATATGCATTATTGTATTCTAAAATTTTAAAACTGTGTTGTTCCATTATGCTATGATACTAAACAGAGAAAACGTCACCTCCCTATGTGGTTATGAACACTGTTCAATGTTAATGAATACATGCATTATAAATGTAAATGAATCAGTGATATATTTCCTAGTGACAGGCATCATTGGGAGTAATGTTCTGCTCAATGACATACTGCAGGCTCAGTGTGATTTGTAAAAAAATGCATCCAGCAACACTTATGAGTTGAATAAACAAGCATCATAAATAATCCCAAACATATTTCTGGATTATATGAATTATGTCATTTTTCTTGTTGTTTTGGTCAGAACATCTCCTTTTAAATTCCTACAGAGACATGGCGTTTGAGTTCAACAGGTTGATGTAAGTATATGAATTATGAACACATAGAAATAAATATATAAACACTGTGGTTTCAAAGTCTGTAACCTTTCTAAAGATGCAAAAGGAGGCCTAACAATGTTCATTCAACCATAGCCATTCAGAATATCATGAAATAGTCAAAGAGTTCAATACCTCACAAGACAATATATAATGCCCATAACTAATAAAAACTAGAAACTTAGGGTACAACTACACATGTTGAGGAAGACAGAATGATAGTCTATGTTTCCAAATGAGCCTTGGCAGTTATTGGCTTTGGGTACTTTGGACAAAACAAGTCTGGGCAGTAAATAAACTGTGTTAGTAAGTAGTTTATCATATCTATGAGCAAGTGGTTGTGTGAAATCAACATTTGAATGTATAATTTATCTTCTTAAATCATGTCTTTGTTAATTACATTTAGCAACTGCCTTATCCATTGTATGCTAATTGAAATGTTATAATTAAACTGTGAACTAGAAGCCATTAAAAACTGCCAATGTCCCACAGAGAATTCCTGTATCTGGTGCTGAGCCTTCAGTAATGACATGGAGTCTGGATAAAAAGAAATTCATAAGGAAGAGAATGGAAGAAGAAAAAGCCACAACAGAGTAATTGAATTATGTATTCAATGCCACCAGCACCTAGTAAGAGTTTTCTTGCTTGTCACCCTTCCTTCTATATGGTTTGAGTAGCTGTCCTGTAGTTTACATCACATGGGAAGAAAGGAAAAGATGCTATTGTGAAACTGAATGTCAGACACTGATATGACTGAGTATCTCAAATAACCCATTCTTAACACCACATTTAACGGGAAGTATCAAAGACTAAAAACTGGTGAACAATTCCTCTCAGTATTCTTCTGAGTCAACTTGATAATCCAACAGGTCAAGAGCAGCACTTGAGGTCGACTTGACAAAAATGACTGCAGTTCTTATTTTCTGTTGATGGTATGATGTTATGTCCAAGTACATTAATCTACAAATAATTCCAGGAGAATTTGTAAGTGAATTCAGTAAACTTCCCAGATAAAAAAATTGGGACGTTTATACAAAAATCAATTTATAACAGCATATAATGTGAAATGCATTTAAAATATTCATTTTATTAATAAAGCATAATTATTAAACAGCTTAGGATGTATTTAACTTAACACATTTTCTCTGTGATTATATACAGAGAATTGTTCACTGAAAAAATATTTAAATGAATGAACAAGCAAGCAGACTATGGTTATGGATAGACAAGACAGATACTTTCAGGATTTTAAATATGATTAAAGTTATATGTAGATTTAATGTTGTTAAAACTCAGCTTTACACCAAATTTTGTGTAGATATTAGCAATTTAATTCTAAAATTACATGAAAATGGAAGAATACTTTGCCCTAGTAGTGTTGCCTTGTAGGCCCCCAGTGTGTGAGGAGGCTCTTGGCCCTCATATGACTGCTGAACTGGGGCGGGGACTGTTATGTAGGGACACTCCACTCCAGAGGAGTGGGATGGAAGGGATGGGGGTAGAGGGTTGGAGGGCAGGACTGGGAGGGGTGGAAAGAGGGCACTGTGATGAAGATGTAACCTGAAGCAATAAATAAATATTAAAAAAGAAAAACTAAATAAAAATGACAAAATTGGAAGAAGTGTATCTCTTGAGATAAAACAACAGTGATAAACAAGATGATATAAAACAAGAATGAATATTTGGTTAGTAAGTTCAGTGGAGAATACAGAAATATTTATGGACCGACTGTCTTGTCAGGGCAATCAGAGATTATGGGTTTTAGAACATAAAATTTGAGCAACTAGTTATTGGTTTAGGGATAATGTGATATTTGAAAATTAGTCTATTTCAGAAACAAATTTAAATAGAGATAGAGAGATCATAGTTCTAAATAGCTGAGTTAAGAGGAAATAGAATATTGCTGAATTTAAGCAAGGTTACCCTTTAATCCAGATACAAAGGGACTATTAACCATAAAAATATAATAAACTTTATAAAAATTAATAATGACTGACTAGCAAAAATAATTGCAATGAATGTTCCAGTTTAAGAATAAAAAGTCACAATTCATACAACTTCACAAAAAAGCTGACACCAAAATATTTGAGACATTCTGCAAATTGAAAATTCAGAACACCTATATAATTAATGAAAAAAATTGTTTTTCTTGTTAATGCATTCTCTCACTTCTCAGTTACAAAAGCACATATATCTGACTTTGGAAAGCAGTTGATTACATTCTGGCTAGACATCAAAGATATCTAAAATCTTTTTTGGACTAGCTTTCAGCAAACCTCATTTTTGAACATGTGTATTTAGGAATGTTACCAATATGTTTCACACCACAATGATACAGAGTTTCACAGTATGATATAATACATTGGTTCTGCTCTTTCTACCCACAGATCTAATCAGATAAATGGGAAAGGTACAAGTGGAAAAATAAAAGAGTAAGAATTAAATAATTGCTTCATTTTAAAGTAATTCAGTTTATGACAACCCCGTTCAAGGCTCTGATCAACTTGGATAAAGGGGTTAATAAAGGTCTCCATATCCTTCCTGAGCCCAAATTACCAACTAAATGGCTGTGTGACATGGCAATGAAAAATGGTACAAGTTTGAAGATTCTACATTTGAAATTAATGATAAGAAGATATAGAAGATAGGGCAGGATAGATATTTCAGCAAATGAAAGTGCTGGCTTCCATGTCTGATTACCTGAGTTAGATCCCTAGGATCCTCAAGGTAGAAGGAAAGAACCAACTCTTGTAAGTTGTCCCCTGACCTTCATGCACTTGCCATGGCAGGTATGAGCCCATTCACCCAGTTCTCTCTCTCTCTCTCTCTCTCTCTCTCTCTCTCTCTCTCTCTCCTACACACACACACACACACACACACACACACACATATACACACTCGCACACAAAAACATGCATGCACATGCATACACTAAAATAGAATAGGGTGTGGCAAAAGAAGAACTAGATGATTGTCAGAAGGAGTTAACATGCAGGACACATTAAGCTACTCCTTTATTTTTGGTGACAAACAAATGAAAGCTCATAGAATTAACAGTATTTCAGATGATGCGAAGACCAAGGTGAAATTACTATGTGGTATGAAGAAGAAGTTGAAATGGCATCATCACACACAGTGTAACACATCATTTGAGGAGAATTATCCCTTTGCCCCAGCTGCCATAGATCTATGACACACATTTATATTTGAGCAGAGAAACTACATTGAAATAGTAAGTAGCTGTAAAATATTTAAGCCTCTGTTGGAATGTTTCTAAAATTTTCTTCAATTATGCTAATATTTTCATATAATTAATGAAAATCTTTCATTTAACCAATTGATTTAAGCAATATTTTACATGTTTGGTAAGCATTCTTTGCACATATTTTAGGGTACACTATACTAATTCACTGGATGTGCATTAGACATAATATTCAAATCAGGATATTTATCAGTATTCTTCTCTTTGAGCATTGATCATTTGTATGTGTTTAGAAGTCTTCTCTATTTTGAAGCATATTCTAGATCGTTTTACAACATAATCACTCTAGTATACTGCAGACAAGCACAAGTAACTCCTCCATGAATTTTATCCTCTTTTCATTATTAGACCTCTTGACAACCTAATCACATCCATTTCTCAGACTCAATTCTAGTATTTCATTCTTCTAGAAGATGGATTTCAGTTTCTGCATATGAGTGATGGAGTTGGGGCTCCTGGCACTTCTATTTCTATTTAAAGATCTACCCATAGTGTTTACTATAACAACCACACTAATTCAAATTCCAACAGAAGTGTGTGAAATTCACAAGCTCGCTCTTTTTTAGTTGGTGTCCATGTTTTGGGGTGTAGGTAGAAAAGGTACAGCTCCTTAGGGTCACACTCAGCAGCCTGCAGAGTTCTGGGGGAATTTCAGAGTTCAACTTAGAACAAACCAGTACTGATGGCTTTGAGACTAAAAAAGAGTTCAAGATATCCAGTTTGTAAAGCTAAGTTGGGTATTTTTAGTCAATATTTATTTTAGGCTTAAGCATGAAGACCAAGAGAAAAAGAAATGCTTTTTAGGAAATTAAGGTGCATTCACTATGGACTTACTCTAAAGAGAGAGGCATGACTCACAGTTCTTATAAAATTCATATAATGATTAAGAGGAGCCTGGTGATTCATTCACTTATTGATGAGTGATTTCCAAAGAGCACCTGATAGGATGACAAGCCATTAGATGAACAGTGTAACCTACAATGATACAGCAATATGGGATGCCTTTACTGTTAGTGGACTTTTTGAGACCTTCAGAAAACATTTCAGAAAATAAAATAGGACTTACTCAGGGTCATAAACATTTAGTTCTTAAGTTTGGGTGACTGGTATTTTAATATATGTATTTATAAAAAGATTATTAATTACACCAACCTTTACATCTTACGGCAAATGTTGATGTCCTTGCTTCTCAGTTGTTGAAAGGTTATGATATGACACTTGCAAGATGGGCTACTTTCCCTATCTTTCTACCCTGCCTCTGGTAACAGCTACACCAATATGCTGACAAGGCACTAAGGGCTTTTTTTTTTTCCTTTCCATAATGATTTTTTTACACTATGTATTTTTTAAGTACTTGCTGACTCCTTTGTATGCCTTTTTGATCCTGTCTACTTAGACCACTGAACCATTTTAAATCAGATTATTTAGGGCAATTTATGGTCACATTATGTAAATTTGTTGTATAATCTGCAAATACATTCCTTTCTGGGAAAGGGTGGGCAAATTATTTTCACCCTTCCCTTTGTTGTTCCCAAGTATCCCATTGTCTACTTTCATTTTTAGATGCCTACAATCATATTTTTATTTTAAATAGTGTACTGAATGGATTTATTGTGTTTTCTTCTAGTAGTTCCATAATTTCTAGTGGAGAATTTAGTAAATTGATTTAGTGGAGTTAATTTTTATATGCTAAAGTAAGCATCTAGTTTTATTAATATAGTTATTTGGTTTTCCCAACTCTAAGTATTAAAGAGATAATCCTCTTTCCACCATAAGTTTTAGAATCCATTGTCAGGATTTACCTTGCTCTGTGTATATGAATTAATTTAGGAAATTAATCAATTTCGGTTGACTGTATGTTGCTTTTTGTAATAGTACTGCTTTTTTTTTTAATGCTATCTTGAATGTACTTTTGAAGTCAGGTATTTCAGTGCTCGAACACTGTCCTTGAATGTGATTTCTCTAAATTCCAGGAATCATTTGTGATTCCATGGAGATTTTAAGGGACTTTACTTTGTCTATATTTGTGAAGAATGTCATTATTCCATTATATTGGATTTTCTGGCCATTTTGAGTTGTGTAGTGATTTTCACAATATTAATTTCTAAAATTACTCTGTGGAATCAATGTTCACCGGAGATCATTTCATTTCTATATACCTTGAGTATTTTTTTTAATTTTTTTCATAAATATTTTACAATTGATTTCACTTAGAGGGCCTTCATTACTTTGACTAAATTTCTTAATTTTTTTTTTGTTTCGTATTTATTGTCATTGGTACTTCATTTCTGCTTTGTTTGTTTGTTTAAGCAAATTTATTGTTGGTGTTAGTGTTTTCTCAGTGATGATTTTATAGACTTTTTCAGTTTCTGAATTTGTTAACAGTTTTTTGAAGGAATGTTCACGTTATTTTATGTTTAAAACAACAGGATGTACAATCATGAGTAACTACACTATCACCTTTACATCTTTTATCTTCTTTCTTTCTCTTGACAAATTGCTCTTGCTAAGACATAATACTACACAAATTATGAATAGTAAAATGGACATCCTTCTCTCTTCCAGTATTCTAGGAATCCATTACCATATTTTCTGTGTTTGGTTTGTTTGAATATGTTTACTATATATAGGCATTGTTGTGTGGATCCTGCTCATTTTACATTTTGTATATTACTATATTTGTTGACAGAGATGGTAATTCTCATTGGATACCTTTTCTGTAAGTATTGTTATTATCATGTGATTTTATTCTACATAATTCTGTTCTGATTATTGATTACCATATGTGGATGCATTCAAGTGTCCTTGAGGAATATCCTACTTTGTCAGGTGTCTGTTATCTCTGATGCAATGTTCTATTGAAGTTTAGTATTTTATTGGGAGGTTGGCCATGTTAAGAAAGTGATCTATAGTTTTCATTTATTTATATATTTATCATATTTTTATATTATATTCACCCCCATTAAAAGAGTTTGAGTTTCTTCTATTTGTAAAATGTTTGGCTACTTTGAGAAAAATAGTGATTATTTTTCTTTAAATGTTTACAAAAAGTATTCTGGCTATTATTGGCTGTAAAACTACATCAGTAATTAACTAAAACCCATGTGGCTGGGAAAACCTGTGAGGAATTTTTCTTAATTAAATAATTTGAAGTGGGAATATACATTTTTAAAACATTTATTTGTTAATTCAAGTTACATCTTGATTTCAGGCTCATGGCTTCTATACTCCAAGTCCCACTCTCCTACTTTCTACTAACTCACCCATCTATTCTTGTCCTCCAGTGTGTGTTGAGGCAGCCCCATATCACTACCCCTCAGTTCATAAGTCAAATAGGGGCAAAGAGCTTTCTGTTGCTCTGGGACCTAACATGGGCACTCAAGGTAAAGTGTTCCAGTAAAAGGTAACAAAGTCCATCACTGGGACTGCCGCCCCCACTTTCTAAGGGATCTCTATGACTACAAAATCGTAGAGACCAATGTTCATCATCTACATTTGTATATGGGGGAATAGGTCCAGTCTGAACTTTTTTCTTTCTTTCTTTCCTTCTTTCTTTCTTTCTTTCTTTCTTTCCTTATTTCTAAAGAATAACAAGGCCATAATTATGAAAATTATAAGGTAAAGCATACATTCCTGATGTCTAACCCACACATATTTGGCAACTGACATTAATATTCTATTATCTATCTAACTCAATGAGATTAAAGTTCTATACCTAACTTAGTTTCCATCCTAACTTGCATTACTAACTAAAAACATCCTCTTAGACTTAGAACATCTTTTTAATTCCTAAACAACTTAAAATTTAACTATGAGAATATATCTAGTCTTCAACCACATCAGAGACCTGAGAAGGATAAATATATCTGAATATACAAAAAGTACAGAGCCAGTAGCTTCCAAAACTAAGAAATGGCAGATAACTGGCTGCCTGGATAGTCTCTAATTTCTCTCGATACATTGGAGCATCTATCTTCAGCCTTTTTGCCCAGTATCTCTGACAGACATTAATTGCAAAGCAGAAATTATGAAGGACTTAGTTACCCTGTCTTGGCAGAGTTAGGCTGTCAACTTACCTAATTCCAAGTTTTGTCTTTTTTGGACAGCATTCTGTCTACATTTAAAGCAAGTGGTTTTTCTTGCCCAGTGATAAGCTAGCCACGAAGGCAACCATCTCCATATGGAAATTCTTCAATGTTCATCATCTTCTAGGAGTAGAATAGTAGGTGCTGACAGGATCTGACATGTCTCAATATCAAAAAATCTTAAGAAATCTTTGAATGCCATATTCCACAGATATCTGGAGGTTTGTGAAGACAACTTATCTTTTTCTGTATATTTGGGTAAGCAAGTGTTGCTTGTCTCTTAGCAACTTGACTTCTGATTAACTTAGAAAACATCTGTGATAAAGTACGCTAGTACCTAACAAAATGACAGGTTTCAATGATTATTAGTTTCCATTTTTAATTATGATAAAACAGTGTATGACAGTTGCTATCAAAAGGCCAAAACTTCATATTGCATTTTTAAGGGTTCCATAGGTACATTACCTTAAAAACAGTTAACCTTAACTTTGAATCATTATACTGAGATCATTAAAAATGTAGCCAAATATAATCTGAAGTTTGTATCAATATACAAAGATCAATACAATCTTAATATTGTATCAATATACAAAGATATAAGAGCATATTAAATAATCTATCCCTTTTTCTTTATCATTCCTATATTGGGTCTATATCCCATTTTTTCAAGTCTTTTCCCCATACAGAGGAGAGAAAGAGGGATAGAGAAAAAAAGTAGAGAAATCCCTGGGACTAACCTCCAAAACCTATTTAACAAGACCACTTAATTACTTCTAACCAATCCCCCTAAATAACAGCAAACATATATAACCCATCAAATGACCAAAGGGGGAAATCATCCACCCTACCTTCTGGGAATGAGATATCACTCTCTTAAAATTGTTTCCTGCTGATTTGGGATGTAGGAAACCTGTTTGGGGGTCCAAATAAGATTGGAAAAATGGTTAAGAAAGTTAATAGTAATATTTGATGTTCAGTCATTTCTGTGCTTAGCTATTTAAATGTCTTAGGAAGTTTGTAGTCAGAGGCTGAATTTCAGGGCTTTACTGAAGTCCTGTCTGGAACAGTCTGTTGCCTGAACCATCTTAGTTAGCTATTTTGAGTTTAATATTTCACACTCTATAAGCCTCTAAGGGCCTAGATTAGTTGATTCTGTTGATCTTCATATGTTGATCTTGACCCCTCCAGGACTCTCTATTCCTCATTCCTCTCTTATATAGGACTTCCAGAGCTCCACCTAATGTTTGACTGTGTGTCTCAACCTTTGGTTTGTTCTGCTGCTGAGTGGAATTTCTCATAGGATAATTATGATAGGTTCCTATTATTCTGGTTCTGTGGGTTGTAGGGTTGTGGTCTTGTACTGTTTATCTAGGATCCAGTTACAAGTGAATACATGCCATATGTATCTTTTTGGGTCTGGATTAGCTCACTCAGGATGAGCTTTTCTATTTCCATCCATTTGGCTGCAAATTGCATTATTTACTTGTTTCTTATAGCTGAGTAGTATTCCATTGTGGAATAGTTCTACTTAAGCACACAGCCATTCTACTTCTGAGCATATACCCAAAAGATTTCTCACCAAACTACAAGGACATCTGCTCAACCATGTTCATAGAAGCTTTATTTGTAATAGGTAGAAACTGGAAACAACCCAGATGCCCTTCAACCGTGGAATGGACAAAAAAGAAAGAAAGAAAGAAAGAAAGAAAGAAAGAAAGAAAGAAAGAAA
>CAJQZJ010000637.1:1245479-1293876 GCA_907164525.1 Lophiomys imhausi | reverse complement strand
TGTGTGTGTGTGTGTGTGTGTGTGTGTGTGTGTGTCTGTGTCATTGTGTATGCATGTATATATGTTTATATCCATGTATAGGTAGTATTATACAATCACAAGTTTGTAGGTATATAGTGTGTATTGCCTCTCCATTCGGAATTGCTGAAAAGGGTATGAAATCGGCTGAGGGCTTGCCCCATTTACTGTGCCTGGCCATCCCATTTCAATAAATGGAAAGTAACTCTGAATCTCACAGCCTGATACTTATTTGTAGAATGTATTGTGAGAACTTTGATATGTCCCCCCCTTTTTACCCCTAGATTTCTTTGTAAATACTTTTGGAAAGAAGTCAGTATCATGGTTCTTCATCCTATTGATAGCCATATTGAAAAATAATTTAGTATTTCACTTTCTGAATAAACTTCAAATATTCTACTGGAATATTACTGATTTGTATTTATAATCTAATTTTTTTTTTTTGGTTTTTCGAGACAGGGTTTCTCTGTTTAACAGCTCTGGCTGTCCTGGACTCGCTTTGTAGACCAGGCTGGCCTCGAACTTGCAAAGATCCGCCTGCCTCTGCCTCCCAAGTGCTGGGATTAAAGGCGTGCGCCACCACCGCCCGGCTATAATCTAATTTTAAAGACAGATTACAATTTATTTTAGCATTTTAACTATCAGGGGTACAGCAGAGTTATGCCAGTGTCTCTGAAGCAAAATAAAAATAATAATAATAAAATTGCTTACAGGTATATATGTCAACAATTTTTCTGAGTAATAATGAAAGTCAATTAAAAAATTAATACATAAAACGTTTCTGGCATTAAAAATGGAAAATCCTTGTAGAAAGAGAGAGTGGTGTGGCAAATGAAGAAAGATGAGATTATAACCACAAAGTAAGGAGTGGAGCACCTTGAAATAAGTTGTGCTTGTATGACTTCTAAAAATTTAATTGAATAACAGTTATAACAGAATAATAGAGATTACCAAATATTTCTAATATTCTCCATGATTAAATTTTCTCTGATTTGCAATACAACCCATAAAAAGAAGGGATGTAAAGAAATGTTGAGTTGCTAGTTTATATTGTATATTTCCTTCATCCTATTACTTTTCAAGCTAAATGTACCCCATCACGGAGGATACAGTAGTGATGCCAGGAAAAAGGAAGCAATGGAGGTGAACAGGGAGAAAGACCTGGAAGCAAATTGGCTTTAGCACCATGCAACAATTGAGTGAGTTCTGGTTAGTAGTGCATTCATTTTTTTAAACATTTATTTATTTCTTCAAGTTACATAACAATCATAGCACCCTCCTTCCTCCCACTCCTGGTTCCACCCTCCTACCTTCTTTACCCTCACCATCCTATCTGTTTTTTTTTAAATTTTTCCCTCAACAGCTCCCCCTTTTAGTCCAATAAAAGGCTCATTTTCTTATAACAATAAACCAATACAAAACAATCATGTAAAAGAATGAAATTAGACCCATACTTATCACCTTGTACAAAACTTAAGTCCAAGTAGGTCAAAGACCTTAATATAAGGCTGGACAAACTAAATCTACTAGAAAAGAAAGTGGGGAAAACCCTCAAATTCATTGTCACAGGTGACAATTTACTGAACAGAAAACCCATTGCTCAGGATCTAAGACCAACAATCAATAAATGGGACCTAATGAAACTGAAAAGCTTCTGTAAGACAAAAGACACTGTCATTTGAACAAACCAGCAGCCTACAGTCTGGGAGAAAATCTTCACCAACTCCACATCTAACAGAGGGCTACTTTCCAAAATCTACAAAGAACTCAAAAAAATAAATGCCAAGAAACCAAATAAACCAGTCAAAAATGGGGGACGGAGCTAAATAGAGAATTCACAAAGGAGGAATCCCTAATGGCTGAGAGACACTTGGAGAAATGCTCAACATCCTTAATCATCAGAGAAATGCAATTCAAGACAACTCTGAGATTCCATCTCACACGTGTCAGAATGGCTAAGATCAAAATCTCATATGACAGCACATGATGGCGAGGTTGTGGAGAAAGGGGAACCCTCCTCCATTGCTGGTGGGAGTGCAGACTTGTGCTACCACTATGGAGGTCAGTCTGGCGATATCTTAGAAAACTTAGAATAGCTCTGCCTCGGGACCCAGCCATACCACTTCTGGATATACATCCAAATGACTCCTCACCAAATCACAAGGACGTTTCCTCATCTATGTTCATAGCAGCCTTATTTGCAATACCTAGAAACTGTTGTTTTCTAAGCTACTCAGAAATCAAGTTGCTAAGAGACAAGCAATATTTGCTTATCTAAATATAAGAGATAGATAGGGCATCTTCAAAAACCTCAAGAGATCTGCAGAATATGGCATTCAAAGATGTTTTCTTAACTTAAGAATTTTTGATATCGAGACATGTTAGCTCCTGACAGCACCCTCTATTCTAATCCAAGTAAGATGAGCATCGAAGAATCTCCAGTGGGAGATGATTAAATTGGTGGTAAGCCTTTCTCTTGGCAAGAAAAACCCCTTGCTTCAACTATAGACAGACTGCTGTCCAAAAAGGACAAAACTTGGAAGCAGGTAAGTCAACAGCCTAGCTCTGCCAAGACAGGGTAAGTAAGTCCTTCATAATTCCTGCTCTACAATCAATGTCTGTCAGAGAAATGGGTCCAAATGGCTGAAGATCAATGCTGTAATGTATGGAGAGAAAATGGGAACTATCCAGGCAGCTACTGGTATGTCATTTCTTAGTTTTGGAAGCTGCAGGCCCTGCATTTCCTGTATAATCAGATATATTTATCCCTCTCAGGTGAAGTGGTTGAAGAATAGATAGCTAGAGTCTCATAGTTAAATTTTGAGTTGTTTAGGAATCAAGAGGGTGTTCCAGATCTAAGAAGATATTTTTAAAATTGTGAGGCAAATTAGTATGAAAGCTGAGTTAGATATAGACCTTTAAACTCATGGAGATGGTTAGATAGTAGAATGTTAAAGTCAGGTGCCAAATACAGATGGACTGGACATTGGGAATGTATGCTAAGCCATATAACTCTCATAATTGTGGCCTATTTATTTCTGTTGTTTTGTATTGTATTTATAGTTATAAGAAAAAGAACCATTTGTTGGACTGAAAGGGAGAGCTGTTGGCAGGAAAAAGAAATACCTTAAACTAAAAAAAAAAAAAAAAAAAAAGGAAGAGGATGGGGGGTTGAGGGGGAGGAGGGTGGAAGGGGGGGACTGGAGGGGGGGGTAGGGAGGGGATTGTGATTGAGATGTAACTTGAAGAAATAAAAAATAAATTATTAAAAAAAAGAAACTGGAAACAATCCACAATCCAGATGTCCCTCAACTGAAGAATGGATTAAAAACTGTGGTACATCTACACAATGGAATATTACTCAGCTATCAGAAACAACGAAATTATGCTATTTGCAGCCAAATGGATGGAACTAGAGAAGCTCATCCTGAGTGAGCTAACCCAGACTCAGAAGGATGCACATGGCATCTACCCACTTATAGTCGGATTTTAGCCATGTAGTACAGGATATCTATATTACAACGAATGCACCAAAGGGAACATGAACATACACTTTTTTTCCTGTCAGTGAGACACTTTGCCCTAGTGGTGCTGCCTTATATGCCCCCAGTGTATGAGGAGGCTCTTGGCCCTCATATGACTGCTGAACTGGTGGTGGGGACTGTTATGTAGGGACACTTCACTCCAGAGGATTGGGATGGAAGGGATGGGGGTAGAGGGTGGGAGGGCAGGACTGGGAGGGGTGGAAAGACTCTATAATGGAGGTGTAACCTGAGGTAATAAAATAAATTTAAAAAATAGAAAAGAAAGAAAAAATAATAACAATTAGGCCACAATTATGAAAATTATAAGGTACAATCTACATTCCTAATGTCCAGTTCATTAGTAATTGGCAACTATTATCTATCTATCTCAATGAGTTTAAAGTTCTATACCTCAGTTTCCATCCTAACTTGCATTACCAACTTAAAAACACCTTCCTAGCCCTTAATTCCTAAACAACTTAAAATTTAACTGTGACACTAGAACTATCTAGTCTTCAACCTTATCAGAGACAGGAGAAGGATAAATATAGCTGAATAAACAGGAAGCATAGAGCCAGTGGCTTCCAAAACTAAGAAATGACAGACAACTGGCTTCCTGGACAATCCCCAATTTCTCTCAATACATTGGAACATCTTCAACCTTTTGGTTCAGTATCTTGAACAGACATTAATTGCAAAGCAGGAATTATGAAGGACTTGCTTACCCTGTTTTGGTTTCTCCTCAGATTGTATAAACCTTTCACCCTTTACTGCATTCATTTTTGAGTCTCTTTGATGTTCTAACTGATGGTATCGTTTATGGAATATTTCCTTACAAAATGATTATCCCATCTTCACTTTGAACCTGTCCAAAGAAAGTCTATAAGAACCCACCAAGGACTAGGAAATGTGTTTGTGTTGAACACCATTATGTTCCTATGTTGGCAATTTATAGACCATTGGGTGGAATTAATGCATCATTTACCTGAAGACTATTCTTGACTTGCTTGCTTTCATATGTAAATGGAATGTCAGACTTGTATTACAACTGATACTTGAGAATTGGTACACAGGGAGATAGTGGAGCTTACATTTTAAAGAGATTCCTGCTAAATCAGAAATTATTTGAACTCAAGACCCTTTTCCTTTCCAAATCACATAGTTTTAATGATTATTCAACCTTAATTAAAGGATTATGCAACTCATTCTCAATAAAAATTATAACTATTAAGATTAATCATAACTTGTAATGGCTTTTAAATTAACAAGGTCTTCCATTTAACAAATCTTTGTGCACTAGGGCAAAAATAATTACACTTATTTTTCTTAAATGTGTTAGTAATTACTATTTCTAATTTTGTATGTGAAATAAATGCTTTGGTTTAAAAGATAAAAGAAAATTAATGAAGACTAAATTATGTAATTTAAATTGAAGCCAGAAAATATACCTATTCATTTGTTAGCATTTAATATTTCCCTAAGTATTTTGACCATACTTTATTGTGAATTTCTAAAGTTGAGTTGACACATGAAAAAACACCACAAGGAATACAATAAAATTCTGATTTGTAAAACTCTGACACAAAGCAAACTTAAGTTCAACATTATAAATAGTGGTCCCAAGTAATTAGATTTGGCCAAGTTCAAAGTGTGCTTTATTCCAATGACCTGGACCCTATATCCTCTTTAGAAGATGGAATATTAACCAATGTGCTTAGACTCATTTTACGTAGGAAAATTACCACATGAATTATTGAAGTTGTATTATTAAACTATTTATTTTTATATTAATATCTCTATCTAACTTCCAATCCAGTGACCTGAAGCACAGGAGAAAGGATACTAATAAACTCAGAAAATGCAGACCCTTCTTATAAACCCTGCAGATTTAGTCGTAGGTCCTTCAGGTAATTCATCAAGATTCCAGCAGACCAGCCATACATCATACACCAGAACAGATATCTCCAACAAGGGGAACACAGCAATCAGCAGCAGCCACAGTGGGTACTGGCCTGCAGTATAGGGAGCAATGATGATGGGAGATGCCGCACCCCCAAGCCGCACCTCTGGTCGGGTCTGTGGTGTTTAGCCCATCCTGGGCCATGATCAGCAGCAAGTCTTGGCAGCAGAAAGCTTCAGCAAAGCAATTTCTAAAGTATGTCAAACCAAAGCAGCAATGACAAGTGATGAGAAGCAATGTCAAGCAAAACCCCTCTGCTTTTCCGGGGCCTCCATTTATACCCCTCTAATGTGCACAAGGATGCTTTACAATTGGTCCTCCTCACACACTCCACACGAGGTCCTTGTTGACCAAAATCATGTGTTCTCCAAGGAGTCGGTGGTCCATCAAAGGAACATAAGCAAGTTCCCTGCCAGTTTCTTCCTGGCAAAACATCACATGCTCTATCATCAGGATGTTTTTCATGACCCTCTCATGAGTCTATCTTTCAACAGTTGACAGAGCACCCTCACATCCCACACTTGATAGCAAAACAAAAAAATACAGTCATTTAAAAATATCATGTTTCCAAAGAAATCATAACTTCCACTACAAATTATAAACCAGTTCTACATCTTGTTACTAACAAGGAGAAAATGTCACTATGTGTCTTCTTGGAGGTTTACAATGTAGCTAACAGTAAACTGCTATTCAGAACACTGCATCAAAACAGTTCTGCATATACTTATATTATTTTAAAAGGTATTTATTATATGAGTAAAAATATTTACCTCTCTACATACTGAAAAGAAGTGTAATAAATAAAGGAAGAAAGTTAAAGTTGCAGGTTTCAGCTACATCTTAGTATAACAATTTAGTGTCTCTCTCACTGAAAAAGCCTAAATTAAAGTACATAACTTCCTAAATTTAATAAGGCACTAAATTTCTAATTAACTCCTTTAGATATAAATGAAATATGCAGAATTTCTGATTTAAATATTCAAATTAATAATTTTCTAGACTTTTTATTCTTTTTAATAGTTAATATACATAAAAAACAAATAATGTTCTGTACACCACACTTAACAATTCAGTTATTCTTTATTCTTGTTTCTAAAGCTGGCAAAATTATGTCATTTCTACAGATTAAGCATCAGCCAAAAATATGAACTATGATGCTTTTTCATAACTTTTGGAAAATCATTTAACTACAAACTAGAGTTAGAGTGGAAATGTCATGCTTGTCAACATTTAGCTCATGGGCTTATACTATCTCTTCCAAAAATTTCTGTCTTTATTGGCAACAGAAGAAGCATGTTTAAATATAAAGCTATGAAGTACTTACCATACATAGGCCACCATGGAGGGAAGTCCTAATATATTTTCTTCATTTGTCTATAATTTAAGTAATTTTTTCTTTATTAAGATTTACTTTTTATTATTTATAATTACATGTGGTGTGTCTCTGGTGGAGGGCACATTTATGCAGGTGCCCCCAGAAGTCAGAGGCATTGGATTCCCATGGAGCTAGAAATTATGGGCAATTGAGAACCACCCAGGATTATTGCTGGTAATGAACCACACTGAGTCCCCTGTTAGAACAGCCTACTGGAAAGTGTTGAGCTATCTCTTTGATCACTTAAGTAATTCTCTTAATATTTTATTCCAACAAGTCCATCATATACCACAAACCTGTTCATACAATTAATTAAAGCTAATGGAAAATAAAAATACATCAGATTTCCCATAAAAGAAATGTAAAATTTCTACTTTTAATGTGAAAATCAAAAATCTTTAAATGACAAAAATTCACTTGTGACTCTTTTTAACACTTTGTTTTAATTAATCTATGTCGCGTCCCCCTCGACCAGCAAGGACGACGCAACTCGCAAAAGCTCTTCTCAAGCAGTTTATTCAGGTCCCTTGAAAACAGTCTTCCGAATGGCTGGGCAGACCCAACCCACAGGCTAAATACTATATGAACTGCCAATCAAGTAAAGCCACGTGGTGCTATCTTAGAGGCCCACGTATGCGGAAGCAAGCCAGATCAGCGGTCTTAAACAAATATGGACTTGTTTACCACCGAGAGCACTCACCGTCGGGCTGGTGGAAGGTGGAAACCGGCGCCATCTTTAGGGCGCGACACGTCGCAGCTCTCTACAGTTCCTCCTTTTTTATTTTTTCTAAAGTAGATAGAAGTCCCAGGAAAGGCTTCGTAATCCCCCTATCTGGGGATCTCACGGTGGGCCTGAGCCTGTAGGAGGGCGGTGCTCAAACTCTTACCCGTCTCTGGGTCAGCCTCCCCACTCGGGGCTGCCCTGTCTTAGGTGGCCGAGACTTACCCGTCTACTCCGTCATTGACTTGCCAGACCCTAATATCCGTGGAACGAATACCTCAGTGGGCAGGGACTATGCTCAGTGAAGATTTAAGGCTTCATGGCAGCGAGCCATGCCTGAGGGGACTGGCCCGCCTCAATGGCGACAAGGGCCTGTATAATCATGGCTGCATTACGCTTCTGTGTGGCTCTCATCTTGTAGATACACCATAGGCAAACCAGAGAGGCTAGTATCATCAGTATCGCCAAAGAGCCTACGTCCGCCCACTCCTTAAGATGATCCATAGCCCTCTGTATACAGGAAGTCAAACCAGTAGCCAGGCTCAGATCCACCCGAGTGGAGTTGATGTGGACGATTGTCGCTCTCAGCTCTCTCATCAAATTTTCAAATTCAGCTGACCAATCCTGTAAGAGGAACTTTGACAATTGTCTAGACAGATTAGCAGCCTTTGTAAAATTTTGATACTGCACGGAAGTAACACACAAACCTTGCATTTTCCACTCACACCCGAATTGTGCTAGTTGCCAAAGAGAATCAATCTGTTCTTGTATTAAATCTATGCGTTGATTAACTATCATAAGACCTCCTTTGAGATGAGAATTCATAGAGGTCTGAGTATCCAATGCCTGTGCCACAGTGGCTGAGATGTTATTCAGGGCATTGGCAGTCTGTATAGAACTAGACAAGGCAGTAGCTGAGGCAGTAGCTCCCACAGCAGCAATAGTGATGGCAGTAACAATAGCTGCAGTGATACCAAAATCTCTTTTAAACCTGAATAGCATCATGTTATTAGGGGCCTCTACAGGAACTGGTACATATCGAGGCATTCTAGTCACCACAGCCACAGGAAAGGCTGTGGCATTCCAGCATAGGGCATAAAAACATATGCCCGGAGTGCATACTAACTTTTCTTCACCCAAGGATGCACTCCCATTACTTACAATCCACAGAAAAGGAGGCCAGAGACATACTGGCGAAGCTGAAAAGGTCTTGTTGCGGTAAGAATGAAACAAAGATTTCCAAGTACCAGAGCCACTACCGCTAGAAAAATCCAATTTGGTAGCAGACCCTAGGGAAAAATTACCTCTTTGATAAATTCCTCCCCCAAGCATGATGACAGGTCCGAAGTCCATGCAACTTCCATTTACCCCACACAAAAGCCACAAATCAAAAGGATTGGTGGCAGTCTGCTGAGGATCCCTAGTAGATATATCAAGCATTCCTGTACAAGACTTATTCACTATATTACTAATCATGGGGTAAAGGAAAAATAATCTTGTTGAACCCAAACTGCTCTGCGCTCCTGACATCCAGTCCAGGGAAAAGGTCCTTCCTCTCCTGTGGATCCTCTACAAAAAGGTGCCCAGCGTGGCTGTCTGGGGGGGTCCCGGTCAGAGACTCGTGTGGGCCACCATCCTTCAAGGCGAGAACCATTGCCTGAAAACAAACCACCACTCCTACCCCCAAACCTCAGTTGTGGTAAAAAATCTGCTGACTGCTGAGACAATTTAATGCATTCTGTATCATCTGACCTATTGAAGCTCATTAAAAAGCACAGACTACCCTTCAAGCTGACATTTCTATTACCCTCTATAGGGCTTTTCTGATCATCAAAGGGAAGGTAGGGTAAGCCTAGGCTTCTATTACTGCTAAATAAGCGTGGAAACACAGTTGCATCATGTCTGACTGGCATCGGCTTTGGGAATATCGACAGGATCCCCCATCTCGGCTCGGTCATTCCTGACATACTCACTGCTACTATCACCAGGATACTTAGGAAGGTCTTCATGACGAATTTTCCTCACAAGGCGTTCAGGCACCCACACTGGATCTTGTTGATCCTGAGGAAAAACACAAACAGACCCTTTCACCCATGTTAGCACTGGGTCAGGCCCCCGCCAAGAGCCTGTCAAAATATCCTTCCACTTCACCATGCTTTTAAGTGGACCATGGGAATCCTGATGTCTGTCCGCTGCTGAGCGGCCTTGAGCATCCAAATTGAAAAAGTTTAAAGTAAATAAGGCTAAAGACATTCTTTCCTTGGGGGTACGGCCTTGGCCTATTCCCCCTTTTTGTTTTTGCAAGCATTCTTTCAAGGTGCGATGAGCGCGCTCCACAATTCCTTGTCCTTGAGGATTGTATGGTAATCCGTGATTAAGCTGTACCTCCATCTGGTTACAAAAGGAGACAAAGGACTGTGCCGTATAGGCTGGTCCATTGTCCGTTTCCAGCTGCTGTGGTTTTCCCCATGCAGCCCAGGCTTCTAAGCATTGCCCTATGATATTGCGAGCCTTTTCTCCACTCATAGGTGTAGTATGTATGATACCTGAGCAGGTATCCACAGATACATGAATATATTTTAATGTTCCAAACTCTGAAATGTGGGTAACGTCCATTTGCCAGATTGTGAGTGGCATCAACCCTCTAGGGTTCACTCCCACACTGGGAGGATGATGATATATCGCACACTGAGGACAGTCCAAAACCACTTGTCTAGCATCTGCTCTAGACAAATGGAATTTCTGCTGTAGAGTTTTTGCATTTACATGAAATAATTGGTGAAACTGTCTGGCTTGGTCCAGGAATGAGCTCCAAAAAATGCATGTCATCCTAGTCCATTGATCAACTTTATCATTACCCTCACTTAATGGTCCAGGTAATCCTGTATGTGCTCTGATATGTTGAATATAAAAACACCTTTTTCTCTGCCAGATTAAAACTTGTAACTCTTGTAATAAGGCACATACAGTACTACTATTCTTAATAGGACCTGTTAATTCTAATACTTTCCCTGTGTTGACCACATAAACTGAATCTGAGATCAAATTGAATGCAAATTGACATCTTTTAAACACCTCAATTACTATTTTCAACTCTTCTATTTGGGGGGAGCCTGGTTGAAATTGGCATAGCACGGGTTCTTGTCTTTCTATCAAATAGGCTCCGCAGCCTGTCTTTGAGCCATCAGTAAACACATTTGGTGACCCTTGAAGTGGTACTGCTGAAGTAACCTTAGGGAATATCACTGGGTGCTCCTTAAAAAATGATAGCAATGGATGCTTAGGATAATGGTTATCAATCACTCCTTCAAAGCTACACTGCAATACTGCCCAGTCATCTACAGTGCCACACAAAATCTTAATTTGATGACTGGAATAGGGCACTATTATACTGGCAGGAGTAACTCCAAAAGACTGCAAACATTGTTGGATACCATTTAAGGCTAAAGCAGCAACTGCAGTGGGATAATGTTCTATGGATTTTTTTGGAGAAATCTTTGAATAGGTCCATAATAATGGTCCATCCTGCCATAACAATCCTGTAGGTTGACCATAGGTGGCAAATATGCACAATGCAATGGGCTGTCCTTCCTGCCATCTCTTTAGGAAGGCACTCTGTGCCTTCCACTTTACATAAAGCTTTTCTTGCTTCTTCCGTTAATTGCCTAGGAGAATTAAGTGCTGAGTCACCTTTGAAAATATCATATAGGGGTCTTATTTCATAATTTGGTAGCTTCAAATAGCCTCTTACCCAATTGATATCTCCTAACAACCTTTGAAAATCATTTAAAGTCTTTAAATTATCTTTTCTTATCTCAATCTTTTGAGGTATTATCTTTTCAGGTCCAACCTTCGCTCCTAAATAATCAACCACATTTTCCTTTTGAACCTTATCAGGAGCAATAAACAACCTTTTCTTTTTTAATAATTGAACTAATTCTTCATAGGCCTGATCTAACATTTGCTCACTCTTAGCTGCCAGTAAGATATCATCCATATAATGAACACATCTCAAATCTGGAAAATTCTTTCTCAAAGGAGCAATGGCTTCCCCCACATACAGTTGGCACATAGTGGGGCTGTTTGCCATGCCCTGGGATAATACTACCCATTCAAACCGCTGATCAGGTTCCTCATGGTTACAGGATGGAACAGTAAATGCAAATCTCTCACTATCTTTGGCACACAAAGTGATGGAGAAAAAACAATCTCTTATATCTATAACTATAATGGGCCATGAGGCTGCAAAGATGATAAAAGTGGCAAGCCGCGTTGCACTGGGCCCATGATCTGCATTTGTTGATTTATGGCACACAGGTCATGCAACAATCTCCATTTTCCAGATTTCTTTTTAATGACAAAAATAGGTGTATTCCAGGGAGATACAGATGGTTTTATATGCTTTAAAGTCATCTGTTCATCCACCAACTCTTTGGCTGCATTCAATTTTACAGAGGAAAGTGGCCACTGAGGAACCCATACTGGATCCTCCATCTTCCAAGTTATGGGAATGCCCTCCTCAGTGGCCCCTAGGAAAAAGCCAGGCCCTGTCTCTTTTGTCTTTGCTGCATAGATATGGGACTCTTCCTCCCCTACAAATATTTTCCTATTCCAAAGCCTGGAGCATATCCCATATCTTGCATCATACGTTGGGCTGAATCAGAATAGTCATTACTCAATTTAAATCCCATATCCTTTAAAAGGTCTCTTCCCCAAAGGGAGATAGGGAGCTCAAGTACATATGGCTGAATTTCTCCTGAGTGGTTTTCTTGGTCCTGCCACTTTAATAATCTTGCACTCATATCTGGAGTCTTAGCATAACCCAGGCCTTGAAGTGTTTGAGAAGAGGCTTGTATGGGCCAACCTGAAGGCCAGTCTTTCTTTGCTATGATACTTCTATCAGCCCCAGTATCCAAAAGGCTCAGGATCTTTTTACCATCAACTTTTAACTCCAAGACGGGGCGTTGGTCCAAATCCAAGGAGAGAAAAGTCAGATCTGTGCCCGTGGACCCAAAACCATCCTTTCCTCTCTCTCGATCCTTTGCCGCATAGCGATCATGTAAGCTCGGCAACATGATCAACTGAGCAATTCTATCTCCAGGAGAGATAGCTGTTATACCACGGGGGAAGCTACCATGATCTTAACCACTCCTGTATAATCTGAATCTATAACTCCAGGATGGACAATAAGTCCTCTCAAGGCTGATGATGACCTCCCTAACAGCAAACCAACTGTACCAGGTTGAAGGGGTCCTTTAAAATCTGTTTCAATTAACTGGACCCCCATTTGGGGCGTTAATACGAGTCTGGTGGTGGAGCAGAGGTCCAATCCTGCTGAGCCTGTAGTGGCTCTCCGCGGTCTCTTGGATGGCGGAGGGTTGGCCATCTCTCTTGATTCTGTTCTTTGTCCTGATTCTCTACTGCCCCATATATTTGTGGGCCCTGAGGTCGTGGGCCCCGCTGTCCGTTTTTTTGGACGAGCACCACCATAACCTTGAGTTAAAGGCTGGCCATGGATGTCTATCACTGAATGGCATTCATTAGCCCAATGGTTCCCTTTTTTACATTTTGGGCATAACCCCGGCCACCTGGGGCGTTGTACACTTCCTGTACTTTCTGTACTCCTTCCTCTGGGGCACTGTCTTTTAAAGTGTCCCATCTTGCCACACTTAAAACAAACTCCTGAACTTCCTCCACCTTTTCTGGTCAACTGTACTACTGCGTCAGCAAGACCGGCATTAGTTAACGGCCCTCCAAGTTCTCTACACACTTTCATCCAGGCTTCTAGGCCTTTGTTCTTGTAAAGGGTGATAGCGGCTCTACACTCTTTGGTACATTGCTCATAGACCAACTGTTTTATTAGTGGCAAAGCAGCATCCGGGTCACCAAAAATCTTCCCTGCCGCTTCCACCAATCGTGCCACAAAGTCTGAAAAGGGCTCCATAGGGCCCTGTAGAATCTTAGTTAAGTTCCCACTCACCTCCCCTTTATTAGGAAGAGATCTCCAAGCCTTGATAGCTATCTTGTTTATTTGCTCATAAACCTGAATAGGATATCCTATCTGCTGGTTGGCAAATCTCCCCTGCGCAAGCAGCATATCTCTATCCCAGGCTGGATTTCCATCTCTCTGATTAATGGCTGCTTGCTCAGTGGCATACTCAATCAAGAAAGCTTTCCAGTCTAAGTATTTCCCTGGACTTAAGCAGGCGCGGACCAGGCCACTCCAATCACTTGGAGTCATACAATGTCTGCTTAATGCTTCCACTTGAGCCATTGTAAAAGAAGCGGTAATACCATAGGTACAAACCAACTCTGCAAGGGATTTAACTACTTTAAAATCGAGCGGTTCCTCGTACCTGTTCCCTTGTGGGTCTTGGTATACCGGATAGGCAAACTGTAATTCTGTTCTTACTTGTGTCCACATCCCCGGGCAGAAAGATCTTCCTACTTTCAGGGGCTGAACAGGCTGATCTATCTGAATGGCTTCTGGATATGGAGGAGGAGTTGAAGGCGCCGCGGCAACAGCTTTACTTACACCGACCGCCGCCAACGTGTCTTTCTCTTTTACCTTTTTCTTTTCCCTTTTTCTAATAGCAGTCCTCTCCAACTGTTCTACTAGAGCGTGTAGCTCCCCTTCAGAATCCGTGCCCTCTGAGTCCTCAAAATCTCTAAAATCTCTAAGATCGGGATAGAGAGGGACCTTCCTTTTGCTTCCCTTTTCACTGTCTGCCTGCTCAGGTCTTTCGCCTTTGTTACTTTCCTTTTCACTGTCTGCCTGCTCAGATCTTTCCCCTTGCAGCAGTTCCAAGGCTGATTCTCCCTCCTTGATTGCGTTACAGCATCTTTGATCTTCTAAACAACTCCTCACCATCTTCCAAATCGGTCTTACTCCATGCTTCAGAGTACCTTGCTCCCAAGCAAAATCCAAGTCCCTGCCTAATTTGTCCCAGCAGGATATCGTAAGATTCCCGGACACCGCAAACCAGAATCGCATTCATTCAAAAATCTCTCTAGGGTAGACTTCTTAATTTTCAAATTCCTAGCTAAAAGTAGCTCCTGAAGAGCCAGAAAAATTGGATGTGACTCAGACAATCCAATGATTAAAAATTTACTTTCGGTTCGCAGTTTTCCCCGCGAAACTTTACCTTTTGTTCGCAATTTCCCGCGAAACTTTACCGTTTGTTCACTATCTCTGCGAAACTTTACCTTTTGTTCGCTATTTCCGTGAAACTTTACCTTTTGTTCGCTATTTCCGTGAAACTTTATTGTCCCAATTTATCCCAGGAACTTACCAGTGCACTGCCCCTGACTGCAGGAGTTCTGAGTCTTTTCTGGTTCCCCGTACGGGTCACCACTTGTAGCGTCCCCCTCGACCAGCAAGGACGACGCAACTCGCAAAAGCTCTTCTCAAGCAGTTTATTCAGGTCCCTTGAAAACAGTCTTCCGAATGGCCAGGCAGACCCAACCCACAGGCTAAATACTATATGAACCGCCAATCAAGTAAAGCCACGTGGTGCTATCTTAGAGGCCCACGTATGCGGAAGCAAGCCAGATCATCGGTCTTAACCAAATATGGACTTGTTTACCACCAAGAGCACTCACCGTCGGGCTGGTGGAAGGCGGAAACCGGCGCCATCTTTAGGGCGCAGCACGTTGCAGCTCTCTACAAATCTAAGTTAAAAAATCGATTACATATGAAATATTTTTGTATAGGACATCAAAATACCCACTTTGAAATGAATATTATTCTAAAAACTCGAAGTGTATTCTAAACTCCCTTTGAGACAAGAGGAATAAAAGTACAACTCTGAGACTCTTTCAAGCTATCACTGAACACATCAGGTCTCTCTTGTTTTTGCTGATATAAAATCACACCTCAAATACATAAATGACTTGCAGGTTCCTCTGTAGAACCTCTATATATTACAAATATAACCTTTTCTGTGGAATACTTTAACTTTCGATGCTTGGGGAGAGTAAAATATCATATGACATCATGATCTCAGTACTTTGTTTCGTGGCATGTTGGCCAGTTCCCCCTTGCTTTGTTGTCTATCTTTTAAAAAAAAAAATGAGTGTTCCCAAATTCTGGACATCTTCTAGAATAGTAAATTCTGAGAAAAGTCATAACTTTATTTAAAATGAACATCTCTTCTCTGAACACTTTGATATGTCTGGCTGGGGCTTCCTAGGATTCTTCTTTTGCTTGTCTGTGTTTGACACCAGTGTCCTGTCTTCTTTTCTATCCAATCATGCTCTCCATGTTTTCCTACACACTAAGAACTTTGCTTCCATGTCATTCTTCACCATCAGTCAAGTTTTAAGTATCTGTCCATACATCTATAGGTGTATTCAGAGATAGCTCCAAAGACTCTTCCTCCTCTTGAGCATGGAATACGGAGTCTTGTTCCCTGTGTGCTTGGCAAGTCCACCAATGGATAGGCCACAAGACTACGAGCAGGAGCCATTTTGGGGCTTAGAATCTTGACAGTTTCCATGCATAACTGAGGTCACATTTTCCAGACACTGAGCTGTGAAATGTTTTGCTCACTATATCAGAATGTAACTTGCAAAATGAATCTAGAGATACTCTGAGCTTCTCTTAGTTCTGTGTGATGAACATTACTGACTTGTTTTGTTGTTGCTGTTGTTGTTTTGCAATTTGAGAGGTTTATAAGGAGCTAGGATAGTAACACATTTTCTCACTTGGGTCATCAGTGCTAACAAACATTTTGACCAAAAGCCCAGCTGTTCAGTGTCTATATTTTTTCATTCAAGTCTTCTTCATCAGAGTCTCCATGCTTTAGCCCATCCTTACCTTTAGACTTCCTCATTTGTCTCATGAGTTGGGAATGGATGTTTCTTCATTATGCTTCTCTACCCAGACTTAAAGATAGCATTCTAACTGGAGTCAAAATTAGAGAAATTCCCTTGGTATTTATGTTCTTTATCATGGTGGCCAAACAGCAATATGGTCATTCTTAGTCTTGGGAAGCATTTCCCTTCACTTCTTTTTGACAGTGGAGGAATTTTCATGCTTATAACTATAGAATCTTGAGCCTTATGTGGTTTTCTAGTCCAATAGGAAAGGAGAAAGGAAATCATTAACTTTTTCTACCATTTTTCCTTCTTTATATTCTAGGGTTAGCTATATTACTCTTAGCCATCCAGTGTATAACTTCTGGGACCTATAAGTAAAATGTGCAGAGAATGTATATCTGCTGGGGCCCTGACAGACATCGATATGGTCACCATTACTTTCAGAGATTCTCTATTTGTTATACCTCTTGTCCATTTTCTACCCATACATTGGTTTACATATTTGTTTTTTGTTTGTTTGTAAAAAACTGGTGATGGTAGAGAGGAACAATTATGAGGAAGTCTCATATTCACTTAAATGGGTGGTCACAAGTTGTTCAAAATGACATGCTTCATCAAAAAGGTCATACTTGCAAGATGTACTGAGGAGGTCCAACCAATGACTGGCCTAATTTGAGGCCCAAGCCACTAGAGGGAGCCCATGCCTGATACTGCTTGGATGACCAGGAACCAGAAGTTGGATGCCAAGAGTCCTAGGGCAGAACCAAACATGACTGGCATAAAAAAAAAAATCACTGAAATGATTCCTAGTTATATACATTTAAAATTTCAAGGGGATCACGCAAATAACCTCAAAAAAGAAGATATATACCAACATGTTTAAATAGTAATCAATCTAACACAAGGAATTCCATCAACCTCCAGAGTACTAATAAAAACTTCTTAAAAACCAACAGCATTGAGACCAGTGGTCCCTGCTCCATGCTCTATTTCTCCCAACCTCCAGTGAATGACCTCTAATCTCTCTCTCTGGACTAAACTGTTCTTTCCCTTTACATGTTAACATTCTTTTTTTTTTTTTTTTTTTTTACTTCAAGTTATATCTCCTTCTCAGTGCCCTCATTTCACCCTGCTTGGTTCCACCCTCCCACTCTCTTCTCCCTTTCCCACCCATCCCACTCCTCCGATGTGGAGTGTCCCTACATATCAGCCCTTCTCAGCTCAACAGTCATATGCAGGCTAAGAGCTTCCTAGTCCACTGGGGGCCAACATGGTAGCACTCGTAGGGCAAATTGTCCCCTTAATAGGAAGCAAAATCTATATTCCTGATCCTTTTGGTGTATTGGTTGTAGGATAGTTATCCTGTACAAGATGGCTAAAAATCAATTACAAGTGAGTAGATGCATTGTGAATCTTTCTGAGTCTGGGTTAGCTCACTCAGGATGAGCTTTTCTAGTTCCATTCATTTGGCTGAGAATTGCATGATTTTCTTGTCTCTGATAACTGAGTAGTATTCCATTGTGTAAATGTACCACATTTTTTCCCATTTGCCAGTTGAGGGACATAGGGTTATTTCCAATTTCTACCTATTACAAATAAGGCTGCTATGAACATAGATGAGGATATTTCCTTGTAGTTTGGTGAGGAATCAATTATCAATTCCGTGGATAACCAGAAATTGTATTGCTGGATCTTGAAAAAGGGCTATTCCATGTTTTCTAAGATATCGCCAGACTGATTTCCATATTGGTTGTACAAGTTTTCACTCCCATCAGCAATGGAGGAGTGTTCTCCTTTCTTCACAACCTTGCCAGCATGTACTGTCATTTGAGTTTTTGATCTTAGCCATTCTGACATGTGTGAAATGGAATCTCAGAGTCGTCTTGAGTTGCATTTCTCTGATGATTAAGGATGTTGAGCATTTCTTCAAATGTCTCACTACCATTAGAGATTCCTCCTTTGTGAATTCTCATTTTACCTGTTTCTGATTGTTTCATTGGATTATTTGATTTCTTGATGTTTAATTTCTTGAGTTCTGTAGGTTGCCATTTTTGTTCAAATGACAGTGTCTTTTGCCTTACAGAAGCTTTTCAGTTTCATGAGGTCCCATTTAATGATTATTGGTTTTAGAGCCTGAGCTATTGGTGCTCTGTTCAGGAAGTTGTCTCCTGTGCTTCTTAAACTGTGTCCCTCTACTGGGTTATTTCCTTCAAGAAAAGAAGGACAAACATTTAGTTAATATAAGATGTCCAGACTACTTCTGAAAATCTTTATGAATAGTTATAGAGTTATAGGATGGAGTAAATGAATATTTTATGGTATCAGAGTCAAATGGTTTACATGGGAACAAGAGAGACAGAGAGAGAGAGAGAGAGAGAGAGAGAGAGAGAGGAGAGAAATAGGGAATGAGAGAGAGATGGCAAGAACAAAAGCTCCTGCGATATTATCATGAGTTATTTCTTTAAAACGCAGTATCGTATAGTTATGACTGAAGAAATATTTTGACAATCCTCCCAATACATAATACTGAGAACCTTTGACACTCTAAGATTCTATACTATTAAAAAATTAAGAGTTGTTTGAGTGGTTGTCTTAACATAGTATTTGTATAAAGCAGGATACTTATTTGACTGTTTCTAAAAGAGACTTTTAACACCCAAGCCAAATCATCAAAGCAGACATATAGATTCAGTATCTTAGTAAAAAGAGCCTATATCAGTTCTAAAGAGATGGCTCACTGGTTAAGAGTACTGGCTGCTCTTTCAGAGGACCTAATGTCTGTTTCCAGCAACTCCAGTTCCAGAGGTCCAAAGTTTTCCTCATGTGACCCTCTTAAAAACCAGGCACATGTGTGATATACATGCATGCAAGCAAGCAAACATTCATACACAATTAAAAAAAAAAAGAAATTAAAGCAAAACATATTTTGGTTGCATTTGTTTTCGCTGAATTGATTTGTGAGATTGTTCACTATATTTGAAGTGGTTTTTTTAAATACTATTGTTCTGTAAACAATAACAGCAACAACAACAAAAAGTCAGGTGAGGTAAAATTACACAAGAAAAACTGGAACCTGAATAAAACTTTTAAATTGGGATAGCTTTAGGGCTTTTCAAAGGCTTCAGACAAGAAGTGCAAGTGAAAGAATTGGAGAGTTCCAATTCAAGTGCCCAAGATGCAGACACACGTGCCTGAACCCACACACTTTGTGAAAACACTCCATCTCCATGGAAATCTCATTGTTCTGCCAGTAACAGAGTGCCTGTGTGCTCTGTCTGATATGCTCACCCTTAATTTCTTACACCTGCTTCCTTATTAAAAAAAAAAAAAAAAAACAACTTTGCTACACAAAATGTGGAGCTTTGCTCGTATATTTCATTCTGCAGTAAAAATCAAGGGCACATTCCTCTGTTGATTAATGCATCCTGCCCCTTTCCTGGATTTCCAGTATCTGACCTTTCTCATATCTGACCTCTTTAGACAAAAACTCATCCTCTTTCCCTCCTTGATCTGATCAAAGCAGAACCCTCATTTTCTCCAGTTCCTAGCTGAGGAAACTGGGAGACCTGTCAGTAGTTCTTATAGGCTTCTAGAGTTCTCATAAGTTCCTTTGTCCTTTTGTATATTTAACATAACTTTTCTATATAACGCACATGCATTTTTCTGTTTTCTTGTATTTCTGCTACTTTAATCTTGTTTGACAAAGTGATACTGAAAATCTTTCTTTACCTTAGACAGGTAAAGTCTCAGTGCTTCATCACTGTTGTCTTACTGACAGTGGTTTGCTTGATGCTTATTTGATTCCTCTAGTCACTGTGTTGTCATCACCATAATATTTCATTTTATTCAAATCCCTTCATATTCTAAGTTGTTCATATGTTTTATAAAATACATGTATATAGGGTTTAACTAATTGCTATCCAAATATTAATTGGTCTTGCCTTTTTACAAATGGAGGATTTGTGATTTGCTATATTTTAAATAACTAGTTTCATTAATATTAGTGACAGATTTTCTTGAATTTTCTCCTCTATGTTTTCAATCTAGCCAGTCAGACTACTGAAGTGATTTATAAAGCTTTTTCCTTTCTATTTTCAAACAGGTCTTGAATAAGTTGGCATAAATTATGTTTTAATAATGCTTTATATAACTCAGTATTATTGATTTTTAAATCTAGTCTTTGATATGTTAAAATTCTTTCATTAAATATACAATTTATTTAAGAAAAATGAAACTTTCCCCTATTCTTCTTTTGAATACATATTGTTATGTATTTCCTGTTAAAATCTCATTTTTTATTGAAATTATTTTTTTCTCATAAAATGCATCCTGACCACAGGTTCCCCTCTCTTCACTCCTCCAAGGTCACCCCACCTCCCTTCTCCCTCAGAACCACTTCCCCTCCATTTCCTCTTCAGAAAAGAAAAGGTCTCTAAGAGACAACAGCCAGACAGGCAAAACAAGATACAATAAAATAAAGCAAACACTCTCATATCAGGGCTATATGAGGCAACCCAATAGTAAGAAAAGTGTCTCAAGAGCAGGCACAGGGTTTAGATATACACTCACTCCCAATGTTAGGAGTCCCACAAAAACACCAAGTTAACAGCCATAACATATACAAAGAAGACATGACACAGACCAATACAGGCCCTATGCTTGACTCTTCAGTTTCTCAGAGCCAAGATGAGCCCTGTGTTGTTGATTTGATTGGCGAGGTTCCCAGGTGTCCCCCATGCCCTCTGACTCCTACAGTCTTTCCTTCCCCTCTTCCACAAGGTTCTCAGTCTCCAAGGAGAGGAACCTGATGCAGATCTCCAATTGAGGATCTCTTTCCACATAATATATGGCTTTGGGTATTTGTACCCACTCCCATCTGCTGCCAGAAGAAGCCTCTCTGATGAGTACTGGACAAGAACTGATCTATAAGTATAGCAGAATATCATGAGGAATCATTTCATTGATTTTGTTTCCTTTGTGTCTGTTGTATTTAGTTCTACCCTAAGTCTGTGAGCTATCCAGACATTGGTTGGCCACACCCACATATGCCTCTTCATATCTTGCCAGCAGAAAAGAACATATTCTAGGTGGATGGTTTTGTAGCTGGGTTGGTGTCCAGGTTTCTCTTTCCTTAACCTGGAGTATAACTTAGGGCTGAAGCATCCAACCCCACACCAACTGCACCTCTCTAAGTTCAACAGCTAAGTGGAAATTGTTCTAAGGAATGGGGTCCAGCTATCAATTTTCAGAGGGCAACCTTCTGTCCTAGCATCAGTCTGTGTGTTGTTTAGGAATCTCCACAGGATCTCTTTGACTAACAACTCAACCAAATGTCACACAGTTCCACCCCTGGAAAACTTGCTTAGCTACAGAAGGTGGCCAATTCAGATTCTGTATCCTCAATTACTAGGAGTCCTAACCAAGGTCACCCTCATTTCCAGGAAGTTTTGATTACACTAGATTTCCACACTGCCCTCAAGTGCCCCATAATTCCAGGTCTCTTTCCCTGCACTCTCTCCTTTCATTTGTCTCCACCCCAAGACCTGATGTTCCTGCTCCTATCCCCACTGGCCCCCAGTCCATCTGCACAATCTAGTTTATGTCACCATCACAGGGGCATACACGCTTTCTGACAGTAAGCCTCCTCTTTACTTACCTCTCTGGATCTGTGGATTTTAGCTTGATTATAAATTTCTTAGCAGCTAATATCTACTTATAAGTGAATAATACAGTATTTGTCTTTCTGGGTCTAGGTTACCTAACTCAAGAAATATTTTTTTCTAATTTCATTAATTTGCCTGCAAATTTCATGATATTATTTTTTAGATGGTGACTAATAGTCCATTGTGCAAATGATCAATCATTCCTTCATGTATTCTTCTGTTGAGGGACATCTAGGTTGTTTCTAAACTGGTTATTAGGAATAAAGACAAAATGAACATATTTAACTAAATGTCCTTATGGTAGGATGGATCATCCTTTGGGTATATGCCTAAGAATGATATATCTGCGTCTTGAACTAGATAGATTTCCCATTTTCTGAAGATCTTCTATATTGATTTCCATAATGGTTGTACAAGTTTGCACTCCCACCAACAATGAAGTAGTGTTCCCCTTGTTCCACCAACTCACAAACGAATTGTAACTTGTATTATCGATCGTGGCCATTCCGATAGGCATAAGATGGATTTTTCAAAATAGTTTGATTTGCATTTCTTGGATGTCTAAGGATTCAGAACATTTCTTTAAGAATTTATCAGTCATTTGAGGTTCCTCTTAATAATTTTATATCTATATCCCATTTTAATTGCATTATTTTTTTTTAATTCCTAATTTCTTCAGTTCTTTTTATTTTTAGATATCAGGCTTTTGTCAGATGTAGAGTTGGTAAAAAAATCTCTTTATTATTCAAAGACTGAATCTTTCCTCTTGACTGTGTCTTTGCCTTTCAGAAAGTTTTCAGTTTCATGAAACCCTATTTATTAATGTTGACACTAGTACTTACACTATTGTTCTATTCAGAAAGTTGTCTCCTGTGCCAATATGTTCAAGAGTGTTCCTCATTCTTTTTTCAATCAGATGCATTGTTTTCAGTTTTATGTTGAGGTCTTTGATAAATTCAGACTTGAGTTTATTCAGGGTCATAAATACGAATCTATTGGCATTCTTCTACATACTGACATCCAGTTTGACTAGCACCATTTGGTGAAGATGCTTTCTCTTTTCCAGTGTGTATTTCTGGTTTCTTTATAAAAAAACAAAACAAAACAAAACAACAACAACAACAAAAAAACAAAACAACAACAAAAAGACAGGTACCCATGGTTGTGTGAATTTATATATGCATCTTCAATTCTATTCAATTGATCAATGTATCTGTTTTTATGCCAATACCATTTTGCTCCATTTTATTTTGTTTTGATTTTTAAATTATGGTTCTGGACTACAACATGAAATAAGAGATGGCAGTACCTTTTTTATTATTGAGGATTTGTTTGGCTTTATTATGTTTAGGTATACTCCTTGTATCCCTAATCTCTCAAGTACTTTTAAAATGAAGGTGTGTTGGATTTTGTCAAAGGATTTTCTGACATCTAATGAAAGGATCATGTGGGGTTTTTTTTTTCAGTTAATTTACATGGTAGATTAAATTGATTTATTTTTGTATATTGAATCATCTCTTCAACACTGAGATGAAATTTACTTGATCATGGTGGATGATGTTTTTGATGTGTTCGTGAACTTCATTTGCAAGCATTTTATTAAATATTTTTGCATATATGTTCATAAGGAAAACTGGTCTGTAATTCTCTTTCTTTGTGAGTCTTTATGTGGTTTCAGTATCAGGGTAACTATGGTCTCACAAAATGAATTCAGCAATGTTACTTCTGTTTCTATTTTGTGTAATAATTTGAGTATTGGTATTGACTGTTGTTTGAAATTCTTATACAATTCTGTTCTACAACTGTCTGGCCCTAGGATTTTTTATTGGAAAACTTTTGATGACTGCTTAAGGGTATAAATCTGAATTATTTGTCTGATCTTGATTTAGCTTCAGTAAGTGATGCTTAAGAAATTTATTACACTAGACAGTGCTGGCAAACACCTTTAATCCCAGCAGAGGCAGGTAGATCTGTGGGAGTTCAAGACCAGCCTGCTCTATGGAGCGAATTCCAAAACAGTGAAAACTACACAGTGAAACCCTGCCTTGAAACAAAAAGAAAAGAAAAGAAAAAAGGAAAGAAAAGGAAAGGAAAGGAAAGGAAAAGAAAGGAAAGGAAAGGAAAGGAAAGGAAAGAAAAGAAAAGAGAGGGGAAAAAACAGAAAACTACTCATTTCTTTTAAAATTTCAATTTGGTAGAATACAAGATTTAAAGTATGTTTTCATGATTCTTAGGGTTTCCTTGGTGTTTGTTATTATGCCCCTCTTTTCATTTCTAATTTTATCAATTTGGATATTCTCTGTGTTATTTAATTAGTTTGGATAATCTAATTTTGACTATCTTGTTGAGTTTCTCAAAGAACCACCTCTTTGTTTCGTTAATGCTTTTCATTGTTCTCTTTGTTTCTGTTTTATTGATTTCAATCTTCAATTTGATTCACCTTACATATTATTATATATAAGTCTGTTCCTCCATCGGACTATTTCATCACTTTCTGCGATCTATAGTGCTCTTCCTGCAATTTTGACCAATCCTTTGTTTCATTGATCAAAAGCAAGAATGGGAGCAGAAGTTATCACCTGTGCCAATGAGTTCGAGGGTTTTCCCCACTTTTTCTTCCAGTACATTCAGTGTAACCGGCCTTATGCTAAGGTCTTTGATCTACTTGGACTTAAGTTTTGTACAAGGTGATAAGTATGGGTCTTATTTCATTCTTTTACAAGTGGACATCCAGTTGGACCAGCACCATTTGTTGAAGATGCTGTCCTTTTCCCATTGTGCGGTTTTGGCTTCTTTGTCAAAAATTAGATGGCCATAGGTGTGTGGGTCCATTTCTGGGTCTTTAATTCTGGCCCTCATATGACTTCTGAACTGGGGCGAGGGACTGTTATGTAGGGACACTCCACTCCAGAGAAGTGGGATGGAAGGGTTAGGGGGTAGAGGGTGGGTGGGCGGGGCTGGGAAGGGGGGAAAGAGGACAATATGATGGAGACGTAACCTGAAGCAAAAAATAAATAAATTTATATATATATATAAGAATGGGAGCAGAGTAGTACAATGAGCTTTGTAGATTTCTCAACTTTAGTGTCCCTATCACTTGTCTGAAGCTGTGTGTGTGATGTTCTCCTTAGTAAGTAGAGTTAAGAATACTGAATGGATACAGTATTTGTAAGGCTTTCTCCACTGACTATCCAATTATTTGCCTCCCTGGCAATGGTAGCAGGAAAGGAATGATAGACACTAATAGCTCCTCAATTTCAGACTCCTGCATTCTCTCTCTGCTTGTCATGGCTTGTCTGTGGCTTGTCATGGTCCACTTTCTGTTTGGGTTTCTGGCAGTGTGTACTTCCTCTCAGTTCTTCACTCCACTTGCCTGGCAGAATTCAGCACAATATGTACAGCTTTGTCCCTTTTCTTTTCTCCTGTTTATTGCTTTGGTGTTGTCTTCTGGAATCCAATTCAAAAAATCAGTAAGAGCTCATTTTAAATGAAAACAAAAAGAGGTAAATTGATACTCCAAATGTAGTTATTGTCTTCTAGAAAAATAATTTCACTAGAATTGAGTTTGTTCAAAGCTGCAATTGATATCTTGTAAGAAATCTAGCTTGTCTCCAGTTTTTTTTTTTTTGTATTTAATACTGCAGGACATTGTGTGTGTGTGTGTGTGTGTGTGTGTGTGTGTGTGTGTGTTTGTGTGTGTGTGTGTGTCTGTGTGTGTCTGTGTGTGTCAATATGCATATATATGTACTCGCATTCACCAACATATTCACTGTATAATGAGCTTTAAGTACATTGATGCATTTCTGTTAATAACTGTGGACATCATTTTCTTCTGCTTTGAATTCTATCATGAAAATACGACTTAGAGAGCAGTAAAGGCTTTAGATGGAAAAGGTACTGCAAGTTTGGGTCAATTTATTACCTTTTTTCTAACATAGCTGTTCTTAGGTAGCCAAAAACAAAAACAAAAAACAAAAGACACATTTTTTTTTATTGCATGATCTAAGGAATTCTGAAAGTTTTCACTTGCGCCTATCAGAAGAGATCATAATTTTTGCTTAAGTTACTAACTTCTCTCTTCAATATGTCAAGTACTTTTAGGGCATAACCTAAATAAATTGGAGTTGATGTAAAATATTCTTCTTTTCTCCTTGTGAATGTTATTCAAGTTCTAGATGTTTTTGAGTCTTCAAAGAGACACTTCAACATGTTTTAGTTGTTCCTAATTACATATATATATTACAATTATCTATTCTAATTATATTAATCATATTTACTCTTTTAAAGATATACATATACACATATATTTATTAATTTCATGCTGCATTTCTTTATCCTCATATGTTACACCTAAATTTTGTAGCATCCATCTCATAGGACAATTTTCCATGATCATCATCCTTAATATACAAAAAATAGGCAAAACATATCATAGAAAAATAAAACAAACCATTTAACTGTTGATTAAAGCAAATAAATAACAAAATTTTTATGATAGGTCCTTTGGCAATGGACTGTTTACACCAATCCATTATAGATACTTAGAAAACTTCATTTTCTAATAATAAAGCAAGTTTCATTTTTTTTTATACTAAAGAGTGAATGTACGTGCTGGCTCTTGCTCAGTAGTATAGTCAGTTTGTTCATACTGCTGTTTTGTAGAGAAGCCGGAAATGAGAAATATGGAGCCATCTCTTCTTTGTGGTTAGTTGTGATGTATGCTTTTCTGTGAAGTTTGCCAAAATGGACAGAACAAAAGGCACAGTGCTGTGCATTTTATTGTTGAGTCAGTGAGACTAGAGGGTAGGTGGCTGCAACAGCAGATAATGAAACTACCTTTCCAATTGATAAAAGAGGGGAGAAAATAATGTCAGCATTGCCGTCCCCTGAAGGGTTCTTTTTTCCTTCCAAATATGAAAAATATTTTAGGTTCACATTTTTAGTAACCTGCTCTTATTTTTTATTTCATTTCATTTAAGCAATTTCTGTAACTCCAGGATTATTCCAAAGGAGTCCAGGATGTCAAAAGTTACTGTGTGACTCCTAGAAGCATCTGCTTTTTAGATCTGATTCTTGGAGGTGGTGTTTTATTTGCAAGTGTTCTAGCATATCTGCTTAGTACGGCATTTTGTGTTGTATGTCTGAGAAGGTGTCTGGTGAAGAGGGGCTGTGGCAAACAAGCTAGTTTTAAGTCATATTAATATCTCTGTGTTACTATACCCCTTGAAGCTGAAATTTTATTTTTTTAATTACAGATGATATATCTTTGTCTCATTAAGGAAAAAAATATAATGATGTGTGTGATGGTTATGTAATGGCAAAAGAGCCCATGTCAGAATCAACAGTAATCAAATGTGAACAGAGAAATTATTGGTAAATAAATTGTTTAAACAACAATACCAAAAACACAGAAATTCAGAAATTCAAAAATAGAATTCAAGATATAAAATATTGACATAGTGACAATCTGAGTGCAGCACTTGCATATGACAGCACATGAAATTTTACTACAACTTTTATTTGAGTGAGCTACTGCTTAAATGTTGTACTTAGCAAATTTGTACTTGATATAGGAAAGTTTAGGCAGCAATCGTTGGCTCAGGGAAACACTGTGTAATACATGGTATTGGTCAGCAAATCAGCACATCTATTTAGTCCTTCTTGGTGTCTCTGTCACCCACAGACACAGAGATGCACATCACAAGCATTTACAGCATTCACTTATTGGAACTTTTGAAGACCAAAGAGCATGAGGTTTGTAAAAATATGCAGCTTTTCATTTGTTTGTCATTGTTTTCTAAACTCTGCAATGATTCTTTAGAGAAACCTTCCCTTTTGTTTCATATAAGTTAGACCACAAACCCTCTTGATACCACTTTCTCTTAAACATCAATTTTAAAACATACATAAAAAAATCAGAACTGAAAAACACTAATAGAGCCTAGAAATAATAAAACTTCTAATAGTCCCCAATTACATCATTCTACTCCAATCATGTAGTTTACAGAAAATAAAAAGTGGTCAAAAATGTTTTGCTGAATTAAGTTCCTATAATAATATAAAAATGGGTAAGGGATAACAATATTCACATCTTTCCACTGAACATTTTCTATCATCCTCAGCAAGCTTCAGGGAATTACATGAAAATAACAGACCTTATTGGTTAATCCTGGAAATGTATAAGTAAATTCCAGTTGAAACGTTATTGTTTGCTCATATGGTTGTAGGCAGAATAATATCCATTAAATTGATTCAAACGTTTAATAAATTACTGTAAAACATTACCACCTGTGTAGGTAATTATCCCTTTCAATAATGGACACTTAAAACTAATAAATTCTATTTCTGCATTGAGTTAAAATTGTCAGTAAGACTAGGAGGCTCTCTATCATATTTACCCAGCACTTATGTCCAATACCACATGTATAAGTGAAGCTCTTTTCCATTGAATAAAACCGTTATATGTTTGGAGATATTCAGTCTTTATTATCATTATAATGTAGACTGAAAGTATTATCCATAAAAATAATCTACAAGGATCCCAAAAACATGCATTTTGAAAGAGAGAAAGAGGGAGATAGAGAGAGAAAGAAAGAGAGAGAGAAAGACCATAATGAGGGACTACACATATTGGACAGAATTATGTATACTTGATAAGATGTTAAATATATAAATCCAATATACATACATATATATTCAAAGTATATGTGAAAATGCCTATGCAGCATATATCATGAAATAATAGAATATAAAATGTGATTATTGGAGTATTAATTTTCTAATACTCAAATAATCGTTTTATGTATTTGTGTTGTTTCAATTGTGTTCTTAAAGAACTACTTAATGGAAAAATACCTTAAAAATGATTTTGAAGATATTATCCACTAGACAAATATTTCTTAAAATGGGAAACAATGAGTGTCTTATAACTATTCCAACTTAGAGCCTGGGAAGATATTTTAGAATATGGATTATATAATAGGATGAATCAAGATGGACCTTACAGTTTCCTTGAGTTTGATAGATAAAGTCAAGGTCGAAAATACCAAATGTACTGTGGATGCTATGGTGAAACAAAATGCCATGCAGGAGAGAGGAAATGCTACAAAACCTCTTGTCAAGTCCTGTGCTATACAAAACCAATGATTGCAGGTGAGAAAACTTGTGGCAATAGAGAACTGCTCCAGCATTAGAAAAATTCCATTGGTAGAGTTGGCAGAGCCCCGATTTCATCTACTATAACAGAAAAATCTCAAAATCACAAATTATCAAGTAAGGAATAACATTTCTCCACCAAAGTAGCAAATAATAAGCTGGAGAATTACTCCTTATCTGGTGTCTCCTTATTTTACTTAATGTTGAGATTGATAACTGTCAAGAGTTGAGAACTGAGTGTTTTAAACACATCCCAAAGTTAGAACACTTATAAAACTTAAAAAAGAAACAACATGCAGCAACAATCCACTTAAAATATATGATATCCAGTTAAACAGATGGCTGGACATGAAATATAGTAGGAAACAGCATCCCATAATTTAAAGTATCACTCAATTCAAACTGTTTTTAAAAAAGCCAAAGTAAAATTAGTGCATAAGGGTATTTGAAATAGTACCATTACTACATCATATAGATTGAAGATAGAGGAAATAAATTTTGATAAGAGTGACATACAAAAGAGTTTTAAGAGACCAAACTGAAACCAGCAAAGAATAACCAGCACAGTGGAATGTACAGAAAACTAAGAAAAAAGAAAATTTATTTTTAAGACACTTCTACTGAGTTGGACAGAGTGGTATATGCTTAGAATTTCATAATTTGCAAGGAAGAAAAATTATTACCACTTCAGGACTAGCTGTGCTACAGAGTGAAACCTCATGTTAACTCTTATTAATTTTCTTATTTTTATTAAATTTTCATTTTTTCATGCATGAGTACTGAACTCACACCATCTCCACTTCTTCCTTTTTACTTCCAATTCTTCCTATGCCCCGATGCAGTGATCTGTTATGTATTCTAAATGTTAAGGAATTGCTCCTAATTAAATAAAGAAGTCTTCTTGCTGTCTGTTACTTTGCTTGCTAACAATTATCTGTGATTGGCTTAAATAAAATTCTAAAGCCTGTGTTTGGGCAGAGAGGTATGTAGGCAGGGAAAAGGCTAGCAGGTTCTGGAGGAACAGACAGAATCATAAGAAGGAGAAGCCAAGAGGAGGGAGAACACACGAATGGGGGAGAGATGTAAGAACATCATGCCATGTGGCCTGGAACATCAACATAGCATGGAGAATAACAGCCCAGGGCGTGTATGTATGTATATATATGGGTTTAATTTTGGGAATATAATTATAAGTTAGCTTAGATGCACTAAGATTGCACCATCCAGGGTAAGACTTGTTGAAATCCATCAGGTGTCTGTGTGTGTTTATTTATAATGGGAAGAAGGGTTATTGCCACCAACCCACTAATGATGATATAAATATTGGTAATAATTTAATACCTATTTCTACATGCCCTTCTTTATTCTATCAAATTATTATTACTGTACTTGCATCTGTATATGTGTGTGTATGTGAGAGAGAGAGAAAGAGAGAGAATTAATCAGCTGAGTCCAGTTAGTGCTGTTCTATGTACCTGTACTTAGACCTGACCACTTATGATTGCATAACTTTCCAGAGAGATTCATCAGACACATAACACAGAATATTTTAAGGACCAGAAAGTCTTGTGCTCTAGAGTTCAAGGCTGAATTCAAATCTCATATGGACTTTTTTATTGATTTGTTCTGAACAGTAGTTAAGTATCCTTAAACAAGATTTCATCTTCTTAGCTACAATGTGGCATGATAAAAAGTATGTGGTTAAGGAGCACTCTGAGGATGAAATGCAATAATATATATCAAAAGTCATTGACTTGAAAGTTGAATAATGAGATTGCCAGTAGGTAAACTAAATAGGGTTATAGTCCTCTAAAAAAAAAAAAAAAAAAAGCTTATTATCTGTTAACACCAAGAAAGTGGCAGGGGTTATTTTTTATGATTTATTTTATTTTTATATGTGTGCATCTATGTGGATATGTTGTACTTTATACTGTGCAGGGCACCTAAAGCCATCTCTGGCCTATAACATGTTTTTCTTTTTTTTTTTTAAGTATAAAGCAACAGAGCTCTGCAAGATGGCACAGAGTGAAAGGTTCTTGCCAACTGAAACCTGACTTCAATCCTCAACACTTACATGGGTTGACAAAAAAAAAAAAAAAAAAACATAAAAAATAATTTCCATAACCTTCTATCTCTTTTCTATACATGGAATGACATGAATATATGGAGTAATAAAAACAACATAGTGCTTGTGTAAAATGGAAGTTTAATCAGTGGGATGGCATAGAAGATACACATTTGAGCCCACACAATAATACCCACCTTGTATCTCACAAAGACACCATTACATACAGTGGAAGAATAATGGCCTATTTAATAAATGGTATTGGGGAAAAAGTCTATATATACACGAGTGAAAATAGATCCTTGTCTCTTTTCCTGGATAAAAATAAAAGGCAAGTAAATTGATGTTCAAACTTAAAATCTGAAATCTGGAGGTGCTAATGGAGGAAATAGTGAGTGCACTACCATGTGTAGGCACAGAAAAGGGCATTCCTAATAAGTCTACTAACTTTGGAAATAAGACAAACAATTGAATTTCATGAAATGAAAAAGTTTCTGTACAACAAGAAAATAATCAAATAAAGAAAAAGCCTAAAGAAAAGAAAAAAATCTTGGCTGACTACATATCTCACAAAAGGGTAATATCTAAAATGTACAAAGAAATAAAGAGTAAAAAGCATAAAGAAAAGAAATAATTGAATAAAAATGAACACAGATTTGTCAAAAGAAAAATTAATTCTAATAAATGGTTTTAAAGGGTTTAACATCATTAGTAATCATAGCAATGCAACCTAAAAATACTTTGAGATTCCATTTTATCATAGTTAGAATAACTTTCTCAATTTATCAATAAAAAGCCAATGCTGGAAGCATTACCTTTAATTTTGTATCAATATATAAAGATTTATTCAATTGTGGTTAAATATACTCTTAATTATGTATCAATATACAAAGATCAATGCCTATGTAGCCAAATACAATCTTAATATTATGTCCATATACAAGGGTCAATACCATTGTGGCCAACTATAATCTTAATTTTGTATCAATATACAAAGATCAATACCGATGTAATCCAATACAATCTTATTTTTGCACAATAAACAATGGTCAATACCACTTTAGCCAAATAAACTACTAATTTTGTATCAATATACAAAGGTATAAGGGCATATTCAATAATCTGCCCCTTCTTCTTGGACCTTCCTGTGCTATGTCTATATCTCATTTTTCTCAAGCCTATGCACTCCTACATAGGTGAGGAAGAAGGATACAGAAAAGGAAGAGTAGGAAGTACCTGGGGCTAACCTCCAAAACCCATTAAACAGGACCATTTAACATCTTGTAATCTCTTCCCCTAAATATCCCGGCTCTACAACAAATGTCTGTCAGAGAAACAGGACCCAAAGGCTGAAGACTGATGCAGGAATATAAGGAGAGTAAATGGGAACTGTCCAGGCAGTCATTGGTATGTCCTTTCTTAGTTTTGGAAGCTGCAGGCCCTGCACTTCCTATATAAGCAGATATATTTATCCCTCTCAGATCTCTGAGGTGGTTGAAGAATAGACAGCTAGAGTCTCATGGTTAAATTTTGAGTTGTTTAGGAATCAAGAGAGTGTTATAGATCTAAGAAGATACTCTTAAAAATGTGTTGCAAGTTAGTATGAATGTTGAGTCAGATATAGACCTTTAAACTCATGGAGATGGTTAGATAGTAGAATGTTAAAGTCAGGGGCCAAATATGTATAAACTGGACATTGGGAAGGTATACTGGGCCATTTAACTATCATAAATGTGGCATACTTATATCTGTTGTTTTGTATAATACTTACTGTTATAAGAGAAGGAACCATCTGTTGGACTGAAAGGGGAAACTTCTGGGGGGAAGAGGGTGGAAGGGCGGGATAGGAAGGGGGAATAGGGAGGGGTTTGTTACTGAGATGTAACTTGAAGAAAAAAAATAAAGTATTAAAAAAAAAAAGAAAGCCAATGCTGATGAGGATGTGGAGAGGTGCTATTATTCGGTGTTGATGGGAGTACAATATGGTACAGACACTTTGAAAATTATTGTGAATATTTCTCAAAAACTATAAATTGAAAGGACCCAGGGTTGGTGACCTCAAATTAAAGATCCCCTGAAGGACTCTGTGCCCCCCCCCCCAAAAAAAAGCTGAACTTCAGGAAGTTTCTAGCCTTCATGGCAGGCTTCCGCATTTTAGTAACTACTGAGAAAGCCACAGACAATAGACAGGCAAGCAAAGGAAGGCTGGCCATCTAGCCAGAGAAAAGATAAGGTTGCCAGGCTGCTCAATGCTGCAGACTGCAGGTTTGAATACCCCTCTTGTCTTATAATAAACTCATGAATGCTGGCTAAGATTCTTTGTGCTTTTGCTTGCACCTGTGTTTTTAGTTTGAATGCCCTTCTATACTGTTTCTGACATCTAGCCAAGAATCAGTTGAGTGGAGATGTGTGTATTTATTTCATGCTATCACTTGTTGTCTTCTAGTATATGATTTCTATATCTTCCAGGATATTTTGTTTATGTTTCCTTTGTAATATATTTTGAAATTAAGAATCATGATGTTTCTACTTTTTTTTTCTTTGTTGTTGTTATTCTACAGGTTTTGAATTTTTTCTGATAGAGGCAAAAATATTTTTAAGTGATATAGTTACTGGGAAAATACCTGTTTTTCTTTATATAGCATCAATTTAATCTAATTGATCAAGTCTCAAGAGAGGACAAGCGCTCAATATATTAGATATGCAAGATGCATAACTCATTTTACAGCTATAAGTTACAAACTTTCAATTACAGGCATACTTGCACTGTCTCCTTTAAGATTAGGAAAAGACAAGGGAATCCACTAACACAAGTCTTCTCACTTAAGTAGTAGAGATTTAGTCAAAGCAAGTAGGCAAGGTGTAGAGATAATATGTTTATGACCAGCAAAGAGGAAGTCAAATAGTCTTTCTTTGAAGAAGATATTCTTCTAGAATGGAAAAGAAAGCTTTGAGGATTTCATCAAATACTGAAAGAAATGATGATTTTGGGAAAGTAGACTGAAATAACAACAAGAAAACAAAACAAAAATGCACTAGCATTCACTATATCAAATATGAATCTGCTGAAAAGAAATCGTGAAAGCAATCTCATTCTCATTCACAATAGTCACACACAAAAGCATAACATATATATATATATATGTATATTATACATAAGAAGAATAAATTTAACTAGGCAAACACAAGAACTCTACACTGAAAATTTCAAGACACAGAAAAAAAAATTGAGTAAAGTAAGTGGGAAATATTTTCCATGTTTGTGGACTAATAAAATTAAGAGTGTTAAAAAAAACTGTGTACCCAACATAATTCATATATTCAATCTAATATATATCATACTTCTAGTGGAATGGAACAACAGGGAAAAATAATCGAAAATTTAGGGCAAAGGATTATTTATCTAAACAATGTTGAATAACAACAACAAAGATAAAAAAGTAGAAGCACCATGATTCTTAATTTCAAAATATATTACAAAGGAAACATAAACAAAACATCCTGGAAGATATAGAAATCATATACTAGAAGACAACAAGAGATAACATGAAATAAATACACACATCTCCACTCAACTGATTCTTGGCTAGATGTCAGAAACCGTATAGAAGGACATCCTCTAACAAAGTTAGGGGAATGAATGTCAACCCACAGAAGACTGTAAATTGACCTTTACATACCACCAACATGAAATTCAGGTTAACGTGGATTAAAGATTTTAATGTGAGACCAAGTATATGAATAGAGCACTGTGAACAGCAACTCATGAGTATGATCTCAAAGTAGAAGCAACAAAAGCAAAATATGACAAGTGCGATTTTATCAAACTAAAGGGCACCATTTAAATAGTACCTTTACTAATTTCAAATCTTAATCTTATCAACTACAAGAGTAGTTTTATGTTCTATATCATTGACTCTTATTTGTTTATTTGTTATGTGAAAATAGTTGCTCTAACTTGGGTAAGATGGTATACCAATGTACATTTGTTTTACAATTCCCTCATTAAAGAAGAAACTAACATTAGAAATGTCACCAATTTATGTGAACCAATAAAACTAAAATTGTGAAAATAGCTGGACACCCATAGTAATCTAAACTTTAAGTCTTATATCTATTAAAACACAAATTGCATAATGATGATGAATATTTTTCATATTTGAATGGGCATTTAAAATATTTTAAATAGAAATGTCTATTTAGATAATCTAGATATTTTGAATTTATTATCAATTAAAAATTTTATTTATTTTTATACTGATTTGGATCAATATTCAAGAAATAATTCAATTTTGAGATTTGGTTACATTTTTGGTAAAATAATGAGTTTTTCACATGTTCCCTACCATTAAATCTCTTTCAAAGAAATGATTACAAAGAATTATCACCAGTTCTGTAGGTTGTGTCTTTATTGTGGTTTTTTGTTGATATCTAATATTACGTAAGTAGTCATTTTATTGCTATGTTCCTTTAGCTGAAAAATAGTAGTAGGTTTTCCCCTAATTCCGCGGCCCCCTTCTCTCATGTTCTTGGTCACTTAGGCAATGTTATTTTACGTGTTCCATCTCATGGAGTGGGCCTTAAAACCAGTTTATAAAGGGGGGGTTTGGTTACTTCCATAACATTCATGCCACTATTGCACCAATGAGCATAACTTCCAGGCAGTTTAATTATTATGGCTCCTGGTGATTAAAGCATTGTGAAATTGATAGTGACATGTCTCCTCCTGGAACATATGATAGCTTTTAAGCACTATGAATGCTAACTAGTGGCAGTGAGCTTTCTGTTTGAGTACTTCCTTAAATTTTTCCAGGTATTATGACATATGTCTTTAGCAAAAATGTCTTACTGCAATGTTGTAAAGAGTATTCAATAACATTGACAATAGTCTCTAATGCTTGTTTCAGAGTTTTATAGGACACCTTGGCCAATTACCTAAGGCAGTGTAATCTGATTCTGGTAGTGACAGTTTTATTGATTGCATATGTTCAGTTTCTGTCTACCACATTATATGTGATAATTCAATTTATATATATATATATATATATAATGAAGCTTATAAGTAGTAGTTTCTATATGATTTTTCAATAGGCTAATAGTGTTGGTTATCCCTCCTCATATTCACTATTTACCCTCCCATCACTCTATTTTAATACTACCATTCTAATGTCCTCATTATCAGTTTATAACCCTGGATCATATTTCTCATTCACTCCAAGATGTCTTCCTCCCCCATTCTCACTTTTTAGCTGCCTAACTTCTATGAGTATTCTGAACAAAAGACACATATCTAAAAGTTAAAGGCTAGCATCCATGCAAAAGGAAAAGTAATTTTAATTTTGGGGCGTCTTGGTAAAGTAGATTTAATTTTCATTTTCATGATGGCTAATGATGTTGAAGTGTTTCTCAAGCACTTTGTGTTTCACCATTTGAGAACTCTGTTTAGTTCTACACCACATTTTTAATTGAGTCACTTGTTTTCTTGATGATTAGGTATTAAAATTTTTTTGTATATTCTAGATATTAAACTATTACAAATAAGGCTGCTAGGAACATAGATGAGGAAACTTCCTTGTGATTTGGTGAGGAATCATTTGGATGTATACCCAGAACTGGTATGGCTGGGTCTTGAAGTAGAGCTATTCCAAATTTTCTAAGATATCACCAGACTGATTTCCATAGTGATTGACAAGCTGGCACTCCCACCAGCAATGGAGGAGGGTTCCCCTTTCTCCACAACCTCACCAGCATATGCTGTCATTTGAGCTTTAGATCTTACTCATTCTGACAGGTGTGAGATGGAAACTCAGAGTCGTCTTTTGTTACATTTCTTTCATGATTATGGATGCTGAGCATTTCTTCAAGTGTCTCTCCTTCATTAGGGTTTCCTCCTTTGTGAATTCTCTGTTTCCTGAAATGAACCCACACACCTATGATCACTTAATTTTTGACAAATAAACCAAAACCGTACAATGGAAAAAGGACAGCATCTTCAAAAAATGATGCTGGTCTAACTGGATATTGACATGTAAAAGAATGAAATTCAGCCCATACTTATCACCTTGCACAAAAGTCCAAGTGGATCAAAGACCTTAACATAAGGCTGGACCCACTAAATCTATTAGAAGTGAAAGTGGGGAAAACCCTTGAACTCATTGGCACACATGACAACTTCCTGAATAGAACACAAACAGCTCAGGATCTAAGACCAACAATCAGTAAATGGGACCTCATGAAACTGAAAGGCTTCTGTAAAGCAAAAGACACTGTCATTTGAGCAAAACAGCAACCTACATATTGGGAAAAGATCTTCACCAACCCCACATCTGAAAGACAGCGAATATCCAAAATTTACAAAGAACTCAAGAAACTAAATGCCAAGAAACCAAATAATCCAATCAAAAAATGGAGTTTTACTTATTCTTAACTGTTCAGACAGTATTTCTTTATTAATTTCCTTCTTTGAAACAAGTCATTTTTTATCTTTTAACTGAGGTGTTTAGTTTGTTCATTAAAATACTAAATCTTAGTAGTGTTGAGGTGTCATTTTTCTGATATGAAATTGATATTTTGAGCCAGAGTTTCTGCCCACTGTCTTCTGATGATCAGATACTGACCTAAGTCAGCAGAGTCCTCCTGCCTCTGCTTGAAGATTATTTGGACGTTCTTGAATTTTCTAAACCTGTGGGCCATATTCTAGGAAAACTTGAGCCTTCTCCCTGCATCCACAGCTTCTATCATGATTTCTGAAATTCCCAGCTTGTCTATGTACCTTACCCTGGCACCATTAACTTTCCTCAATCCACAATTTTCTTGTAGACTCTGAGAGTTTTGTATCTCCCTTGGTTCTGCAGGCTTTATACTGAGGCAAACTTTATATATTCTTCAGCTTTATTATTATTATTATTATTACCATTTATTTTATTTTTATTTCATGTGTCTGGGTATTTTTCTTATATGCATATCTCTACACCATGTACTGTTGGTTATGAGCCACAATGTGGGTACTCAGAATTGAACCACAGTCCTCTGAAAGAACAACACTTAGCTACTGAGCCATTTCCCTGGCCACAGAATTCTTAAATCTTAATCTCTTGCTATTAATTCATGCTACATTATATTATAAAATATAGTATGTAACTTGAAAAAGAAGTTGTAAAATTATAATGATATATAGCTTTCTGTGCGCATATATAAAGTATGTGTATGCTTTTACCACTCAAAAACAACTATTGATAATGCTTCCTTGTCATAATTGTAGAAACATATCATATATGTTGGCTGACTGGTCAGAAGCCTGAGTCACTAGTATAATAAATCTATTGACTTAGACTTCTTCTTCAATATCTATTCTAGTTTTGCCTAATAATATCACACTTTCTTTTATACACTTATTACATTACACTACGACTCAGAATTACATATTTCAAGTGCTTGTGCATTAAAATCTAGTTGGCTATGTTTTCCTTAGGCAAGAGCCCTTATTCAACACACAGTCTCCTGTTGCTTTGCATGTCTGATACTCTTATACTCCAGAAACTAAGTTACCTTGTTGTGTTTTATTTTGCCCTGAGTGGAATGCAGCCTCCTGTGCTCATTTGCCTAGAGGATATACATCCTCTTTTCTTTTGTCCTTTCATAACATGCATTACTTATCCAGAGGAGTTGCACAGCAGCACAGTACTTGGTACTTTCTATGTGTAAAACCCTGGGTTTAAGCCACAAAAGAAGTAAAAAATATTATTTATTTTGTTTTACTTATCATTGGTTTTCTCCTTAGCATAATTTTTCTAGTTGTTTCTCTGATCTGTCAATTCCAAAAAACAACAATAAAAAAAAAACCAACCGAACAAACAAAAAACACCAAAACCCATGTTTAAGGCACATCACTATCCCTATACAACATTTTTCCTCATTTTAATTTACTTATTGGGAGATTATTTGATACATGCCTTATCTATCACTTGACTGATCTCAGGAAAGTACAACACATTTCTGTTACAATTTACATTGCCTCTCTGCTACATGCTTTATCATCGGAGTTGTAAAAGGAGTTTAAATTAGAGGTAAGTGAATACAAATTCTGGGCAAGTAGTATAAGTGAGAGTAAATTTGCTAATAACTAACAATTATATTTTCTACAAAACATTCTCTCCTTTTGGACAATTTCTTAATACAAAGAGTAAAACTAACCACTTTGAATACCGACCATATGTAGACACTATGGACTCAGCAATTTACGGAGGAACTCCTTTGCCATTCCCTATTTCATTTTTAAAAGGAGGTACAACAAAAACCTATTTTTTTCATTTCTTTCTATTTTGTATATTATAATAAAATTGCATTATTTCTCTCTTCTGTTTTCTTTCCCCCAAACCCTTTTGTATAGCCCTCTCTGTTTATTTTCAAATTCTTAGGCTCTTTTTGTATTAATTATTGTTACGTGTATATGTGCATGTGTGCGTACATGTAAGAGAGAAATCATACCTGGTACTAGGAACCTAGCAAACTACCCAAACCTAGTGAAGCCAATGATCTTGGAGAAGAATCTACAATCCCCTAAATATGTTGGGGTAGTGTTAAGCATTCTAAGTGTCAATTAATTGGTCCTGTTTTCTGTCTGTAATTTTATTGCCTCTGATTGGCTAAATAAAATGCTCAGGCCTGAGACTGGGCAAAGACAGAGAAAGGTGGGACTTCCTGAGATTAGAACAGGAAGCCTGCTCTTTAGAAAGAGGATTAAAGGATTCCAGCTAGCAGCAAGAAGAAGGCATTCCAGCCAGTAGTAGCAGGAAGGAGGCACACACCATGGTTTAGAAAAAAGAACCTCATTCCACATGACCAGGAACATTGGGATATCATGGAGAATGGCATATAAGGGGTCATATTTGGGTAATAGAATTAAGAGCTAGCTTACATGGGCTAGGATTGCAAATTCAAGCCAAGGCATGTTAAAATCCACATGGTGTCTGTGTGCTCTTTTATATTGGCTGCTTAAAGATTAACGGTTCCAAATCAATTAACAATAACATAAATACTTGTTAGATAGTTTAATTAGCCATATTTCTTATTACATAAATATCTCATCCTATTTTTTGTTTGTTTTTTGAGACAATATTTCTCTATGTAGCCCTGACTGTTTTGGAACTCACTCCGTAGACCATGCTGGCCTTGAACTTATAGAGATCTGCCTGCCTCTGCCTCCTTAGTGCTGGAATTAAAAGCATGAGTCACCATGCCTGGTTCACCTTATCTTTTACATGATATTTTACAGGAAAAAAATTTCAACTTAAAATTTCCTAAGACTAGCCTAGCATTTTTCATAATGTTGGGACCAATGGTCAAGTGAGTCTGGCTACAAACTGTGCAGCAGCAAGACTTGGGATTCTTTATTCTACTGAGGAACTGACTGGTTTGTTTGTTTCATTTAACCTAAGATTCACTTATTTTGGAAAAGGAATCACATTTTACCATTTTACCACCCAGTAACCCAATGCCACAAAATTTTGAACCATGAAAAACAAACAAACAAAAGCAAAAAAAGCCAAGAAAATAGATTTTGAGTTTAGAAAACATACACAACAACTTAAATGCAATCAGCAAGTTGTACTTTTATATTTGTGTACACATATACATACATATGTGTAAAATAATAATTAAAAACAAAACAACTCTTGACAGTGAGGGAGAATATAGGAGTAGGTAGAGGTAGGCTACTTGGAAGAAGCTGGAGGGAGGAAAGTAAGGGAGGATGTGATATAATTCTATTTGAACAAAAATATATTTTTAAAAAGAATTCCTTCTGAAGTAGCACTTCTAGAGCTAAAATCAAGGAAAAAATAAACTGCCTTAAGAATATGTGAAGTGAGGGTCTTCTCTAAAGAAAGAAACTCAAACAGAACAGACAGTCCCCAGGCTGACAGAGAAATGACTCCAAGAAAAGTTTCATCAAAGAACCTTTATTGCAATGGGAACTCTATATTTAAGATTTCCTTGGCACTAGGAGAAAGAAGCTGCAGAGAGAAGATCTGGTCCTTCCTATTAGAATCTTTGCAATGTGGAACAATATGACGTCAGTCATACATCAGGCTTTCTTAAAAATAGAACTGAAAAGGCAACTAACTCATAGAGGTTAGTAAATAACAAAAAGCTTAATGTACACAAAACTGTTTGTATATATATATATATATATATATATACATGCATATATAGACACACATACCCATATATATTAATATATATAATATGTATGCATGTATAATTTATAAACATAGCAAAAAGGCAATTCATAATGTTTCAAATATTTAATTATAAAGGAGCTACTTTCCCAAGATCAGTGCGAAAAAAGGAGGTTGGGGCATATCAAATTCATTCAAATCTACAGAGAAAAATAATCTGAAAATCAGAACAAAAATTTCAGAAGGTAAACAGAAATGTTTCCACCCTTAGCCATTTAACAGGAGCAGAGAATTATCAGGACAAAGCTATCACTCCTGCTGAAAGAGGGAAATAACACTCTCATAAAGAGGTCCTCTGGGCTATGCTTCCCACACTAGGGCTAGGGGTTTGACTGGAGGAAAGGGAACAATGACTCTGCCTTCACTATTTTCTATCAGAGTCACTAACAATTTGTTTTACACTAATGTATTTCTAGAGAATGCATATGAATTTTTCTTTCTGATGCTTTTCAGAAAGTTGACCCTGGGCAACCACAGCAGGTATAGCAGAGGCAGGGATTGTCATTGAGAATAGGCACATAGTACAAGGCTGGAATGGTTCCAAACCTCCAGAACTGCAATTCAGCTCTTTAGAATTTGTCCCCTTGCTCCCCCCCCCCACAGTTGTCCACCATCCCCTAGCTTTAAAATCATAAACCTTCAAAAACTGGTATTAAATGCCTACTTAAGTTTGTAACCTTTATTTGCCCTTGTTGCAGAAGGATCCCTTTTCTCTTGATAACATTTGCTTAACTCACTGCCAATAACAGGTAGCTTTGAAACTGAAGTGTATGTGAGACAATCTCTAACACAGTGTCTGACAACCTATGATTTGCAGTCAATGTAATGTCCATAGTAATTGAGATTTAACGCCTAACTGATATGGAGACACAACTTAATAGAAACACTGAAACTTGCTTGTAGGCACTAGAGAAACTGTCTAATTAACTCATCTCTTTTGGAGTCAGTTCCATAAATGAAGTTTATATCCAGCTGCTTTTCTATGAAGGGGTGTAAACTATAGAAAAAAAAATCTTTGGGTACTTTAGATCACAGAAGATTTGGTGCTCCATAGCACTGACGTTAGAGGTTACTGTGGCTATTAATTGCCATGGAAAGACTAGTATAACCTGGCAGAATTGTACTGAGAACAAAACAAGAACAGAAAATATACAAAGGTACATAATTCCCTGCCAAATATCCTGGGCAGCTCCCTTCAGTTCATTGATTTCTATCCTGATCGAATCATGTTCATCTGAAGTTAGGAGGTCATTTCATTTTCCTTTTACTCATTTTTTCTGCCTACTCAGCCTTTTTCCACAGTGCGAGTCACTCCCACTAATCTCAACAGTCCACTGTCAACAAAATGACATGCTGGATATGCACAGACCGAGACTCAGAATGGGTGGTTGTGGCAATCACTGCAAGAAAGTTAAACACAGTGCTTTTCCGCTTCCACTTTAGTCTGTACTCATTAGGGATTTTTCTTTCCTCTGCATAATTTTCGATGTCTACTCTGTGTGGTTGCCAGTTTCATGAAGCTTCAGCTTCAGTTTCATCATCCTCTTCAAGACTTGCTGGAAGGAACAATGCTATTATCTGAGCACAGGTGATATTGTAGCATCAGTCACAAGACAAGAGCCACCTTAATGCCACCAGTCTCTCCCCTTCCACACTCTCCTGAAACCCTTTCGTTTATCAGCAATTCTGAGTTCTATTTTCACTGAGACTATTCAACAATTAGAAGAAATAGCTGTTTTCTCAAGGATGACAGCAGTTTTTAATGATCAGCTGAAGCAAGTTGGATTCCCAGTCCTCAGAGTCAGTTAAAAAGCACAGTTCAATTTTCCCATCAAGACACCAAGATATTATGAGTAGATGATGGTCTGTACATGGAAGACACAACTTAATTCAAGATTTCTTCCACAACAGATACAGTCAAAATTACACAGAGAATGCAAACTCTAACGACATTACCAGTGAGAAAGGCTATATTTATTCCCAACTTAAAGTAACAGATGATGGCAGAGAGGATTCAAAGCTCTATTAAAGACTTCATGAAGATTATTTGTCAGGTCTGTGTTACCATCGATATTATGACTTTGAATTTTTTCTATCAGCTCATGATGTGATTTACTCTATATTTATATTAATAATTGCTCATACAGGTTTCAGTTTTGAATTTATTATGCAACATGCAATAAGATTAACACTATTAAATAGTAATCAACTCTTAATAAAAATTACAAATGCCATCTCCAAGCTTGAGACAAGAAAAGTAATCATTGCAATCAATCAGGGGTTTTAATCGATTTTGAAAATAGTATTAACCATGCATCATGTCATGAAAAAAAACCTCAAATAACAGAATAAGACCCCATTGCTATAGAATGATATAAAATCAGTTCCAACAAATTATTTAGTTTCTGGATTATCTGGTTATTGTGATGGTGAGCTTCCCATGGGCTGTGAGACTTGTTCTTCAAATCTTTTACTGTCTTGCAGGGGATTACAACAGTCAATCAATTTTATTCATCTTAGTCTGCACTGTACATAAATTATGCAACATCCATCAGCTTCCCACATTGGAATAAGCCATTCAGTAACATAAAAAATCAAATTATTTTATTAAAATACAGATTATTATAAGTAAAAAAAAAAGTTTTAAATTACTGGCCTACAGTGCAGGGTTTTTTTTTTGTTGTTGTTTTTCTTTTTGGTTTTAAACCAGGTTTTTTTCAAATAATGTCTGGTTATATGAAGGTGAAACATTCAGTCTACAGGACTTATGTGGGAAAGAACAGTCTATGCCAACAGTTGTTTAGCACTGGCAATCAAGCAAAAAGGAAAAAAAAAAAGAATTCACATACCATAGGAACCTAAAATCCATTAAGTAGGCAGCTTCAGGACCATAATGAAAACCAAGTTGCTAAGAGCATTGACAGAGAGGGAAATGCATGCAGCTGGCAAGCTAAAAGAGTTTGATTCTGGGCATATCTCACAAGGGCAAAAGTTTGAGTTATTAATCTGGCAATAATTTAAGAACTAATTTATCAAGCCGGGTGGTGGTGGCGCACGCCTTTAATCCCAGCACTTGGGAGGCAGAGGCAGGCGGATCTTTGTGAGTTCGAGGCCAGCCTGGTCTACAAAGTGAGTCCAGGACAGCCAAGGATACACAGAGAAACCCTGTCTCGAAAAACCAAAAAAAAAAAAAGAACTAATTTATCTTAAATAAATATCAAGTGTTAACTACTCAGTGTAGATACATGTGCATATATGTGCATATAGTCTTTATGTTTCATATTTTTTGTTCTCCTACACAATGGATAGACTTACTATTGTAATTATTTTTATATTGTTATAAAGATATGAAATTTGAGATTTAGAAGGTTTGAATAACTTTTGCAAATTTGTCAACATTTCCTAGCAGCCTAATTTGTAATTTGTGGCTAAAGTTGAGCATTCAATCTTGAAATTATCTAGATATTTAACTGCTTGGCTAAGACAAGCTTGGGTGGAAAGCTCAAGAACGTCCATTTCATTTGGCCTTTCAATTGAATCAAAAGCCCATGTGAAGCACCTCAGGGTGTAATTTATTATTTTCAAGTTAGAACAGTGTAATGAACATTTTGAATTAACTTGTTTATTACCCAAAATAAGCACAAAGACATTTGAATTGCCTTGACATCAATGTTGCTAACTCTATCTGCATATCAACTATGCCTTGCATGTTTCTGCTTTTTGTAGGAGTCTACAGAGAAAAAGAATTTTAAATAAGAAAGCAAGCACACTTGACAGCAAATCCAATATTATCTATTAAGTGTAAACACACTTGACATGAAAGCATTTGAACAAACAGTGATCACTCTTGCATGACATGAAGATACTTTTCAAAATAACATCTGTATGAATTACTGAAAAGATACTTCAGATCAATGAGGTTTATCCAAGTAATTCCCTCAAAAATATTCTAATATTACTTTCAATGTTTTTGATATCATTGTTTATACAGAAAACCCTTCTACAATGTTATTTTCATTTGGAATAGCAAAGAGACCCATAAAGAATCTTGGAAGCTGAAGCACTGAGAAGAAAGGTCAGAAGGAATACCAATTGTTCTTTCACCCTCAGAGGGAACCTTGACATCATCAGTCTGAGTTATTCTGACTTTGAACACTAATAGAGTTTCATGAATAAGCTGGGGTAGTTGTAAGGGAAATCAAGATATACACCTAAAACTTATACCTAAATATCATTTATTAATTTCCAAATTCAGTGTTTTCACCACTCTTAGAAATAAGCCAAGTTATTAAGAGTTGTTATAAGACACACTTGAGATCTATGTTTCTGTAATATAATATAAATCTTGTGATTGTATTAAAGAAGTAGAAATATTCAATTTCAGCTTACCTTCAACTCAGTCTTCCAGTGGTCATTAATCACTGATCCTAAACTGATTGGTCAATTTTCTTTTATTAAGCAAATAACAGCAAGCAAAAGATATTGTTTAATTTTTACCATTCTTTCTCTAGTATCTATTTGTATCAGTATTTCAAAGTTGATTTTTTTCTTCTTGTTAGCATGGAGAACTTCTTTATTCCTAAACAGAATAGTATTTCCAAATATGTATAGCATATTGTACATCCTATACTTGAGTGTACATGCATGTGTGTGCACGTGTCTCTGTGTGTGAGCACGCACACATGTGCTCCTGTGTGTGAGCCTATATATGTGTGCAATATAAATGATGATTTTTTTTTTCAGTATAGACTAGAGACAGGCAGAGATTAAACTGCTCACAATCTGGAATTTTTCCATTAAGTTCATGGACACACTCACTATTTGTATTACTTTATTTCTTAGAAAAGGTCACCATGTTTTACCATGAATTACTTCTTTGAATTATGTCTTATAATTTCACAAACAGCAATATTCATTCCTAGTTTTGCTACCAATCTCTTCTCATTTTAATTCCCTTGGTCACTCAGGATACACATCCTATAAATGTCTGTAAGCTGTCTCCACTCACATAATACCAGACACAATCTGTTATGCAGTGTTCCTAGTTTTCAAACCTCCTTATAGATGCTTTTTTCAGAGTTTCAATCAAATCCTCACTTACTCTCTTATTTCTGCAGTTTGGTGGATGATGGACAACTCATATTCAAGATGTCTTGAATATTAGAGGATGTGGGGAACTCCTTCAGAATAGTCACCTGAGTCCTTTCTGCATAGATTCTGACAGGATGTCAGGTCTCAGACTGTGATGTAATAATTATAACCTTAAAACCTCCCAGGAGGTCTGAATTTATGGTATCATTGGGTTGCAATCATTTCTCTCTACTTCACAAGCTAACTCAAAAAGAAATGCTTTCAATGATAGACTTATTTCTGATACTGGAATAATATTCCATTGTGCAGATGTAGCACAATTTCTTTATCCATTCCTTGGCTGAGGGACATCTGGGTTGTTTCTGTTTTTGGGCCATTATGAATAAAGCAGCTTTGAACATAATTGAGGAAATGTCTTTTGATATGGTGGTGCATATTTGAGGTATATGCCCAGAAGTGGAATAGCTAGCTGGTTCTTGGGGTAAAATTATTCCCAATTTTCTTAGAAAGCTCAGATTGGTTTCCAAAATGTTTGTAGAAGTTTGTACTCCCACCAGCAATGAAGGAATGTTCCTTTTTCTATATATCCTTGCCAGCATGTGTAGTCACTTGAGTTTATCTTAGCCATTCTGATGGTATAAGATAGAATCTCAGAGTTGTTTTGATTTGCATTTCCCTTATGACTATGGATGTTGACCATTTCTTTAAGTGCTTCTCAGCCATTAGAGAATCCTCTGTAGTGAGTTCTCAGTTTAGCTCTGTACCTCATTTTTTTGAATGTATGCTAAGCCATATAACTCTCATAATTGTGGCCTATTTATTTCTGTTGTTTTGTATTATATTTATTGTTATAGGAGAAAGAGCCATTTGTTGGACTCAAAGGGGGACCTGTTGGGGGGAAAAAGATATACCTTAAACTAAAAAAAAAAAAAGTGTACCTCATTTTTTAATTGGATTATACAACCAGAAAAAAATCATACTGAGTGAGCTGACACAGACCCAAAAAGATACATTTGGTATTTGCTCATTCATAAGCAGATATTACTCGATATGTACAGCATAACCATGCTACAATCCACAGACCCAAAGAAACTAAGTAACAAGGAGGGCTCAAGGGAAGATACTTGAATCCCTCTAAGTAGGGGAGATAAAGTAGACATTGATTTGGATGAAGAGAGGGCTCTGGACAGGAGCACAACATTATGGCCATCTGAGAAGCCTTAACTAGTGGATAATGGAAACAGACGCAGAGGCTCACACCCAAACATTAAACAAAAATCATGGAGTCTATAGGAAAAGTGAGTGGAAGATTTGAGGAAGCTGGAGGGATCAAGGACACCATAAGACCCACATACCAATTAACTCAGACACAAGGGGCTCATAGAGACTGAGCCTCCATCCAAAAAACTTCATGCAGTGGTCCTAGGCCCACTATGCATATAAAGCTGATGGACTACTGGTCCTCAAGTGGATCCCATAACAACTGGAATGGGGTCTATCTCAGACTTAGATGATGCTGTCTCCCTCTGAAGCTCATTTTCCTAGCAGAACTGCCTTATCTTACCTCAGTGGAAGAGGAAGCACTTAGTCCTGATGCAATTTGATGTGCAAGAGTCGGTTGGAACTATGTGGGTTGGGAGTAATGGGGGAAGTAGGTGGGAGAGTGTGACTGGGAGGATGGTAGGGCCGGGGTGTTTATTAGAATGTAAAATAAACAAATAAGAAAGAAAGAAAGAAAGAAAGAAAGAAAGAAAGAAAGAAAGAAAG
>CAJQZJ010000637.1:1197006-1245469 GCA_907164525.1 Lophiomys imhausi | reverse complement strand
AAGAAAGAAAGAAAGAAAGAAAGAAAGAAAGAAAGAAAGAAAGAAAGAAAGAAAGAAAGAAAGAAAGATAGAGACAGAGACAGTGAGACAGAGAGAGACAGAGAGAGACAGAGAGAGAGAGAGAGAGAGAGAGAGAGAGAGAGAGAAATGCTTTTAAATTCTGATCCAGCAAGAGTGTTTTAATGACACTTCTTTTGGCTTCTTTTATTTCTCTTCAGTACATTTTTCTCTTTAGTGCAGTTCTCTCTTAGGTGCATTTTTCTCTTACACTTTCTTTTCTTTGTTTTTATTTTTTAGCTTTCTTTGTTAGTGAGTGTCTGATCTTGTAAATCTGTGTTTAAAAACAAGGAAAACATGCAATTTGCAACCAAATGGTTGGAACTAGAAAAGTTCATCCTGAGTGAGTTAACTCAGACCCAGAAAGATACACATGCCATTTGTTCACTTATAACTGGATTTTAGCCACATAGTACAGGATAACTATCCTACAATTAACAGACCCAAAGGAACAAGAACATGTACTTTGTTACCTATTAGTGGGATACTTCCCCCTAGTGGGACTGCCATATAGGCCCCCAGCACAAGAGGAAGCTCTTAGCCCTCATGTGACTGATGAACTGAGGGGGACTGATATGTGGGGGGCAACCCACACCAGAGGAGTAGGATAGGTGGGAGATGGGGTACAGAGTGGGAGGGTGGGACCAGAAGGGATAGAGGGAGGGGGCTATGATGGAGATGTAAGTTGAATTAATAAATAAATATAAATAAATAATACTCCCCAAAACAAACAAACAAACAACACACACACACTTTGAACTTACACTGAAATCTAAATTTCTTATATATGCTCTAAAACTTGAAGTAAATCTGTTCTGCTTAATTCCTCATTATCATACTTGGCCATACCTTCATTTCTCTGCCATGTTTCATGTTTCACAGCAGCCCTTCAGTGTGGATCACTAATGTGATAGTACCACAGTTATTTTATTGTCTTCCTACAAAAGATTAAAATACTCAGATATATTTTCAGCATGTCTTTTATGCTATCCTGTATACCCCAGAATGTCCATCCAACCAATCCATTTGAATTGGGAGTACTTAGAATGTTCTAAGCACAATGTTAAGTGATTTACAAACTATTTCTCATAAACTATAAGACAATGCTCTCCAGTGGGTTTTATTATTCTTCTCACTTTTAGGATGAGTTAAGTGAGATACAAAGAAGTTAGATGCCTTATCTATGATTAGATAAGGAAATATGAAGAAATGTGGAGATCAACTTCAAATTTCAAATATTAGACTTGACAAAATACTCTTGCAACCACTAAATTCAAGTGTCCAAATATGTATTTTGATCTATTTATTTTTAACCTGAGCATTAGTAATAAACACTGGGCATGTTTATTGTACATAATATCACGAGTTTGGATATAAACATATACTCCTGAAACTATTACTACAGTGAAGATTATAAGGCTTCCCTCACCTCCAGAATTCTTTTCTGACCCTGCGTGAATTTGCTTTCATCCTTGGTTTTGTACTTCAAATGAACACTGTACATTGACCTTCTTAGCACATTTTTATTTCACCACATGCTGTGTTATACGAATCTCTCAACGTCTTACTCATGGGACTGAAACCTCATTTCTCCTGAGTAGGAATTCCTTTCTCCATCACACAGAACCTCCAGAGTACATTTTACTCTGTGGGTTCTGATTTTAGAGACAGACATCTTACAGGGTCGTGTGCTATTTGTTATTTTCTGACTGACTTCTTTCACCGTTGTTCAGACTCATCCATGCTGTAGCACATTTCAGGCTTCCCTTCTTTTTAAAGACTGTTTGTCATTTTATGCAAATACCACCTTTCCCCCCTCTAATCCATATGTGAGCACTTAGGCTCATCACTTTCCCCAGAGTCAGGAATATTTTACACCCATGCCCAAACTATACCATGCTTTCTGCTTTGGTCCATTTTGGCACTACCAGCTTGCTTTTCATCAGAGCTTGCAATCATCCTTGCACATGTACAGTAATGTTCCACTTTGGTTTCAATTCCTTCTTCTTTGATGATCAGTGATAATGAATGCTTTACAGTTGCCTGTAGGTCATTTGGAAGTCTTTAGAGAAATTTCTATTTGTGAGGTTTCGCACATATTTAAAGAGTCTAAATTGCTTTTTAATTTCTTTTGGTTTTCATTTTGATGTTGATTTGTAGAAGTTCTGTATACATTTTATAAATTAAGCCCTTATATTTATTATTTTAAATATTTTGTTTACTCTATAACTTGTCTTTGTATTCTTTTGGTTCCTTGCCTGTGAAAATGTCTTTTGGTTTTATATAGTTACACCTATACCTGTGTATTTTTGTTTTGTTGCCTATGTTTGGGGAATTATAACAAATATTAATTGCCAAAATTAGTGATTTCACCTTGGAAATTGCATTAACTCTTGCAGGATTTCCACACAAGTTCATATATTAAATAATAAAATCAAAATAAAAGACATAAAAATTTTTCCTCATAGTTAATAAAAGTACTCTATATGTTATTACTGAGTCACAGAACATGTTACATACAAGACATTAATGTCAGTCAATGACAGTCTAAATAAACATAGGTGTACTTTTAACCTCCACTTCCATGTTTACCATAAATCATCAAGAATAAACTGTTGCCATTTTCTGTTACCTATCTCTTCAAGCTTAAACATGCAATCAATAATTAAGCAATAGTAGGTCTTTCCCAGGAAGCCACCATGGTTATCATGTACATTAAATTTAAAGAAAAAGCTTATGGACATATGACTTTATGAGTTCATCTATCAACTAAGATGAGTTGCTCATCTGGTCATTTACTATATGCAAGGCAGTGTGCTACATGTCTTTGTGGCTCTGGCTCATTTAAGATAGCAATACTGAGATCGATACCATTACAAAAGTCCACATTCTGTGTGTGGAAATAGAAAGTCTTGAAATGACAAAGTTATTTTTTTTTAAATCACACACCCCACAACTGAGAGCCCCAGATTCAGAATTCCCATGCTTCTGTCTGAAAAGCCCATGCTAATGTTGATCCTCATGACACAAGCACACCTGTGGAATGTTTGAATTCTGGGGCATTTGTGCACAGATGGGAAGAGATAGTGGGAGTATAGGGAATTCATAAACATCTGAATGCTAATGGCAATGCAGAAGAAATTATTCAGCCAAGGAAATCAATTTCCCAACATTTTTAAAAGTAAACCGAAACTCAACTAATGTTTTTATATATGCTGTGTAGAGTTGTTTTAAGTATGTATTTAAGTAAGTATGTGTTTAATGTCTGTAAGACATTTTTGGCTTAAGATCAGAGTTCCTTTGTTACCTTCTGTGTTCTGTTATATAGCTACTAACGTTCACCTATGTATAAGAAGTTACAGAAATTACTTCATACCATGCCCTACATGTAAACAAAATGAGAAAAGATGAGTGTTGGAATGTGCTTTGCTAGCTTCAAAATAATATCAAAATTCCAAGAGTAATAGTGAAATAAGCTTTCATACATAAAAACACATTTTCATATTTTAAATAAAATCTTACTGGAAAGATATATACTAGTTCTTTGTTATCCGAAGTTCCTGAACATACAGTCCTAAGTATCTTATTAACATATTTCTATTTTAACAAGGAAGCTGTGTTTTTTTTCTTCATTTGTCTGCACCTGCAGATGACTGAATCTCCATTATTTCCTTCTTCCATAAAATTAGACATAAAAGAATGAAGAATAAGAACTAATGATGCATTTTAAAGTAGGTTTATACATTGTATGGAACAGGTTGGAATTTAAGCTGTTTATAAAAATGCCCATGCTTAAAGCTCGTGTGGAAATTCAACAGAAGTTTCCAAAGTTCATGCAGTCAACTAAGGAATGTGCCTTAAGGGTAATTCTCTTCCATTGCTCAGAACTCTCTATGCATTGATTTAGAAGCTCTAGTAGGGTTGTGTTAGGAAGGCATATATACACCTTCTTGACAGAGGAACACCATTGTTGAAGCCATATAAGCCCTATTTCCTAGTATGTATCTGCCATTCCAAATATTCTTCAAATTGGTGAATTTATACATTCAAGGGACTGTGCTGATGATGCCATGACTAACACCTACTTCTGTCATATCATCATTGTCAAAAATGAATACTAATCACTTGAGATGCCAAAGTGTATGATTAGACTTTATGCTGTTATATTCATAAAGTACCATGTAGTATGTAATAGTTAAATAATTCTAATATATTCACATTAAAAATAGGAAAGATTGTAAGAGTCAGAGGGGATGGGGGACACCAGAAGAACACAACCCACTGAATCAACTAAACAGAGTTCATATGGGCTCATAGAGACTGAAGCTGCAAATATAAGACCTGCATGGATCTGTATCAGGTCCTCTGCATATATATTATAGCTGGCATGATATCTTTGTGGGACCCCTAACAATAAGAATGGGTGTGTCTCTGAATCATCTGCTCTTGAGACTCCTTTTGTCCTGTTGTGTTGTTGTCTATTCCTGTTTCAATATGGTGACTTTTGCCTTATCATATTGTAATTTGTTTTGTCCCGATTGACTTTGATCTTTTGGAGGACTGCTCTTTGAGACAGAGGAGGAGTGGCTCTGAGTGAGGTGAGGTTGGGGGAATCTGTAAGGAGTGGAGAGAGGGGAAACTGTTGTTAGGATGTATATGAAAGAAGAATGTAGTTGCAACAATAATAGTAATAATAACAATAATAGTAATGGTAATCATAGTAATAGTAATAATAATATATAAAACTCTACAGGACATGAAAAGAAAAAATAAAAAAAAAGTTTCCCTGTAAAACTAGGTTGGTTGCCCATGTGACTATTTTTTTTTTAATTCTTCAGCTTTAACATGACAATGATATTTAACCTGACAAATATTACAACTTTTTTTGCCCTGGCAGCCTGCCCACAGTTTCACAGAAGTATGCTGTTAATGGTTTGTACTTCCTCCAGCAGGAGATGTACCTGTTGTTATGATATTATCATTAAAATTGTGTGCCCAGTATCTAATTAATATGAAGAAAGTTTTAGACAGCACTTATTAAGCACCATTTTTCATAAGCAGGACGATTAAACACCGTAATGCTGTTCCTAACTCATTCAGAACATAAGAAAAACAATCACTGACTTTGATTTATAGGGATTTGCTTTCAGAACAGGATCTTCACCCAAAACAATGGTTTTCAAACACATTTCCAACTCTTATTTAGTAGGATAAATGGAAGACAGTCAAAACATATCAACAATAAATTATTCTCCTGTATGCTTCTGAAATAAAAAAGGAGCTACTGCACAATTAAAATCATATTATAAACATCACATTTTATAGATAAAATGAGGAAAACATAGAGGGTTAAAGGGACCATATACTACAGCAAGAAAAAAAAACACAGAATGTTTCTAAAAGAGGAAATAATAATAAATGAACCAGGCATTTTCTCCTATCGTGATAACATCTTTTTTCTGTGATTGCATTTACTATTATTTTTATCTTTCTTTATTAGTTTCTCTTACTTATTGGCAAATAATTATTTTGTATTTGTTTCCATTAGTAAGGGAATTTTTTACTTACACTGAGGCAAACTAAACACTGTAAGAATAAAATAGACCATCTTGCAACTATTCTGAAAAAAACATATTAATTCAAATTCATAATTTTTACTGCTTCTTCTATCATGCACTGTGCTGCTACAGAACATGCAGGGGTCATTTTTTAAATTAAACTATATTTATTAATACCTAAACACCCATTACCTAAGAACCAGTCCTAACCATTTTTATAATAATTTATTTTTTATTTCTTCAAGTTACATCTCAATCACAATCCCCTCCCTACTCCCACCTCCAGTCCCACCCTTCCACCCTCCTCCCACTCAACCCCCCATCCTCTACCCTTTTTTTTTTTTTTAGTTTAAGGTATTTCTTTTTCCCCTCAACAGCTCTCCCTTTCAGTCCAACAAATGGTTCTTTCCCTTATAACTATAAATACAATACAAAACAACAGAAATAAATAGGCCACATTTATGAGAGATATATGGCTTAGCATACATTCCCAATGTCCAGTCCATATGTATTTGGCACATGACTTTAACATTCTACTATCTAACCACCTCCATGAGTTTAAAGTTCTATATCTAACTCAGCTTTCATACTAGCTTGCCTCACAATTTTAAAAATATCTTCTTAGATCCAGAACACCTTCTTGATTCCTAAACAACTCAAAATTTAACTATGAGACTCTAGCTATCTATTCTTCAACCACCTCAGAGACCTGAGAGGGATAAATATATCTGATTATATAGGAAGTACAGGGCCCGCAGCTTCCAAGACTAAGAAATGACATACCAGTGGCTGCCTGGACAGTTCCCATTTTCTCTCCATACATTTCAGCATCAATCTTCAGCCATTTGGCCCCGTTTCTCTGACAGACATTGATTGCAGAGCAGGAATTATGAGGGACTTACCTACCCTGTCTTGGCAGAGCTAGGCTGTCGTCTTACCTGCTTCCAAGTTTTGTCCTTTTTGGACAGCAGTCTGTCTACAGTTGACACAAGGGGTTTTTCTTGCCAAGAGAAAGGCTTATCACAAATTCAAACATCTCCCACTGGAGATTCTTCGATGCTCATCTTCTACTTGGATTAGAATAGGGGGTGCTGTCAGGAGCTGAATGTCTCGATATCAAAAATTCTTAAGTTAAGAAAACATCTTTAAATGCCATATTCTGCAGATCTCTTGAGATTTTTGAAGATGCCCTATCTATCTCTTATATTAGGTAAGCAAATGTTGCTTGTCTCTTAGCAACTTGATTTCTGGGTAGCTTAGAAAATAACTGTGATAGATTGTCATAGTAACTAACAAAATGACATGCTTGCATAACTATTAGTTTCCATTTCTTAATTATCCTAAACAGTTTATGACAGTTGGTAGCCAGAGGCCAAAACTTTACATTTCATTTTAAAGCATTACTAGGTCAATACCTTTAAGAAGAATTACCCTTAATTTTGTATCAGTATACAACGATCAATACCAATGTGGCCAATGTAATCTTAATTTTGTATCAATATACAAAGATCGATACCTGTGTAGCCCAATACAATTTTAATTTTGCATTAATATACAAGGGTCAATACTATTGTGGCCAAATATAATCTTAATTTTGTATCAATATAAAAAGATCAATACCAATGTAGACCAATACAATCTTAATTTTGCATTAATATACATAGCTAAATACCAATTTAGCCAAATATAATATTAATTTTGTATCAGTATACAAAGGTATAAGGCCATATTCAATAATCTGTCCTTTTTTCTTGATCTTTCCTATACTATGTCTATGTCCCATTTTTTCTCAAGTCTTTCTACATAGGAGAGAAAGAAGGATACAGAAAAGAAAAAGAGAGAAGCCCCTGAGTTTAACCTCCAAAACCCATTTAACAAGACCATTTAACAGTTTGTAGTCTATTCTCCTAAATAACAAAATTTTCTGTTATCCATCAAATAACCAAAGGGGGGGGGGAACATCCTCCCCACCTTCTGGGGATGGGACGTTGTTCTCTTAAAATGACTTCCTGATGATTTGGGACGTAGTAAACCTGTTTGGCACCCAAATAAGAATGGAAAAATGGTTAAAAATGTTAATAGAATCATTGATGTTCACGCCTTTTGTGCTCAGCTATTTAGATGTCCTAAGAAGTTTGTAGACAGAAGCTGATCTTCAGAGCTTTACTGAAGTTCTGGTTGGAGCAGACTGTGGAGCTGAACGATCATAGCAATTTTGAGTTGTTGTGGTTGTAGACTTTTGAGGAAACAGCTATTGAGGAAGTCTTCAAGGCTGGATCATCTGGGCCACTCGTCTTCTATGGTGTCTGATCTGTTTTCTGCTGAGGTTTCCCTTGTCCAGTTGTTCCTGGATTCCTTAAATAGATGCTTTAAATATCCTGAAAGATAAGAACAGAGCCCTGCCCTAATCCTAACTCTGGGACAATTACCTGGTTGCTTTGTTTTTTTTTTGGGGGGGGTGGGGTCAGGTAATATTTTTCCTGGAGCAAATTTGTTTTTTTGACAATATATAAAGTATTACCTTTCAATCCGGATTAAAGAAGAAATTATTTTGATATTTTGGAGCTAAACAAACCTTTAGTGTATATATTTTGAGATCTCAAAGGACAATTTGTTTGAATTTCAGGATGCCTTTTGTAAGTAGCTTTTAAACTTAAATCCTTCCAAATCCTATGTGCCTGTCTCTACATTCTAAGTATAGGGATCAAAGACATGTGGTTCCCAACTGATGGGATTAAAGATGTGCTCACCACCCCTGGATCGATCGAAGTTTTTCTCAATTTAGAGCTTGTTTTATAACAGGCTGACCTTGAGCTCTGAGGTCTGCCTGCTTCTGTCTCTAGTGTGTTGGGATTAAGGGTGTATTCTTCTCCAATGATGGGATTAAGGGTGTGCACCACCACCACCCTGTTCCTTGTAACTCTAGAACTTATAAGACAACTTACTCTATAGTGATCCTCCTGTCTCTTCTGTAGGTAAAGGCATGAGCTAACACCATGCCTTTCATGTATTTTACCTTAGCTCTAAGTTTTTTTCAACTCTTGGAGGTTTGTAGAACCAGGTTGAACAGGCATAACCTTTAATTTATTTACAGTGTTTTAACCCTGTTACCTGCTTTTAAATGCCACACCATGGAAATATCCTATACCTCTACAAAAAAAAAAAAAAAAAGAACTTTTAAGCTGCTATCAAGTTTGTGTAATCTATATGGCCATCTGCAGTCTAACATTCTAATCTGAAATTAAGGCCATTTCCTTTCATGCCAGTAAGGCAAGTATACCTTTGGTAAGTTATAGTTTGAAAATTTTATATTGTATTTTTGTTATATTTTTAAGCTTATTAACTCTTTTCTTTAAAAATATTATTTACTTCTAGAACATAGTTTCCTCCCTCCTCCCCTTCTGGCCCCTCCCTCCCTCTTTGTTACTCTCCTTGGTACTCTCCTTCTCCTCCGATGAGGTGGTCCCTCACATATCATACTCCCTCAGATCTTGCGTCATGTGAGGGCCAAGAGCTTCCACTTGTACTGGAGCTTGATAAGGCACACCATCTAGGGTGTGGTGTTCCATTAACCTGCAGCAAATTCCATGACACACTGGTGGTAGAATTTTTCCTAGGTTAGATATGCTAGGTTCCTATCTATTTGGGTGTGTGTATTATAGGATAGTTATCCTGTAATGTATGGTTAATATCCATTTGTAAGGAAATACATACCATGTTTGTCTTTCTGGGACTGCGTCAGCTCACTTAGGATGAGCTTTTCTAGCTCCATCCATTTGGTTTCTAATTGCATGGTTTCTTCATTTCTGATAGCTGTGTAGTATTCCATTGTGTAAATATACCATAGATTTTTTTTTTTTTAATCCATTCTTCAGTTGAAGCACATCTGGGTTGTTTCCAGTTTCTGGCTATTACAAATAAAGTTGCTATGAACATTGTTGTGGCAATGTCCTTGTGGTTTTGTTTCGAATCTTTTGGATATATGCCCAAGAGGGGTATGGCTGGGTCTTGAGGTAGATTAAAACCGCAAGGACATTGCTATACCTCAAGATCCAGCAGAGGTCATTTTAAAAAGAGATTTATTTATTTATTATGTATATAGTGTTCTGTCTGCATGTAAGCATGCAGGCCAGAAGAGGGCACCAGATCTCCTTGTAGATGGTTTTGAGCCACCATGTGGTTTCTGGGAACTGAACCCAAGACCTCTGGGATTTGAACTCTGGTACATTGGAAGAGCAGCTAGTCTTCTTAAACACTGAGCCATATCTCCAGCCTTCTGGTGTTCATTTTTATGGAGATTTGTTCACTGGGAATGACTACCTTAGACCCTGCAAGTGTTGGGTGGATGTGCAGTCTTTGGTCCTCCTACAGTGGATGTAACAATCTCTTTGCTAAACCATCTCAGCTGTCCTTTCTGATGTGCTGTCTATTCTAATCAAAATGTAGAGAAGCATTCTTGGACTTCACATGTGGCTGACTGCAGACAAAGTCTCCTTTTATCATGGTGTTAAAAAGAAGAATTCTAAGCAGAGACACAACAGGTGCTGAATATATTTTAGGAAAGGATGTATTGTAAACATAAGTATGTTGGAACACAAATAGAATATTAAAAAGAAGTTTACTTGTACTAGATTTAAAATGAAATATTCACATGACAAGCATCACACTATGAAACATGAAAGATGATGCTTTAACACTTTGATGTGTCTTCTTGTTTCATATGCTCACTTATTTTTACCTAATAAATTGTTTAATATGAAAATATTCTGTCTTCCTAAACTTCTTTGTGGTGTTTTTCTTAGTCTAAGGTCAAGAACAGTTAAGCTTTGATTCAATTAATAGTCCATAATCTGTATGTGTTTTCAGTATGGGAGCCTATAGAACTATGTTGAGTCACATCAGATCCCTCTCAATTTTTCTTGAACATACTGTCCTTCATTTTATAATTAGTGTACTTCTTCTTCATGGTTAGATCATCCTTTAGGGAAAAGAGCCATAGTTAACATACTAGTCATTCTGGAATTGCTTGATCAAAGGATTAAAAATGCTTTGCCAATAACATCCTAGGGATTCAGGAGGTCAAAAACAGTTGCTACAGCCTTCATTAACTGAACAAATGTCTTATGTCCATGAGCAAACAGGAAATGTAGTTTTTCAATGTCTGTTTAAAGACACTGTTTCCATATAGTTCTAGAGACTCCCTTGCCTTCAAAGGCTTAGCAGATCTTACCATTCAATTTCAAGGTTTCTCATAGCCTGGTGGTTGATAGTTACTACAAACTGGTGGATTAACTTCTTCTGGAGAGACGTTGAAGAACAACCATCTATTTACCACAGATAATGCATCAATAATAGACCTGAGTAATGATTCCATCAAAGTCCAATCTTAATAACCAGGAGATCTAATGGGCTTGTTTACAGAAGACAGGTAAGGGATTACTACATGTAAATGGATGACCCACCAAAGAGTTGAATTGTCACAAATTCATCTATCATGGCTGATGACTTCAAGGAAAGTATAGCATGGAGGTCTGTCTTCAGTTAGCATTTAATTTCCTACATATTCTAAAGTCTCCAAAGATCACTTGCATCTGCAAATAAAAGGAAAATGTAGTAGTTGAACTTGCACATAAAAGTCCCGAGAACCTTTGCTTTTCATCTTCTGAGGACTTCCATATAATAGTTCTAGCTTCCACTGTTCCTTGGGGTGACAAACATGCCATTGATTACTTGGCCAAGATAGTGTCTACTCTAATATGACAACCATGGGGGTGGGCAGACAGAGCAAACTAAAATTCAAACCCTTCCTGATTCCTCAGTTAAGAGTTAAGTGCATGAAAAAGTTCACCTGTTTAGATGGAAGTTCTGAGTTTCTTTGCACTCCATAGCCTCAACGCAGTACTATTTGCTGTATCATTTTATCCTGCGGTTATACTAGTTTATTGTGGATGACACATTCATGTAACAAACTAATGTGAATAACAGTAAGATTATAATTCCCAGCATAGTTTTAATACATAAAGTATTAAACAAAATTTACAGATTTCTTGAAAAATTTATGTCAACTTACAGCAACACTGGGCTTATATTAACTCTTTCCCTAATCTCACATACACAATGGAATTTGTGTCTTCAGACTCTATTAAAGCAAAAAGTCAGAGATATGAACATGTGAAAATATTAAACATGTTAGAATTTTAAATGCACTATTGTGAAATTTTGGAAACTATCAACTTATAGTTTATAAAATGCTTATTGCATAAATTATATTAGCTGTCATACTTATGATTCATTTAAAGCTAACTTACTTTTTAGAAATAATTTATTAAAGAATACTTTAAATGCTATGCTGAACTTAAAATGTGCCATTGATAATAGGATTATGGCGAATTATTATGGCACAAGGACAATTAATGCCATGATATTTGAGTATTTTATGGTGACCAGTTTTATGACCTCAGAAATATAAAAGAATGAAATTAGAATGAACTCTAGATAGATATTTCATTCATGAAATTATAAAAAATTATAATTTCTATGTCCTGGCAAATTTTAGATTTAAATAAAAACATGATTTCTGAAATCTACTAATATTTCATTTTATATTTGCATTTTATCCTTCCTGCTATTTGACATGGCTGTGTTATGAACCTATATGTATAATTCTTAATTTCAGTGAAAAAGAAATTATTTTAATAGAAAACATTTTATGAAGAATGTTTGATTTATGTTGGAAGCTGCAATCATTGGGTTGCCATGTTGTCTCTTTTTTCATTTCCTAAAAGCCATGATGTAGTCTAAGAGTATATAAAATAATATGGAAAAATACAACAAAGTATTTGGGAGAAAATTTTTTCCTTCTGTCTGTATATACATATTGGATATCAGCAGTATCCCTTGTAGAGAACTACAGCAACTCATGAATAGAAAATGATACATCAACACACATATATATAGGTTTAATGATTTCTAACTCCATTCTAATTCTGATAATAAAAATTTAATGCATGTTCATTATAGAAAAATACAAAGTAGAAGATACTTATCAAATAAGTTGGTAAGTATATGTAGACAACTTTTGATAGGTAGTACATACCTTTGAGAACTTGATAATGATGATACATATTTAGAAACATACTCTGAAGTCTGTGCTTTTCTCTGTTGTATCTTCTGTGGAAATTTTACAAATTTAAATATATTGTAATGATTTTACTGTGAGGCTAAATTAGTATCTACTGAATTTGCATGATTATATAGTAGTTCATTGCTCATCTTTGTAGCTTCTCTTGAGTTTGTGTAATTAGTAATTTAAATCAAGTGAAGTTATGATCAATATGTTGATATATATATATATAGTATATCTGTTTTTTTTTTACTATTACATTACAATATTCTGGCTAAAAGAGTAAAAGTTTTGAGACAGTTTTAAGTATTGTATTATATCTTGATAAAATCTCTTAAGAAAACTTTAAAAGTTAAATTATCATCATGCTTTAAAGATTAGGAAACTCTCTGCCATCTGGTATTGGTTTTAAAAATAATTTCTATTTTCTCTGTAAATTCTAGTATGGAAGGCAATGACTTTTTTTAGTCAAATTTATAATTTTGTTATTAATTTTATTTTAGTTAATGGAAAATATGTTTAAAGCCCAGATGTGTTGTGAAGAGAAAATTTTGATTACTATTATAAGGCTGCATAGAATAATGAAGATTATTAATATTAATATTCAAGCAGATATTTATCTGTTCCTATCAACTCTCAACATTTAGAATTATTTATTACTTCTTACATCTAGGAAAATTTGGAAATTACTGAACTGTTTACTTATAACTATGGAAATTCTAAGTTTTTTTTCTTTTATTTTCATGTCTATTCTGATTAGTTAGGTAGTGGGCATACAATTTAGACTTTTGTCTCCTTACAATCAACCACAGGGATATTTTCAAACAACAGTCAACTCTTCAGTGTTTTACTACTGACCTATACCTCAAGCTTTCCATGTCTTTTGGAATAAACTCTAGAGCCATTGCTGTAGCATAGACCTTCATAAGGGATCCACAATATGCTAAATATTCTCCTAAGACCTGACATTTTGATTTATTTCTTTTTTCCAAATGTTAGCCATTTTTCATTACAGTGACAACAACCTTAGGTAACCATTTTTAAACAGACACATTTTACCTTGGCTCACTGCTGCAGAGGTTTCAGTTCATAATCTGTTGACTTCCATGTTTAGTAGGCAGCTCAGAGGGAAAGGTAAAATATACAGGTAATATGCTCACAATTTTTCCAACCAAGTCCAGATTTTATTTTTTAATTTTTTTTTAATTTTTATTTTTATTTTTTATTTTTTTTTGGTTTTTCAACACAGGGTTTCTCTGTGTAGCCCTGGCTGTCCTGGACTCACTTTGTAGACCAGGCTGGCCTCGAACTCGCAAAGATCCGCCTACCTCTGCCTCCCAAGTGCTGTGATTAAAGGCGTGTGCTCCACCACCGCCCGGCCAAGTCCAGATTTTAAGATTCACACCAGCTTAACCCCGTGAAACTGTGCAATGGGCTACATTGGGAAGTAGATCCCAACTACAGCGTGCACTATACAGATATTCACATAGCTAGGTGTGTCACTTAAGAGTTTCTTTGTTCCCGCGTTCCTCATAAGATTTTCTGTATCCTTCCTCTCAAAAACAGTAGCTGCCTCCACACAATACTCTAGTCTCACTTAGGCTCACCTCCTTCCTTCCATCCTTCTTATACTGTTTTCAGACCATTACTTGACACTGTGTCTTTATGTAAGCATTTGGTTACTCCCTGTCTTCCTGACAAAGATGTAAACTCTCTTGTGTCAGGGACTTTGAGTTTGTTTGTATCAGCATGCTTAGTGCTCACAGCATGTCTGGCATATGGTGGGTTTAAAAAAAAAAAAACTGTTGCAAGGCTGAATATTTAGATCCCTATGTTCAAATTGATAGTTAACGCCTTTAAAGCTTAGCTTCTCGTTTACAAAACTGGTATCATTGTGGCATACCCACTGCACTGAGACTTACTGAAAGTCAAATAACATAATGAATATGAAAGTCCTCTGAACATTGCAAAGGAAATTCTATTTCTCTGAGAAAATATGAATGCTTTGAAGCAAATTATTGTTAAATACTTTTATCTTAATATCCTTCATATTCATCTTCTCTCTTGGTATTAAAATATGTCAACATAATATGATTTAATTAACCATAAAACACGAAGCACATACAGTACCAATAATCCATATATACTCTCATGGAATCCACACCATTCATTGCAGAAAAAAATGAACAAGTTGGTCTTAAACAACTTTATAAAGATTTTGAAAGCCACAAATAAAGTCTTTGTAAACTTCTATTTGAACAAGAAAAATAAACTTCAGTACTAGCAAAGGATTAATGTTTCAAATAGATCCACTACATGAGTACTACTTTTGAAAGTTGTTGCTTTTGTGGTTTTCTATGAATAGTATTCATAACTTCACTTTGTATCAGTAAATTCAATGTGTGAATCAACTGTAGCAAATGATAGACTATTTATTAATAAAACATATAATTGCTATTCTGAAAATGAAAAAGATAGTTTGTTCATTAACAACTCTAAAATACATACATGGCAAAATAATTAGCTTGCACACTGGAAACCTAGCCATCATGCACAGAGAGGCTCTATATTCCCTTTCACAGGTGGAAAGAAAGTTACTTGGCTTAAATGAATTCAACTGAAATCAAATTTTTGGCAGACAATATAATTCTAAATCAATACATCTTCCTACTTATCTCATATTCAAATACATATCTAGTTCCAAAATATAAAAAGTAATTCTTATATTGATAGTGTTATTGAGAATTGTATGAATGGAAAGAATTTTCCAAAATTATAATAAACTTGATTATGCATCCAGAAATATACAAGCACGTGTGTGTGTGTGTGTGTGTGTGTGTGTGTGTGTGTGTGTGTGTGTATAATAAACTTTTTAAAAAATGCTTGTACATTCATGGCACCTATAAATCCGTCAGATTTTCCCAGAGAACAATAAACACTTTAAGTTAGAATGAAAATAAAAGAATTGAATTTGTTTCTTATATTGACACCTAATGTGAATGGCAATTCATGTAATATCAATAATAATAGAAAGCCTGTACTATATCAATCAGAACCCATCAATTTGGTATCCAATTAAATCTCAAACTATGAGTATCCTTGAATTTATTTTTAATAAAATGATATAACTTAAGGCAGTTTCGTCCCCCAAGAATGAAAAAAGTTAATACTTAAAAAGAAGAGGGAATCACATTTATCTGAATAATTCCAACAGAAATTTTCCAGTGGATTTTATGCCTTTTCTATAATCATACTTTCAGTGAAAAAATTAAAAGGGGGAAAATCTAATTTTAGACTTTCTGAATTCACTCAGGTTTTATTCTTGTTATGCATTTACACATTTGAATTCAGAAGAAATTTATAATCATATACAGTTATGCAGAAATTTAACATAATTATTCCATAACATAAAATGTGATAGAAAAATGCTAATAAGTATAAATGCTTAAATGTTAATGTGATTCAAGGCCTGGAAGAGAAAAGTTATGCCGTAGCATGGATGGTGCTGCTTATTGCTCTCAGACCAATCAGTGATTACACAAGTCCTTCAACTTTCCTTTGTAATTTGTTCTCTATTTTCTCTTGTATAAGGACTAGATGGATTTGCCTCACATCTAATTTTTCTCATTAGTAGATAATATGAGAAAGAATCATTGACTTTTGTAAGTCAATTGTACAAAACCTAATTGTGGGTTCTTGATTTAAAATATAAGCTATCCAAGTATTCAGTCTGGTTACTGAAAAGCCAGCCACCACAAATTCAGAAAACCATTTGTGGATAACATGGAAAGGATGAGTGAAGCAGAGTCTGAGTACTTTTGATGTTTGCTGAAAGCTTTTAACCTCTCTTCTTTCTTTCCCACATCTGGACAGACTGGTAAGTATAAAGAGGATAATTATATTTAATCTGAATTAAATATCATAAAACACCATAAGATTAGTGATTAGTACAATTATATTGAGTACATATATATATATAGTACAAATATAAAGTAAAACTTTATTTTAATGTTGTTTTTATATACCAGTTCAAGTTAATTAAATTTAAGCTTTACAAAGCTTGATAATAAGAATAATATACATCTTTCCATTTTTAGGGGAAGAAAAAATATAAAAAATTCTAGTGCTCTCATTTGATACCTGAAGATAGTTCAAGCCATGTGAAAAAATGGCCAGTCTCTAATCAAATAAAAAAAAAAGTTCTCAGCTAGTCTACTTATCTTGCTTTCTCAAGTCATTTTCTGACCTGCTTGAGGCCATCAGCTCACAGCAGAAAATCTTATCATGTGAGCCATCATCATGCTTGAGAATGAACTGAATTCACTGTTCACAGAGACTCAAACAGCTAACCTTCTGGAGTGGCTCACCATTCACTGCTCTTCCAGAGGACTAGAGTTTTCAAGTACAGAACACATAGTGAGTCTCAAAACTCACTCTAGGTCCAAGTCCAGGCAATAAGAACAATAAAAGAAAACACACCTACGACACACACACACACACACACACACACACACACACACACACACACACAGTCACACAGCAAAAATAATCACTCCCCATGAATATAACCTTGAAAATTTAGCAGGTGCAGAATAGCTATATAGCTTGTTGCTGATTCAAATCCAAAAGGACACATTGGTTAATTGTTTTTAGCTATGTCTAATACAATTGCTAGGTTTTCTCCAATAACTTTGTTTCAAACTTAGGGGAGCACTTTATTTAATAGTCTACATTCTGATGTGTACTCTACTGTTATAAGGCATATACAACAATTTTAACTACAGTAATTTCTTTGTAGTACAAATAACCCCTGAATTAAAAGAATAATTTCTGTGTCTTTTGGAGACAATGACCACCAACACACAGCCAGATGGCCATTGTATTCTATATAGTCCTGTATGCAAAATTCAAATTAACAGACTGAATAATAAAATTTGTATTTTTATATATGCATATATGTGTATGTTTTGATATATACAAACATACATATATACACATATATGTTATATATATGGGATTTTTTTGGTTTGTTTTTCTGAAGCAGGGTTTCTGTGTGCAGGTCTGGCTCTCTCAGATTTACTTTGTAGACCAAGCTGTAAGCAGGCCTCCAACTCACAGAGTTCTGCATGCCTGTGCCTCCCAAGTGCTGGAATTAAAGGCAATCACCATCACACCTGGCTTTAGTGTATTGTTTTTACATAAAATGTTCCATATAAACTTTATGGATGTTGTCTAAATAGTGGAATTATGGAAACAATGTGACTTAAACTCAGTTTCTAATGCTTTGTTAGAGAAATCACTGAAATAAAACTAGGATCCTAAATAGCCTTGAAAATAATTGCAGTTGTAGAGGCGACTATTGGTGGGGTTCCCAGGGAAATCAGGGTTGAGTTGCCTACCACCTTCAGAGAAAGTCACTACCAGTTTGGCAGAAAATGAAATACTATTTCTCTGAAGCAAAGTTAGATAGAGTATTGCTGCAAGTAATGGTGGTTCCTCCTCCAATAATGGTGAATGGTCTACTTCTTCAGTTGAGATAATCCTTTCAGAATCTGAGAGTTCAAAGTCCTCAGCACTGCAGGGTCCTCCCACATTTTTCTTTTACAAATTATAAGATCTCAATCCTTACTATTCAGTGCTCTTGCTTTATTGATGCCCTATGAAGCTGGGATGTGACTTTTCATTGTAATTCAGCCAATCGTATAATAGGGGCTTTCAGTTTGAATTTTTGCAATTTGAACTTTAAGACTTCTAGAAAGGTGTTTCCCTTTTACTACACAGTTAGAAACCTGTAGTCTTTTCATGCATCTGGAGCTATTTAGTTGTCTCACTTGAGTTCATTCATTTCCTTTATCACTATGTTGTCAGATGTTGGAACTTGGTAAATTTGCCATGGATTTCATTCTTTTGTTTTGTTAATTTGCTCAGAAATGATAGAAGCAACCATATGAAACTGTAATTTTCCATAAATTTTCAAATGTTTCATGTATAGAATCACTACACTCCTTGTTCTTCACAGCAGGTAAATCAGAATCACTGACATTGACTTCATTAATTTTATTGTAATAGCTTATACCGTAGACATTTAGTGTTCTCCTTGATATGAGGAGAATCTTCTACAACTTTAGGTATCTGAGAATTTCTAAATCTGCTCCATATACTTAAAAAGTTCATCTTTATGGGCTGGAGAGATGGCTCAGCTCTTAAAGGCTAGGCTCACAACCAAACAAATTTATCTTTATAAGTTCATTTCTCTAGAACCACTCCTGCTACAATAATCTGTTTTATTTGGCATTCTCTAAGGGGACAGAAATTATGTATATATGCACACACATACACACACACACACACACAAATTAATACAGTGGCTTACAGGCTGTGATCAAGGTAGCATAATAATGTCTGTTTCATAATGGAAAGGCTAGAAATCTGATAGTCACTCAGTCCATGATACTGGGTTCTCAGAAGTCCCAAATTTGATGCTGTCATTCCAGGAAGTCCTAGAGAGCTTCCAAAGAAGTAGATACTAACAGAAGGAAAATAATACCTCAGCAACAGGCTAGCTGAACTTGCTGAAGTGCAAGAAAGTAGGCAAAATGGAAAAGCTGACTTTTTCCATGACTTTTAATATTGTCTACCACCATAAGGTATGGCCTACATTTACAATAGGCCTTCATTCTACAAAGAATCCAATCAAGAAAATCCCTCACAGTTGTGTCCATCTGTTTGCATTTTAGTTGATTCCATATGTAGCCACTTTGACAGTCAAGATTTGCCATAACAGTCCTTTTTGATACAAAGTTTATTATTTAAGTATATTAAGAATATTTACTTTTAGAAATGGTTTGAATAGAGTTGAAAGGTTTTATACATGCATTTAAGATACTGGAAGTACAGTGACTAATAATACTAGATACTCTTCCAAAGGACTAAATATCTATTGCCAGCATCAACATAGTGGCTCACAACAGTCTGTAATCCCAGTTTCAGAGGAAATGACACACATGTTGGCATTCTATGGACAACAAGCAGGAAAGTGATATGAGGACATAAAGGAAAGCATGGCAATTATACACATAAAATAAATAATAATAAAACTATGTATTAAATTCTGTAAATTGTACATATATTCCATGCTACACTATGAATGCAGCACTCTGTGTATAATAGTATATGCAATTAATGAAATAAATTAAATACACCACATCAAGTACTTCAACATGTTAAAGCTGAGGATCAGAAAATTTTGTCATTTGATGAAGTCTGATCCACAAGAGGAAAATAATTTCTGAACTATAAATGTGATCAAACTCCTTGGCAATGGAAGGGATAGGCCCAAGTCTAAAACTTGTTCATATTGTTTTGTTTGATGGTTATGTTGTCAAATTATCTTCTAAATATTTGTATCTATAGATTTGTGGTTCTCTCAACCTTGGTCTGTGAGTTTCATATTGCAATGAGTACTACATAGCATTGCTCCAAACTCTTAGTAAGGGATATTGAGTGAGCAGCCACACATGGGTCATATATATCAAAATGCCCATCCAAGGCTTAGGGAAAAGGAGACATGAAGATTGGAAAGTACAAAAACTTGGAAAGAGTAAAATGATATTCACTTGATATGGATGCTGCACACAGTAAGTCAAAGTAGTTGTGGTTACCTACACAAAATCTGCAACAAACAAACAAACAAAAAACAAGCCAGTTAAATCTTCCAGCATGAATGGGAGAAGACTCCCAAAGACTCAACCCGAACTGAGGAGCTATCTATCAACAGTTGATGATACAGCAAGAGGGAAAATAGGTATTCCTTTCAGGAGTGCCCACTTTTATGTAGTCCATTCCCCAGTGAATGACTGTACACTCTGTACACTCATGTAAACCCATGTACATATGTGCATCACTTGTTGGACTTAGTAGGGAATTCTTAAGATGACATGAAACCTAGTCTGGGTTGGTGTATGCCTTTAATCTCAGCACTCTAGGAGATAGAGGCTGGTGAAACTTTGTGAGTTTCAAGGTCAACTGGTATACAGGTGAGTTGTGGGATAGACAATGCTACACACAGAGACACCCGTCTCAAAACCTTCTCTCCCACACCTCCCCAAAACTAAACAAAACACCTGACACTGAGAGAAATACATGTTGGGACTGTGCCTAGATTTGGAGCAAGGAAATCAAAGGTAGATTTGATCAAAGTAGATTGTATATATGTAGAAAAAATTAAAGAACACATTTTAAAGAAAGAAAATAATCTGTCATTTGAAAGAAATATTCAAGAAAGTGAGAGCAACAGTTTTATGAAATTAATCTCACAGGATGAATGAAGTTTTGAGATGAGAGCATTTTGGAAAGAAGGGGCATGGAGCTGTCTCTTAAATTCAATACATTTTTTCTTAGTATTTTGATGTTTAAAGACATAAGACAATATCTGCATATGGCACAGGAAAGTTCTTTATGACAAGCAGGAATATTTCATATAGGCTGCTGACTTTGTTTCAGTGAATACAGAAGGGGTGGAGGAAAGTAAAAAGAAACAAAAATGTCTCCACCATGACCTATAGTTGAATAAATCTGGAAATCCTCTTACCTGAAATTGCTCTGTAATCTTCAGTTGAGTGGAGCAGAAGAAAGATTTCTATTTCCTATGTTATTTTTCTTTCCCATTTTATAACAATCTAATTCCATTTTAAAATAATGTATCTACAGCAATATTTTCCTATTATGCCCCAGTCAGATGAAATGCTGCCTGTTTTATCTTCAAAAATTGTTTATAGAACTGTAATTTAAAATGTATGTTTTACCCATTTCTGTTCTTATAATTTTTAAAGTAGTCTCAAACTGAAGCAGTTTTCCTCAATTAAGCTACATGATTGTAATGAATTTCATCCTAATTTCCTAACGTATAGAGCTCAATCAAAAATCTGAAGTATGGAAAAACACAAATGATAAAATTAAGAATATCTTAAATATAGGGAGTCTGAACATTCATCAATGCAATGAATTATATGTAGCAGATACTTTCTTAAGATAAATAAAAAAGGTGAGTGAGTATGCACATATGTGTACAATGTACATGATGATAGAGGAGGGTAATGAGCATTCCCTCTCTACTTTCTGTCTTTAAGGAAGTCTCTCCCTGAGCCTGGACCTTTACATTACTCTAAACATGGCTGGATGCCTGCAGGCCCTAGTAATCTTCCTGTCTTCCTCTGTTTCCCTTGCAACTGGACTTACAGGACTTTACAGGACCACACACAACTTCTTATGTGTGTGCTGAGATCTGAGCTAGGATCCTCATGCTGGTGCAGTAAGCATTCTATAAATGAGTCATCTTTCCAACTCTGTCCACAAAAAAAATATGTTTAATGCTCTATATTTTGTAAAGTATAAGTATAACTTTTCTCTAAATTTTACTACTTGATAAAGGAAACAATCATAGACACAAACACACACACACAAACACATATGCACATGCATAGATATAACTTGTCTTGTTTGCTCCCCCCAAAATGGCCTGTCTTAAACTAAATTCTCCTAGTCTGCTTTCTAGAGACAAAACACAGACGAAAAGTAACTTTGGGAGGAACGTGTCTATTTCTGCTTACATTTTCTGCATCACAATCCACTGAGTGATCCCAAGGCATGAACTTAAGACAGACCTGGAAGCAGGAACTGAAGCAGAGACCATAAAGGAACCCTGTTTACTAGTATGAAAGTAATTTTTTGAGGCAGTGCGATTGCTCAGCAAGACTGCACAGGATCTACACCTGAATTCCATTCTTTAACCTACTGGAGAAGAAGATAATTTATTCTAGAAAACTGTCTCCTTTGACCTCCACATGTTATTGCAAAACTCACATATCATATACTCACATAATAAAAATAAATAAAAATTTAAATTGATAAAATAAAAATAAAAATTATTACAAAAATTTTGTGTTTTCTCTGCCCATTTGGACTTTCAAATTTGTATCCAATAAGAATCTGTACTGGAATAAAAGTGTTAAGTGGAATTTTTTTTTAAACATTTATTTATTACTTCATTAGGTCTCCATTTCGTTCCCCTCCATCCACCCCCTCATGACCTCTCCCTCCCACCCTCTACCCTCCTCTCCTCCCTCCCATGTCTCCAATGTGGGGTGTCTCCTTGTATCAGCCCCCCTCAGTTCATTAGTTACATGAGGTCTAAGAGCTTCCTCTTGCACAGGAGGCATGCATGGCAGTTCCACTAGGGAGGGGTGTCCCATTGACACGGAACAAAGTCCCTGTTCCTGCCCTTTTGGGTCTAGTGATTGTACAATGGTTATCCTATACTATAATGGCTAAAATCCAGTTATAAGTGAAAATATGCCATATGTATCTTTCTGAGTCTGGGTTAGCTCACTCTTAATGAACTTTTCTAGTTCCATCCACTTGCTTGCAAATTGCATGATTTCCTTGTTTCTGATAGCTGAGTGGTATTCCATTGTGTAAATGTACCAGAATTTTTTTATCCATTCTTCAGTTGAAGGACATCTGCATTGTTTCCAGTTTCTGGCTGTTACAAATAAAGCTGCTATGAACATAGTTAAGGAGATATTCTTGCGGATTGGTGAGGTGTCCTTTGGATATATGCTCAGGAGTGGTATTGTTGGGTCTTGAGGTAGAGCTATTCCAACTTTTCTAAGAAATCACCAGACTGATTTGCATAGTGGTTGTACAAGCTAGCACTCCCACCAGCAATGTGGGAGTGTTCCTCTATCTCCACAGCCTCTCCACCATATGCTGTCATTTGAGTTTTTGATCTTAGCCGTTCTGACAGGAGTGAGATGGAATCTCAGAGTCATCTTGAGTTGTATTTCTCTGATGATCAAGGATGTTAAGCACTTATTCAAGTGTCTCTGTACAATTCTAGATTCCTCTTTTGTGAATTTTCTGTTTAGACCTGTTCTCCATTTTTGATTGGGGTACTTGGTTTGCTGGTGTTTAATTTCTTGAGTTCTTTATAGATTTCTCACCTGTCAGATGTAGGATTGGTGAAGATTTTTTCCCAATCTGTAGGCTGCTGTTTTGTTTTAATGATAGTGTCCTTTGCCTTACAGAAGCTTTTCAGTTTTATTAGGTCCCATTTATTGTTGTTGGTCTTAGGGCCTGAGATATTGGTGCTCTGTTCAGGAAGTTGTCACCTATGCCAATAAGTTCCAGGCTTCTCCCCACTTTCTCTTCTTTTAGATTAAGTATGCCTGGTTTTATGTTAAGGTCTTTGATCTACTTGGACTTAAGTTTTGTGCAAGTTGATAAATATGGGTGTATTTGCATTCTTTTACATGTTGACATTGAGTTAGACCAGCACCATTTGTTGAAAATGCTGTCCTTTTTCTATTGTATGGTTTTGGCTTCTTTGTCAAAAATTAAATGACCATAGGTGTGTGGGTTTATTTCTGGGTGTTCAATTCAATTCCATTGATCAACTTGTCTGTGTCTACACCAGTACCATGCTGTCTTTATTACTATTGCTTTGTAGTATAGTTTGAAATCAGAAATGATGATATCTCCAGATGTTGTTTTATTGTAGAGGATTGAATTTGGTATTCTGTGTTTTTTTGTTTTTCCATATGAAGTGGAGAGTTATTCTTTTGAGGTCCATAAAGGTGTGTTGGTGTTTTGATGGTAATTGCATTGAATCTGTATATTGCTTTTTGTTGGATGGCCATTTTTATTATGTTGATCCTACCTATCCACAAACATGGGAGATCTTTCTGTCTTCTGATATGTTCTTCAATTTCTTTCTTCAAGAACTTGAAGTTCTTGTTGTATAGATCTTTCACTTGCTTGGTTAGAGTTATCCCCAGGTATTTTATATTATTTTTGGCTATTGTGAAGGATATTGTTTCCCTAACTTCTTTCTCAGCCCATTTACCTTTTGTGTAAAGAAGGGCTACAGATTTTTTTTTTAAGTTAGTTTTGTATCCAGCACCTTGGTGAATGAATCTATCACTGTATGCGTTCTCTGGTGGATTTTTTATGGTCACTTACATACACTATCATATCATCTGAGAATAGAGATATTTTAACTTCTTCCTTTCTGATTTGTATTCCCTTGATATCCTTTAGTTCTCTTATTCCTCTGGCTAGAATTTCAAGTACTATGTTGAAAAGGTATCGGGAGAGTGGGCATCCTTACCTTGTCCCTGATTTCAAGGGAAATGCTTTAAGTTTTTCTCCATTTAATTTGATGTTGCCTACTGGTTTGTTGTATATAGCCTTTATTATTTCTAGGTCTGGTCCTTGTATGCCAGCTCTCTCCAAGACTTTTAGCATGAATAGGTATTGGATTTTGTTAAATGCTTTTTTCTGCAACTAATGAGATGATCATGTGTTTTCTTTTTTTTTCAGCTTGTCTATATGGTGGATTAAGTTAATGGATTTTCATATGCTGAACCAGTCCTGCATTCCTGAGATGAAGGCTACTTGTTCATGGTGTATGATAGTTTTATTGTGTTCTTGGATTCGGGTTGCAAGTATTTTGTTGAGTATTTTTGTGTTTATGTTCATGAGGAAAATTGTTCTGAAGTTCTCCTTCTTTGTTGTGTCTTTGTGTGGTTTAGGTATCTGGATGACTGTGGCCTCATAGAATGAGTTTGGGAGTGTTCCTTTCGTTTCTATTTTGTCGAAGAGTTTGAAGAGTATTGGTATTAGCTCTTCTTTGAAGGTCTGGTAGAATTCTGTGCTGAAACCATCTGTCCCTGGGCTTTTTTTGTTTGTTAGATTTTTAATGACTGTTTCTATTTCATTAGGGGTAATAGCACTGATTAATCTGTTAACCTGATCTTGATTTAACTTTGGTAAGTGGAATCTGTCAAGAAAATTGTCCATTTCACTTAGGTTTTCAAATTTGGTGGAGTACAGGCTTTTAAAGTAAGACCTAATGACCCTCTAGATTTCCTCATTCTGTTGTTATTTCTACCTTTTCATTTATGATTTTGACGATTTAGTGTTTTTCCCCTTTCTCTTTTAGTTAACTTAGCTAAAGTTTTGTCTATTTTGTTGAATTTCTTAAAGAACCAGCTCTTGTTGTCATTGATTCTTTGTATTGTTGTTTTTGTTTCTAAGTTGTTGATTTTAGCCCTAAGTTTGATGATTTCCTGCCTTCTGCTCCTCTTTGGAGTTTTTGCTTCTTTTTTTTTTCCAGTTCTTCCAGTTCTGCTGTTAATTCACTAATATGAGCTGTCACAATTTTCTTTTTGAAGGCATTTAGTTCTATGAACTTTCCTTGTAGCACTGCTTTCATTGTGTCCCATTGGTTTGGGTATATTGTACCTTCCTTTTCATTGAGTTTTAGGAAGTCTTTGACTTCCTTCTTTATTACTTCCCTGACCCAAGTCATCAAGTAGAGAGTTTTTTTTAATTTCCATGAATGTGTAGGCATTTTGATATTTCCGTTATTGTTGAATTCCAGCTTTAATCCATGATGGTCTGATAAAATACAAGGGGTTATTTCAATTTTCTTGTATCTGTTGAGGCTTGCTTTGTGTCCAAGTATATGATCAGTTTGGAGAAGGTTCCATGAGGTGCTGAGAACAAAGTATATTCTTTAGAATTTTGTTGAAATGTTCTATAGAAATCTGTTAGGTCCATTTGATTCATGACCTCTGTTTGTCTCATTATTTCTCTGTTTGTTTTCTGTCTCACACCTGTCCAATGGTGTAAGTCGGGTGTTGAAGTCTTCTGCTATTAGTATGTGGTGATCAATGTATGGTTTAAGCTTTAGTAGTCTGTCTTTTACAAACGTAGGTGCCCTTGTGTTGGGCCATAGATATTCAGTACTGAGATGTCATCTTGATGGATTTTTTCCTTTGAGAAGTATGTAGTGTCCTTCCCTATTTCTTTTTGATTAATTTAGATTGAAAGTCTATTTTATTGGATATTAGGACAGCTACTCCCTCTTGCTTCCTGGCCCCATTTCCTTGGAAAACCTTTTCCCAACCCTTCACTCTGAGGTAGAGACTATCTTTGCTGGTTAGGTGTGTTTCTTATATGCAGCAAATGATAGGTCTTGTTTATGGATCCATTCTGTAAGCCTATGTCTTTTTATTGTTGAGTTTAATCCATTGATATTGAGGGACATTAATGATCCTAGTCTGTTATTTCCTTCAATTTTGGTCTAGCTGGTGGTAATGAATTGGGTGTTTCATTTGACTTAACTGAGGTAGAGTTGTTTTCTCGGCTATAGTTACCTTCTCTCAGTTGGAATTTTCCTTCTAAAATCATCCATAGAGCTGGATTTGTGGGTAAATATTGTTTGAATTTGGTTTTGTTGCAGAATATCTTGTTTTTTTTCCATCTATGGTAATTGAAAGTTTTGCTGGGTACAGTAATCAGGGCTGGCACTTGTGGTCTCTTAGGGCTGGTAGCACATCAGACTATGCCCTTCTGACTTTTAAAGTTTCTGAAGAAATGTTGGGTGTAATTCTGTTGGGTGTGCCATTATATGTTATTTGGCCTTATTCTCTTATAGCTTTTAATATTCTTTCTCTGCTCTGTATATTTGAAGTTTAAACTATTATGTGGCAGGAGGAATTTCTTTTCTGGTCCAGTCTGTTTGAGGTTCTATATGGAACCTGATACAGATTTTTACTGGCATCTTTTTCTTTAGGTTTGGTAAATTTTCTTCTATGATTTTGTTGAAAATGTTTTCTGGTCCTTGGAGTCTGGAGTCTTCTTTTTCATCTATGCCTATAATTCTTAGGTTCTGTCTTTTTCATTGAGTCCTTGATTTCTTGTATGTTATGAGTGAGGTTTTTTTTTTTTTTTTTAGATTTCTCATCTCTTTGGTTGTTGTATTTGTTTCTTTAATTGAGTCTTCCATGCCTGATTTTCAGTCTTCCATCTCTTATATCCTTATGTAGTCTTATTTAGCTCTATGCAGTCCTATGTAGATCTATGTAGTTCTATGTAGTCCTGAAAGTGAGAGGCAGGGAATTGAAGGAGGTGCAGGTCTGAAAGACAATGATTGAGAGTCTTCCCCCAGCTCAGAGAAGCTTGGAGGGTCCCAGGGCATTGGGCAAGTGGGGTGGTGGTGGGAGAGTGAAGAGGAGATCCACTCTAGGAGCTGGGGCTCATGGAGACTCGAAGTGGCTCAGGATCCAAAGGATGGAGCTAGATGCTCCTGGATACTGAGGCCCCATCACCTGGAGGGGGAAGGAGTGTAGAATGCAGCTTGGGGCACAGCTCTCAGCCCAGTCAAGCAGACTCTTTGACCAAGCACTGGTGGAGCAGGGGTGTGTTAGCAGGGAAAGAGAGAAATCCTACCTATATAATCCTGAGAGTGAGGCCAGAATCATAAGTGGAAGTTTTAACAATATATTATACATGATATATCTTCCAATATATTCAGTGCCCTAATTGTACCAATTGTAAAATCACTAAATGCTGTTTGACTTTAACTCTGATAATAAACATATTTCAATGAAAGACTTTGTGAAATGAGTCTAAAACAAATATTGCCAATGTTGTTCAGTAAACTAATACTCTGTAAATATTCAATGCCAATACATTTTTTAATATCAAACAGGATATTGAAATTCTGTCCTACTAATTTAATTTTTAATTGATTATCGATTTTGTTGTGTTTTCTTGTATGATTTTTTCATTGTTTTACTGAGTAGTATAGATTGCCTCCAATTCATCATCCTCCTGCTTCCATGTCCCATTTGGCTACTTAATATTTCTTTACTCTTTCCTTCCTTCCTTCCTTCCTTCCTTCCTTCCTTCCTTCCTTCCTTTCTTTCTTTCTTTTAACAATAGTAACATAACTATCCCCCTTTTAAATTTATTTTAATGGCAATGCCTTGTGCTTTATCTTTTGCTAAATCCTTAGCAGCAGAACATCCAGTTAGACATCAGTCTTGGACCATTTAATTTCACTTAAGAAAGAAAGCAGCTAATTCCCCTTGACATCAATTTAATTCAAGAGAGCTATTGTCTAACCAACCTTCCTCTATGATCAGTTCTATGTTTTGACATTTCCTTAATGAACATAAAGTTTTTCTCACTTTTACCTTTTAAAAAGTTTTTCTTACAACTATTATAAAAAAGAGAAAGGCTAGTATTTTCAACATCTCAGTTTATTAACATAAATTCTTCTCTTTGGTTCTTTCATGATATGTGGCATATCACTTTATTAAATCATATTTAAAGATTCCATTTGCCTGAGTACTTCTTGAATTCTTATGCTTTGTGTAAGCAAGGACAAAAATCATTCACAGTCTTGACAATTTTCTAAACAGAACTGCTATTAGTTCACCATTATTAATCAGATTTTTAATCACCAGCTTAAATCTCTATTTCCATTGGCACCAAGAAGAACATATGTCATTTTTTTTTTGTTTCCAGACCAGTACACTATTTCTCAGTAGTACCTGCCCCATGGTAGATGCACAATAGTTTAAAACAGGAGTAACATGACTCATGCAGAGAATAACATGGTTGTGACAAGCCTGAGCTGAATTTGGACTTTGAGGAACTCTATTATCTTGTGAATTACTTTGTTAGAATTTAGTTTAGTAATATAAAATCTGAGCGGAGGGAGGAAATTCAAGTTAACAAAATTTCTCCTTTTCCCAAATCAATTTACTGGAAATGTTACTTTTACCCTGACAAATATTCTACTGAAGTACATTATATATCTATGACTTATAGGTACATAACTCAAGTAATAAGTAAATGGATGAGTAGTGTATGCTGTAACCTATGTGGATGTGGTAAATGCTGAAGTAAATGCACTTGTTCAGCTCCTAAGGGATTCTATTCATTGTTGTTTGCTTCAGGCTAAGTGTCCTGGGAAGAAAGCTATCAGGGGAATTTAGGGAAATCTATGGAGATGCTTCAGAATTCAAGAACAAAAGCCACTAACTACCAAGACCTTTTGTAAGAAAACAGTGGTAGAGTTAGTAAGAAGGAAAAGAAGAACAATTGCTTTTAAGCTGATATTTAAGTCATTGTATTTAAAAAATTATACTGTCTTATATTAAGAACTCTGGTGCACACATTGTATTTACCACCTACAGGGCCATCCATTATGTCTCTAACTATTTGTAATTTCTAGCCAGTATTACTCTGGAAATATAATATTTAAAATTCCAACCTGTATGTTAAATTAGAAAGAAGAGTGATTATTTTTTTAAGAAAATTATTGATATCTGTCTTTATGCTACTCTTTTAGCATTTTTATGTCAATTATGCAATTGTTATGAAGATGAGCAGATCGTAAAAGTACAATGAGGTTATAACATTCTAAAACTTCTCAACAGTATTAAAGGGGATAATGTAACAACAATGAAACCTAGGTCTCTAAACCCTAGGAGATTTTATGCAAAAGAGGTATATCACAAAATTGACAAATAGCCACATAAAGTCAAGTCTTGCATAAAAAATAGATATCATCCATCATTACAATAGAGCTAGTGAACACCTACTGAGTCCCTGATAAGCTGTAATATAAAAATTAAGTAACCTCTCTCACACTGAGACTTCCTTCACCAGAAGCTAATTGCTTAATGCTGACTTAACATGGAAACTGGCAAGTCAAACTCATGAATATTTATTGACTACCTAGTATGTGCATGGCAGTGTGCGCCAGAAACCAAGATAAAAACTAAATTTAACACATAATCCAAAGCAATCCTCATCTTCTATGAAGCACAAATAACCTGACTCTTCCTCTGGGAAGCATAGATTTAGCAAAATCTGCCACAGAAATCCAGGGTAGTACAATGGAATCTCTCGAATCTATTTCTGCCTTGGGATTCTTTCCAAAATGACTTCCAGGAAGATAGTAGATTTAAAGCCCCATCAGTATCACTAAAATGGCACTTCTGGGTATACATCCAAATGATTCCTCACCAAATCACAATGAAGTTTCCTCATCTATGTTCATAGCAGCCTTATTTGTAATGGCTAGAAACTGGAAACAACCCAGATGTCCCTCAAACGAAGAATGGATTAAAAACTGTGGTACATCTACAAGATGGAATACTACTCAGCCACCAGAAACAATGACATCATGCAATTTATAGCCAAATGGATGGAACTAAAGAAGCTCATCCTGAGTGAGCTAACCCAGACTCAGAAGGATGCACATGGCATCTATTCACTTATAATTGGATTTTATCCATATAGTACAGCATAACTATACTAAACCCAATGCACCAAAGGGAACATGAACACAGACTTCTTTTCCTGTCAATGAGACACATTTCCCTAGTGATGCTGCCTTGTAAGCCCCCAGTGTATGAGGAGGCTCCTGGCCCTCATATGATTGCTGAAATGGGGGAGGGGACAGTTATGTAGGGACACTCCACTCCAAGGGGAGGGATGGAAGGGTTGGGCATAGAGGGTGCGAGGGCTGGACTGGGAGGGGTGGAAAGAGGACACTATGATGGAGATGTTACCTGAAGTAATAAATAAATATTTTTTTAAATTTCCAAAAAAAAATTAACAACAGGAAATGTTGTTAATCAAAATTTTGCACATCTTTTACATTTGTAATAAAAGTAAATATAATTTTTATGAAAAAAAATAATCTCACTTCTTACTAGATGTTTGCTCTAACATGAAATAAACCAAGTAAAATCTCTACAAAGAAGCAGGTAAGAGTAAAACAGAGCTGGTGCCAGCTGCACTCTGCAGCTCATGTGGAAATCACTGAGAACTCCGGAAGGAAGTTATACAACACATCAAGTCACACACAGGCCCTGTGGGAGCACCTAGCTGGAGGGACACAACCTGCAGTATATGGCAAAAGAACAAGGGCTGGATCCACCAGGATACAGAGGTAAGAGATTACAACCAGCTGTGAACAGGAAGCTGAAGTGTGACACTGTAAGCCTAAAGCTGAGACTCCTGTCCCTGCCATAGGTGAGTAAACACAGAGGAACTGAAAATTACAGTAAAGAATTCCAAATGGCTATTCGGAGACTCTATCCTAAAGATTATCTCTTAGTCACTAGGAGGCTGCTTAGCAACAAATCTGCCTTTACAAGTTTGAGCTAAAGTAATAATCAGTATATCTGTCATCAGTGTAGTTTGCTACATATAATGACACAAGGAGAGAATTTAAGACCCATTCAACATGGAGAGGAATACCAACAGATGCTGTGTATTTATAAATTGATTTTACTTTTATTTCACTTTGACTTTTTAAAAATGATTTACTTTTCCATAACTGCTATTAATAGTATTAGTTTATTATCTTTTATTGGTTTTTGTTGTTGTTTTAAATTTTTTTATTGAAAATAGATTGCTATTTCACTCATTATATCTCATCCACAGTTTGCCCTCCCTCCACTCCTCCTAGTTTCCCTACATGTACCCTCTTCCCCAAATCTATTCCTTCTTCCTTTCCTTTTTAGAAAAGAGCAGGCCTCTGAAAGACAACAGTCAAATACGACAAAAAAGCATATAATAACATAAGGCAAAAGCCCTACAAAAGAGGCTAGACAAGGCATTTTATATTCATGCATGTTTCATAATGATTCTATTGTACTTCTTTACATAAATTTTCTTCCTATCTCTTACCTCATTTCCTATCTCAGTCTTTATCTTTCTTTCCCACTCTTACTCCAAATTTTTGCTTTGTACAATTGACTAAAGCCTTCCATACCTCTATTATTTTAGGGTTCTAACAAATGTCAAATTTACATTTAATCTATTTCTTCCTTCTGGATTTTATTCCCTCGTGAAATACCAGTAATAGCTATTATTGTTCTGTCTATTTTTCTTGCATCCCCAACTTTGGTACCTAATATTTAATTAAGTACTATGCGTAGAGCAGTTGTTCCTCAATTAAGTTAGAATTTCCTGGTGTAGCAGACCTGGGTGTTCCAGGTACATCAGGCCTGGTGATCTCTATATATTCCTGAAGTTGCAGGCCTGGTAACCCCAGGTGGAGCCAGTCTGGGAGATAGGACTAGATATTCCTGGTATATCATACCTACCAAGCTCCATAGGATTACCTGCACCAGGACTACCCAGGCTGATGCTAGGCCTATTACACCAGCAAAATCCAGGCCTCCTGCACCAGAAACATTCAGAATTCCCTGGATCACCTCTAGGTGCCCTGAGCTTTGTGCTGTAACTCTGAACTATGCTGTCCAGATGGTGTTCCAATGGCCTACGCAGTCCTGTTGCATCAGGTACACCCAGGTTCTTAGCACAGGAAAATCCACACCTGCTATACAAAGAATAGCCAGGAATAGCCAGGCATGACCAGATGTTTAAAGGTCAGCATGAGAACATGACCAAGAAGAGCCAGGGCAATATGTGAACTTCACCCTCCTACTACAGCAAGCCTGGTTATCCTAACAAAATCAATGCACAAGAAAATGACCTTCAATCAAACCTTAATAATGATGAGAGAGGCCTTAAAAGAGGAAATGAATAAATCTCTTCAAGAAACATAGGAAAATTCAATCAAACAAATGAATCAAATGAATAAATCTTTTAAAGAAATGCAGAAAAATATAAACAAACAAGTGAATTAAATTAATAATTCCTTGAAAGAATTATAGGAAAATGCAATCAAACAGGTAAAAGAAATGTATAAAATGGCACAAACCTAAAAATGGACGTAGAAGCAATAAAAAAAAAATCTAAGGGAATCTTTGAGACAGAAAACCTAGCAGACAGTACATACAGACACAAGCATCATCAATAGACTATAAGAGATGGAAAAGAGAATCTCATTCCAAGAAGATAAAACTGAAGAAATCTATATATTTGTCAAAGGAAATGATAAATCTAAAAAGTTCCTGGCACAAAACATTCAAGAAATCTGGGAAACTATGAAAAGACCAAACCAAAGAATAATTAAAGTAGAATGAGAAGACTCTCATAGATCCAGGGCCCAGAAAATATTTTCAACAAGATCATAGAAGAAAAAGTTTCACAATGAAAGAAAGAGATGCCTATAAACATACAAGAAGCTTACAGAACACCAACTAGATTGGACCAAAAAAGAAATTCCTCTTGCCACATAATAATCAAACACAGAACTTACTGAACAAAGAAAGAATATTAAAAGTTGCAAGGGGAAAATGCTAAATAGCATATAAAGTCAGACCTATCAGAATTACACCAGACTTCTCCATAGAGACTCTTAAAGTCAGACTCTTAAAGCCAGAGGGGCCTGGGCAGACATCTTGCAGACAGTACAAGATCACAGATGTCAGCCCAAACTACTATACCCATCAAAACTTTTAATCACCGTAGTTGGAATAGATAAGATATTCCATGAAGGAAACCAAATTTAAACAATACCTATCAGCAAACACAGCTTCACAAAAGGTAATAGAAGTAGAACCCCAATCCAAGGAGCATAACTACACCCAGGAAAGCCCAGGAAATAAAGAACTCCAAAACCAAAAGTAGGTAAACCCATGAACACACTCTATCAACACCAACATCAAAATAATAGGAATTAGCAATCATTGGTCAGTAATATCTATTAATATCAAAGAACTCACCTCCCCAATAAAAAGTCACAGGCTAACAGAATGGATTTGAAAACAGGATCCATCATTATGCTACATAAAAGAGACACACCTCAGCAACAAAAATAGACATTATCTAAAGGTAAATGACTATAAAAGGGTTTTTCAAGCAAACAGACCCAAGAAGCAAGAGTACCCATTCTTGTATCCAATAAAATTGGCTTTCAAGTAAAATTAATCAAAAAAGATAGGGGAGAACATATCATGCATATTAAAGGAAAAGTTCACCAAGATGACTTTACAATTCTGAACATTTATACTCCAAATGCAAGGACACCCTAATTTGTAAAAGAAACATTACTTTAAATCACACATTGATTCCCACACATTAATGGTGGGAGACTTCAACCCCCTACTCTTACCAATGGACACATCATAGAGACAGAAACTAAACAGAGAAGTAATGAAACTAAGGGATGTCATGAATCAAATATTCCTAACAGATATCTACAGAATATTTCATTCAAACACAAAAGAATATATCTTCTTCTCCACCTCACAGAACCGTCTCTAAAACTGACCATATACTGGATAACAAAGCAAACCTCAATGGATATAAGAAAGTTGAAATAGCACAGGATCCAAGATGGCGGCAGCTTGCGTGGACTTATTTTGATTTCGGGGTTAACAGTCACAAGGTAGCAAGTGTCGCAGGACACTGTGCAAATGGTACGACACCTTCTAAATCTCACACAGCTACCCAGGGACCACGGAGAATCCCTGGGCAGGACGATCCTTCTCATTCTCGGAAGGAAGCTGCTGGACCCGGGAATTTAGATCACCCATCCTCCACCAGGAGAGACTCAAACCAAATAGCCAGCAGGCAGATTAAGATCCCACACAGAGATAATCCCCACCCTGCTGGGCACCTCCAGGTCTCACACAGAACTATCTGGTGAAAGGTTGCGACCCTTGGAAGTGAGCTCAGCTCAGCTGCAAAGAAACTGGCCAGTTTACAAGCCACGGGAGTGGCAAGGCTATTGGAGCTGAATGGCAGATTTACCTGCTACAGGAACCAACCCTAGGCAAACTGCGAGATATTTGAAAGTGTCGTATATCGAACTTTTGTACTAGTATGGGCCCTTCCAGCAGGGAACCAGAGCTAACTTGTACACAGCTCCACCACCTGGATTAATTAGGTATCCACCTGGGAGGCGGAGCTGAATGACTCACCTGATGGGGTGGAGTAAGGCAACTCAAATCCTATACCAAAGCACCCCCTTTGGACCCAAGTCTAGCAAAAAAATTCCACATGGCTAGAGGCCCCAGACCAAAAAAAAAAAAAAAAAAAAGAGCGAAATGTCTCCAACAAAAGAAAGCAACATTATTCCTTCCAGCCCAAACCACCTCACCACAACTGAAACACATGAAAATTCTACATTATGGAAAGTGATAGAGTCCCTTCAAGAAGAAATAAAACTATGAAGGAATTCAAAGAAGCCACAATTTTACAAGTCAAAACAATGAATAACACCATTAAAGAGCTCCAAGCCAAGATGACTCAGCTTGAACAGGAAAAGGACAAAGCAATGAATGATTTCCAGGCAAAAAAAAGCAAACTGGAGAAGGAAATGTACAAAACGAACAATACCATTCAAGACATGAAAATAGAAATGGAAACAATAAAGAAAACACAGTCAGAGTTAAAAGAGGAAATGGAGAATCAAGGGAAGAAAACAGGAACTACGGAGGTGAGTATGAACAATAGGATGCAAGAGATGGAAGACAGGATCTCAGGCATGGAAGAGTCGATGGAAGAAATCAGTACAACATCCAAAGAAAATAAGAAAGCTAAAAAAATCTCTCACCCACAACATCCAAGAAATCAAGGACTCAATGAAAAGATGGAACCTAAGAATTATAGGCATAGAGGAAATAGAAGACTCCTGAGTCCATGGTCCAGGAAATATCTTCAACAAAATCATAGAAGAAAACTTCTCAAACCTAAAGAAAGAGATGCCAGTAAAAATCCAAGAGGCTTACAGAACACCGAACAGATTAGATCAGAAAAGAAACTCCTCTCGCCACATAATAATAGAAACTCCAAATATAGAGAACAAAGAAAGGATATTAAAAGCTGTAAGAGAAAAACGCCAAGTCACATACATACAATGGTAGACTCATGAGAATCACACCTGACTTCTCCTCAGAAACTTTAAAAGCTAGAAGGGCCTGGACAGATATACTACAAGCCCTGAGAGAACATAGGTGCCCAGCCAGACTACTTTACCCAGCAAAACTCTCTATCAACATAGATGGAGAAAACAAGATATTCCATGAAACAATCAAATTCAAACAACATCTTCTCACAAACCCAGCCTTACAGAAGATCCTAGAAGGAAAATTCCAACACAGAGAAGATAACTACACCCAAGAAAACAGAGGAAATAGAAACCTCCACAGCAACTAAACAAAAAGAAACACAGGACAGCCAGCTACACCAAAATAATGGGAAATAACAACCCCTGGTCACTAATATCCATCAACATCAATGGACTCAACTCGCCAATAAAAAGACACAGACTTACAGACTGGATCCATAAACAAGACACATCGTTTTGCTCTATACAAGAAATACATCTCACTATTGAAGATAAACACTATCTCAGACTAAAGGGCTGGGAAAAGGTTTTCCAAGCAAATGGACCCAGGAAACAAGCTGGAGTAGCCACCACAATATCAAACAAAATAGACTTCCAATTAAAGTTAATAAAAAAAGACAGAGAAGGGCATTGCATACTCATTAAAGGAATTATCCACCAAGAGGTCATCTCAATATTGAACATCTATGCCCCAAATACAAAGGCACATACATTTATGAAAGAAACGCTTCTAAAACTTAAATCGCACATCGATCCAAACACTTTAATAGTGGGAGACTTCAACACCCCACTCACAACTATGGACAGATCATCAAGACAGAAGCCAAACACAGAAATAATGAGTCTAACAGAGATAATGAACCAGATGAACCTAAGAGATATCTACAGAACGTTTCACCCAAACACAAAAGAATACACCTTCTTCTCAGCACCTCATGGAACCTTCTCCAAAATCGACCATATAGTTGGACACAAAGAGAGCCTCAACAGATACAAGAAAATTGAAATAACCCCTTGTATCTTATCAGACCACCATGGAATAGAGATGGACTTCAATAGCAAAAGAATCAACAGAAAGTCTACACTCACATGGAAATTGAATATCTCTTTACTACAGGACCACTGGGTCAGGGAAGAAATAAAGTAGGAAATCAAAGACTTCTTAAAATCAAATGAAAATGAAGACACAACATACCGAAACCTATGGGGCACAATGAAAGCTGTGCTACAAGGACAGTTCACAGCACTAAGTGCCTTCAAAAATAAAATTGTGACAGCTCATATTAGGGAATTAACAACTAAACTGGGTGAATTGGAAAAAAAAGAAGCAAATACTCCCAAGAGGAGCAGAAGGCAGGAGATCGTCAAACTTAGGGCTGAAATCAACAACTTAGAAACAAAAAGAACTATACAAAGAATCAATGAAACCAAGAGTTGGTTCTTCAAGAAAATCAACGAAATAGACAGACCCTTAGCCAAATTAACTAAAAGACAGAGGGAGAAAACACAAATCAAAAAAATCAGAAATGAAAAGGGAGAAATAAAAACAGACATTGAGGAAATCCAGAGAATATTTGGATCCTACTTTAAAAATCTATACTCCACCAAATTTGAAAACTTAAGTGAAATGGACAATTTTCTTGATAGATTCCACCTACCGAAGCTAAATCAAGATCAGATAAACAGATTAAACAACCCTATAACCCCTAAGGATATAGAAACAGTCATTAAAAATCTTCCAACCAAAAAAAGCCCAGGGCCAGATGGCTTTAGCACAGAATTCTACTGGACCTTCAAAGAGGAGCTAACATCAATACTTTTCAAACTCTTTCACAAAATAGAATCTGAAAAAACATTGCCAAACTCATTTTATGAGGCCACAATCACCCTGATTCCTAAACCACACAAAGACCCAACAAAGAAAGAGAACTTCAGACCAATCTCCCTCATGAACATAGATGCAAAACTACTTAATAAAATACTAGCAAACCAAATTCAAGAACACATCAAAAGTGTCATACAACATGATCAAGTAGGCTTCATCCCAGGAATGCATGGATGATTCAACATACGAAAGTCTGTCAATGTCATTCACCATATAAACAAGATGAAAGAAAAAACCGCATGATAATCTCGCTAGATGCAGAAAAAGCATTTGACAAACTCCAACACCCCTTCATGCTAAAAGTTCTCGAGAGAACGGGCATACAAGGACCGTACCTAGAAATAATAAAGGCAATATACAGTAGGCCAGTGGCCAACATTAAATTAAATGGAGAGAAACTTGAAGCATTTCCTCTAAACTCAGGGACAAGACAAGGATGTCCACTTTCACCATATCTCTTCAAAATAATACTTGAAGTTCTTGCTAGAGCAATAAGACAACTGAAGGAGGTAAACATCGGAAACAAAGAAGTCCAATTATCCCTATTTGCAGAAGATATGATAGTATACATAAGCAACCCCAAAAATTCCACCAGAGATATCTTACAGCGGATAAACACCTTCAGCAAAGTGGCTGGATACAAAATTAATTAAAAAAAAAATCAGAAGCCCGTCTTTATACAACAAACAAATGGGCTGAGAAAGAAATAACGGAAACAACCCCCTTCACAATAGCCACAAACAACATAAAATACCTAGGTGTAACTCTAACCAAGCAAGTAAAGGACCTGTACATCAAGAACTTCAAGCCCCTGAAGAAAGAAATGGAAGAGGACTTTAGAAGATGGAAAGATCTCCCATGCTCATGGATAGGTAGGATCAACATAATAAAAATGGCCATCCTACCAAAAGCAATATATAGATTCAATGCAATTCCTATCAAAATACCAACACAATTTTTATAGACTTGGAAAAAGCTATTCTCAATTTCATATGGAACAACAAAAAGCCCAGAATAGCTAAATCACTCCTGTACAATAAAAAAAAAAAAAAAAAAAGTCTGGAGGTATCACCATATCAGATTTCAAGCTGTACTACAGAGCAATAGTTGTAAAAACAGTATGGTATTGGTATAGAAACAGACCAGTAGATCAATGGAATCGAATTGAAGATCCAGAAATAGACCCACACACTTATGGCCACATAATTTTTGACAAAGAAGCCAAAATGGCACAATGGAAGGACAGCATCTTCAACAAATGGTGCTGGTCCAACTGGATGTCCACTTGTAAAAGAATGAAATTAGACACATACTTATCACCTTGTACAGAAACTTAAGTCAAAGTGGATCAAGGACCTTAACATAAGGCCGGTCACACTAATTCTACTAGAAGAAAAAGTGGGAGAAACCCTCGAACTCATTGGCACAGGTGACAACTTCCTGAACAGAACACCAAGAGCTCAGGACCTGAGATCAACAATCAATAAATGGGACCTCATGAAACTGAAAAGTTTCTGTAAGGCAAAAGACACTGTCATTTGAACAAAATGGCAGCCTACAAAATGGGAGAAAATCTTCACCAACCCCACATCTGACAGAGGGCTAATATCAAAAATCTACAAAGAACTCAAGAAACTAAATGCCAAGAAACCAAATAATCCAATCAAAAAATGAGGGACAGATCTAAATAGAGAATTCACAAAGGAGGAATCCTTAATGGCTGAAAGACACTTGAAGAAATCATCAACATTCTTAATCATCAGAGAAATGCAACTCAAGATGACTCTGAGATACCATCTCACACATCAGAATGGCTTAGATCAAAAGCTCAAATGACAGCACACGCTGGCGAGGGTGTGGAGAAAGGGGTACCCTACTCCATTGCTGGTGGGAATGCAGGCTTGTGCAACCACTATGGAGGTCAGTCTGGCGATATCTTAGAAAACTTGGAATAGCTTTGCCTCAGGACCCAGCCATACCACTTCTGGGTATACACCCAAATTCCTTTTCACGGAATCATAAGGAAGTTTCCTCATCTATGTTTATAGCAGCCTTATTTGTAATAGCAATAGCTAGAAACTGGAAACAACCCAGATGTCCCTCACCCGAAGAATGGGTTAAAAAACTGTGGTTCCTCTACACAATGGAATACTATTCAGCTATCAGGAACAATGAAATTATGCAATTTTCAGCCAAATGGATGGAACTAGAAAAGCTCATCCTGAGTGAACTAACCCAGACTCAGAAGGACGCATATGGCATCTATTCACTTATAGTAGGATTTTAGCTATATAGTAGGAGGTATGGATACTACAACTAACACACCAAAGGGAACTTGGACATAGACTTTTTATTTTTAATGTTTATTTATTTGTAATGTATTTTTATATATTTTTCTGTTTTTTAGTCTTTTTATTAATTTGTCTGCTTATTGGTTTGTTTGTTTAGTATTTCTCTCTCCTGGGCAATGAGACACTTTTCACTGATGGTACTGCTTCGTAGACCCCCCAATGAATGAGGAGGCTCTTGGCCCTCATACGACCTCTCAACTGAAATGAAGGACTGTTATATAAGGACACCCCACCCCAGAGAAATGGGATGGAAGGGTTAGGAGGTAAAGACAAAAATATGAAATGTGATGTTTCAGCCTTTTAATACTAATTGTCATAAACTGTTAATGATAATTAGGAAAAGCAAACTAATGGTTATGCAAGCCGGTCATTCTGTTAGGTACTATGACAGCCTATTATAGTTATTTTCTAAGCTAATCAGAAATAAAGCTGCTAAGAGAGAAGCAACATCTGCTTAACCTAGTATAATAGATAGATAGGACCTCTTCAAAAACCTCAAGAGATCTGCAGAATATGGCATTCAAAGGTGTTTTTGTAACTGTAGATTTTTTTATATCAAGACATATCAACTCCTGACAGCACCCCCTATTCTCCTCCAAGTAGATGATGAGCATTGAAGACTCTCCAGTGGGAGATGATTGAATTAGTCGCAAGCCTATCTCTTGGTAGGAAAAGCCCCTTGCTCCAACTGTAGACAGAATGCTGTCCAAAAAGGACAAAACCTTGAAGAAGGTAAGTCGACAACCTAGCTCTGCCAAGACAGGGTAGGTAAGTCTTTTATAAGCCCTGCTCTACAGTCAATGTCTGTCAGAGAAACGGGGCCAAATGACTAAAGATCGATGCTGTAATGTATGGAGAGAAAATGGGAACTGTCCAGGCATCCACTGGTATGTCATTTCTTAGTTTGGGAAGCTGCAGGCCCTGTACTTCCTATAAAATCAGATATATTTATCCCTCTCATGTCTCTGAGGTGGTTTAAGAACAGATAACTAGAGTCTCATAATTAAATTTTGAGTTGTTTAGGAGTCAAGAGGTTGTTATAAATCTAAGAAGATACTTTTAAAATTGTGTTGCAAGTTAGTATGAATGTTGAGTCAGATATAGAACTTTAAACTCATGGAGATGGTTAGATAGTAGAATGTTAAATTCAGGTACCATATACATATGGACTGGACATTGGGAATGTACGCTAAGCCATATAACCCTCATAACTGTGGCCTATTTACCTCTGTTGTTTTCTATTGTATTTATTGTTATAAGAGAAAGAGCCATTTGTTGGACTGAAAGGGGAAACTGTAGGGGGAAATAAGATATACCTTAAACTTAAAAGAAAAAAAAAGGGAAGAGGATATGGGATGAGGATGGGAGGGTGGGACTGGAGGGGGGAATAGGGAGGGGACTGTGATTGAGATGTAACTTGAGGAAATAAAAAATAAAGGGGGGAAAAAAAGAAAGTTGAAATAACCTCTTGTATTTTGTCAGATGACCATAGATTTTAGCTGAACTTGAACAACAACAGAAAAAAACAAACAAACAAACAGAGAGCCTTCAAGCTTGTGGAAAGTGAACATTTCTCTACTCAATGATCACTAGGTCATGTAAGAAATAAAGAAAGAAATTAAAAACACAACATAACCAAACGTATGGGACAATATGAAAACAGTGCTGAGAGTGAAGTTCATAGCACTAAGTAACTTCATAAAGAAATTGAAGAGATCTTATAATAGCAATTTAAAAGCACACCTGAAACCTCTAGAACAAAAAGAAACAAACACACTCAATAGGAGTGGACAGCAGGAAATAATCAAACTCAGGCTGAAATCAATATATTAAAAACAAAGAGAACTATAGAAAGAATCAATGAAACCAAGAGCTGGTTCATTGAGAGACTCAACAAGACAGATAAACCCTTGGCCAAACTAACTAAAAGGCAAAGAGACATTATACAAATTAACAAATCAGAAATGAAAAGGGGAAAATAAAAACAGACACTGAGGAAAGTTGGAAGAGTCATAAGGCTTACTTACTTTCAAAGCCTGGACCAATAAAATTGGAAAATCAAAATGAAATGGATGATTTTCTTGATAGATTCCACCTATCAAACTTAAATCAGGAGCAGATAAACAAATTAAACTGTCCCATAATCCCTAACTAAATAGAAGCAGTTATCAAAAATATCTCCCAAACAAAAAAAATTACATGGGCCAGATGGTTTTAGCACAGAATTCTACCGTACATTCAAAGATAAGTGAATACCAATACTTCTGAAGCTGTTCTACATCGTAAAAGCAGAAAGAACTTTTCAAGCTCATTCTATAAAGCCACAATCACGTTTATACCTAAACCACACAAAGACTCAGCTAAGAAAGAGAATTTCAGACCAATCTCCCATATAAATATTGATGAAAAAAATTAAATAAAATACTGCCACCTGAATCCAAGAATGCATCAAAAGTATCATACACAATGATCAAATAGGCTTTAAAACAGAGATTCAGGTATTGTTCAACATATGAAAATCCATTAATATAATCCATCATATAAACAAGCTGAAAGGAAAAAACATGTGATCATATCATTCGATGCTGAAAAAGTCTTTGAAATAATCCAACACCTATTCATGGTAAAAGTCTTGGAGAGATTAGGTATAGAAGACCCATAACTAAACATACTAAGGACAATACACAGAAAGCTGATTGCCAACATCAAATTAAATGGAGAGAAACTTAAAGCAATTCCGTTAAAATCAAAGACATGTCAAGGTTTCCCACTTTTCCCATACCTCTTCAGCATAGTTCTTGAAGTTCTAGCTAGAGAAATGAGACAACTAAAGGACATCAAGTGCATACAAATTGGAAAGGAAGAAGTTAATTATCCCTATATATATATAGTAGTATACATAAATGACCTTCAAAAGTTAACTAGGGAACTCCTACAGCTGAAAAATACCTTCAGCAAAATGGATGGATGCAAAATTAACTCAAAAAATTCAGTAGCCCTCCTTTACACAAATGGTAAATGGGCTGAGAAAAAAATTAGGGAAACAATTCCCTTCACAATATTCACAAACTGTATAAAATACCTTGATGTAAAACTAACCAAGCAAATGAAAGACCTGTTAGACAAGTACTTCAAGTCTGTAAAGAAAGAAATTGAAGAAGATATCAGACAATAGACAGATTTTGCATCCACATGTATTAGTAGGATTAATATAACAAAAATGGCCCCCTTATCAAAGGTAATCTACAGATTCAAAACAATTTCTGTCTATATCCTGACACAATTATTTAAAGATCTTGAAGGAGCAATTCCCAACTTCATATGGAATAATTAAAAATAAAAAACAAGAAAATTAAAACAGTCCTGTACAATGAAAGAACCTCTGGAGGTATTATTATCCCTGACTTCAAGCTGTACTACAAAACAAAGATCTGCATTTCCCACCCCTGCACAAAATTCATGTCCAAGTGGATCAAAGACCTCAACATCAACCTCAATACACTAAATCTAATAAAGTGGGGAAAAGCCTTGAACTTATCGGCCCAGGAGACTACTTCCTGAAGAGAATATCAATAGCTCAGGGACTAAAATCAACAGTTAGTAAATAGAATCTCATGAAACGGAAAAGCTTCTGTAAGGCCAAAGACACTGTCAATAGAACAAAATGGCAGCCCACAGATTGGGAAATGATCTTCACTATCTCCAAATCTGAAAGAGGATTAATATCCAAAATATATAAAGAATTCAAGAGATTAAACACCAACAAACAAAATAATCTAGTTTAAAAATGGGGTACAGTGCTTAACAGAGACTTAATTACAGAAGAATCTATAATGGCTGAAAAGCACTTAAAGAAATGCTCAACATCCTTGGTCATTAGAGAAATGCAAATTAAAATGATTATGAGATTCTGCTTTCATCCAACAGAATGGGTAAGATCAAAAACTCAAGTGACTCCACATTCTGGTAAGGATATGGAGAAAGGAGTGCAAACTTGACAACCACTTTAGGAATCAATCTGGTGCTTTCTCAGAAAATTTGGAATAGTATTATCTCCAGATCCAGCTTTACCACTCCTGGACATATACCCCAAATATGTGTCACCAAATCACAAGGACATTTCCTCAACTAGGTTCATTACACCTTTATTTATAAGTCAGAAACTGGAAACAACCTAATTGCCCCTCAATCATGGAATGGATAAAGAGATTGTGGTACATCTGCACAATGGAATACCACTGTGTTATCAGAAACAAGAATATCATGAAAATTTCAGAAAAATGGATGGAACCAGAAAAGATCATCCTGAGTAAGAAAACATAGTCCCAAAAATACATACATGGTTATTTATTCACTCATAAGTGTATATTAGCCAATATGTACAGGATAACTATGCTACAATCCACAGACTCAAAGAAACTAAGTAACAAGGGGGGTTCAAGGGATGATGCTTGGATTCCTGTAGGTAGGAGAGATAAAATAGACATAGGAAGTGAAAGGAGAGAGGGATCTGCACAGGAACTCAAAATTACTGTCTCCAAGAAGCTTTATCTAGCAGATAATGGAAACAGATGCAGGGACCCACAGCCTAACATTAGGCAAAATCAGGAGTCTTGAAGAAGAGTTATGGGAAGGTTTGATGGAGCTGGAGGGGTAAAGAACACCACAAGAAGACCCACATAGCCAATTAACTTAGACACAAGGGTTCTCATAGAGACTGAACCACCAACCAAAGAACTTGCATGGACTGATCCTAAGCCCATTATATGTATGAAGTTGATTGCCCCCATGGTCTTTATGTATATCCCCTAATATTTGGAACAGGGTCTATCTCATATTTGGATGCTGTTGCTTCTTTATGAAACTCATCTTCCTAGCAGACCTACCTTGTCTTGCCTCAGTGGAAGAGGAGGTACTTAGTCCTCACACTATTTGAAGGGCAAATAAATAAATAAATAAAATTTAAAAATTATTGACTTGCATATGGTGAATAATACTTGCATTTCAGTGATTAAAAACCAAATTAGCCATGATGGACAATCTTTTTATGCATGTTTGCACTTTATTTTTCATTAACTTTTGAGTTTTTGAGTCTATGTTCATTAGCATGTAGTTTTGGGTTTTTGTTTGTTTGCTGGTGTTGTATTTTTTTCTGGCTTGGGCGTTAGAGTGATAATGATTTCATAAAAGGAGTTAGGAAATAATACTTTTGTTCACATTTTTTGAATAGTTTAATATGATTGGCTATAGATCTTCTAAAGTCTTGTCTGCTATGAATCCATCTTACCCCGGATTTTTTTTTTTAAGTTGGAAAGTTTTTTTTTAAACAATTTAATTATTTCATTACTACTTAAATCACCTCATTTATTAAGGTTCTATTCATGTTCTTTACCTGTTCTTGGCTTAATTTTGGTGGTTTGTCAGAACCACCAAAATTCTAGAAATTCTAGAAATTCATCCATTTCTTTTTTGGTTTTACATAACTAATGGAGTATAAGTTTTAAAAATATTACTTCATATCTGATTATATAGGAAGTTCAGGGCCCGCAGCTTCCAAAACTAAGAAATGAAATACCAGTGGCTGCCTGGACAATTCCCATTTTCTCTCTATACATTACAGTATCAATCTTCAGTCGTTTGGCCCCGTTTCTCTGACAGACATTGATTGTAGAGCAGAAATTATGAAGGACTGCATACCCTGTCTTGGCACTTCCTATATAATCAGATATATTTATCCCTCTCAGGTCTCTGAGGTGGTTGAAGAATAGATAGCTAGAGTCTCATAGTTAAATTTTGAGTTGTTTAGGAATCAAGAGGGTGTTCTGGATCTAAGAAGATATTCTTAAAATTGTGATGCAAATTAGTATAAAAACTGAGTTAGATATAGAACTTTAAACTCATGGAGATGGTTAGATAGTAGAATGTTAAAGTCAGGTGCCAAATGCATATGGACTGGACATTGGGAATGTATGCTAAACCATATAACTCTCATAATTGTGGCCTATTTATTTCTGTTGTATTGTATTGTATTTATTGTTATAAGAGAAAGAATGGTTGGTTGGACTGAAAGGGGGAGCTGTTGGGAGGAAAAAGATATACCTTAAATTTTAAAAAAAGGGAAGAGGATGGGGGTTGACGGGGAAGAGGGTGGAAGGGTGGGACTGGAGGAGGGAATAGGGAGGGGATTCTGATTGAGATGTAACTTGAAGAAATTAAAAAAATTTAAAAAATTACTTCATAATATTCATAATTTCTTTGGGGTAACATTTCTCTATTTCTAATTCTTTTCATTTTAGTTCTTATTATTTATTTGTTATTTATTCATTTATTCTTCTTTTATACATTACATCCCAACCACATTTTCTTTTCTACTACTCTTCCCAGTTCCTCACCCACCTCCCTTCTCCCCCAGACCCACTGCTCCTCTGTTTCTCTTCAGGAAAGAGCATATCTCCCAGGCATATCAACAGAACATGGCATAACAAAACGAGGCACAGACTCTCATATAAAGCCTGCATGAGGCGACCCAGTAAGAGGAAGAGGTCTCGAAGAACAGGCCAAAGCTTGAGAGGTAAACCCTACTCTCATTGTTAGGATTTTCATAAGAACTCTAAGCTTCGCAACAACAGCATATATGCACAGGACCTAGCTCAAAGACATACAGGATGCATGACTGAAGCGTTAGTCTGTATGAACCCCTATGAGCCCCTATGAATCCCTATGAGCCCCTATGAGTTTACTTCATTCTGTGTGGCAGACTCTTGACACCTCTGACTCCTACAATTCCTTCCGCCCTCTCTTCTATGATTATGTCTGAGCTCTAGCTAATGTTTGCCTGTACATCTGCCCACATCAGTTGCTGGATGGTGACTATGGAGTTAGACTTCAATCTATGAGTATAACAGAATATCATTAGGAATCATTTCATTGACTTTATTTATTTATTTGTTTGTTTATTTATTTTTGACCAGACATGTTAGGTTCAATCCTAGGTCTCTGTCCTATGCAGACTCTGGTTCTTGGTCATCCAGGCAGTGTCAAGAATGGGTTCCATCTCTTCACATGGGACTCAAGTTAAACCAGTCATTGGTTGGTCACTTCCACAAGCTCTTGCTCACATTTTCCTAGCACATATTTTTTTAAACATTTATTTATTACTTCAAGTTATGCTGAAATAATAAATTACCATCCCCCCCCATCCAACCTCTCCTAATCCAACCCTCCAACCCTCTACCCTCTCTCCCATCCATCCTACCCTACAGGTGTGGAGTGCTTCCATGTATCAGTCCCCCCTCAGTACATTAGTCACATGAGGTCTAAGAGCTTCCTATTGCACAGGGGGCATACATGACAGTTAAACTAAGGTGGAGTGTCCCACTAACAGGTAGCCAAGTCCATGTTCCTGTTCTTTTGGATCTATTGATTGTAGGATGGTTATCCTGTACTATATGGCTAAAATGCAGTTATAAGTGAATTTATGTCATGTGTATCTTTCTGAGTCTGACTTAACTCACATATCTTACAGGCAGATCAAATTGTCAGTTGAAGTTTTTGAGACTGGATTGATATCACAGTCCTATCAGTATAAGACATACCTGGTTACAAAAGATGGTAGGTTCATGCTTCATATTCCCTCATTAATAGTAGTCTTTGTTAGGCTCACTCTCATAGATTCCAAGTAGTTTTCACTCTACTAGGTTTCTACAAATTCTAGTAGTCTCTCCCAGTTCTTTCTTTCTTTCTTTCTTTCTTTCTTTCTTTCTTTCTTTCTTTCTTTCCTTCCTTCCTTCCATCCTTACTTCCTCCTTTTCTTTCTTTCTTTCTTTCTTTCTTTCTTTCTTTCTTTCTTTCTTT
>CAJQZJ010000637.1:1114681-1178239 GCA_907164525.1 Lophiomys imhausi | reverse complement strand
ACACACACACACACACACACACACACACACACACACACACACACACAACTCAGAAAGCAACTTCAAGAGAAAGTGGTTTATCTTGTCTCACAGGTCAAGCACTTCTATCATGACAGGAGAAACTTGAGGCAATTTTTCAACAAATTTTCTGACATTATTTAAACAATGATAAGAAACAAAGAAATGAATGATGATCATCAACTTGCATTTTCCTTTTTATTAAATGCAGAACCCCCATCCCAGAAATATTAGCCATATATATTTAGGGTATGGCTTCCAACTTCAATTAACCTAATTTTTCCAGAAATTTGTTCACACATTTGCTTCCATTTTGATTGAAAATTGCATCAAACTCACAATCAAGATTAATCATCACACAAATGTGTATTATATAAAAGGAAAAGATAATTTTTCTAAGAAGATGAAGGAGACTAATAAGAGTGAAAAAAGAAAAGATATAAGAAGAACAGAATCAAAATGTAATCATATACTTTGGAAACCCAGTATCTACTATGAATATATGGTAATAAACTTAAAATTAAATAGAATTATTCCAAGAAACATCTAGTCTATTTATCCTCAAAAGGTGTAGATTGGGGAAGGTTCAGACATTTGAACAAAGCTTGGTAGAAAATCGAGAAGTTGGAAGAAATACAAAATTATGAAATTAGTTTACTTGGGGTTATTCCAGAATTATTTGGCAAAAAGTATCAAAAATAAATTTACAAATTCGGCCAATTATTCCATTTTCCTTGTAGACTCTCACAGGAAATAATCAGGCACTGATCAAGACAATAAGGAATAGATGATGCAGTGTTGTTCTGCCTCTCCTGGGAAGCTTAGGCCTTGTCAGGTACCAAGCGGAAGTGCACACTTCACCATGGGAAGGTCCAAATGCCAACAATTTCTGGATGGAAAGGGATGAAGCATGGATGAGATCCTTGTCACAAGATATCTCAGAGAGGTGGGAGAATTATCTACACTGCAAAGTGTTATTGTGCCACCAGTGTAGACAACTGTAACATGGAATTAAATGTTTGATTATACAACTAAAATATAGTGTAACTATTGTAAATGATAATTTTTGTGTGTCAACAACCATGACTGATGCATGGAGAATGGTGAGCTGCTCTGGTGAATCAATGAGTGAAGATGAATGAGTGTAGACCTAGGTTATTACCTGAATATAACAGTAGGCTTTACAATCCTTTATATTTAATTACTCCTACACTTAAGTACAGAGATAATGATTTCAATTTCTCTCTTTAATATTAGTACATTCATGACATCTATGCTGACTTGAGAATTTTTAAATATTGTAAACTTTTTCACTATTTTGTAATGGTCATTAGCTGAAAAAATGAACAGAAATCCATATATATACACACATATATCATTCTATAAAATTTTGTTGTTACTATTTGTTATTCAAACTATTTTACATTTTACAAATTTTTATTTTTCTTCAAAACTGAATCATAAACAATAGTATTCTAAGTGCACACAGGGTCAGGACCATCAGTATCACTGTTACACTGCAATATTACCTGACAGTAGGAGCTGTCTTCTCCTTTAAAGTCTATTGGAACTAATGTTCTACTTTACTGAAATAAATACATGACACATTTCTGTGGAGGCATTGTATGCCATGGTAGCCTTACCTATCCTCAGTACTTTTAGAAATAAATAGGATAAAACATAAAGGATGTACATACATACATACATACTACACACACACACACACACACACACACACACACACACACACACACACACATATGAGAACAATTTAGAATCAAGCTTCATTGGGCATAATTAGTCCAGATTATGGTGCATGTTAGAAGTCACCTTAGAAGTTACAGGGATCCAAAAAGGTATAATAGCTGTGAACTAAAATAACAAACTAGATAACTATCCTAAGGAAAACAAGGAAGCAATGTTTAATAAATCAAATAGTAGTAAGATCAAGATTGAATTGATTCAAACAGGGAGAAAAATAGCTATTCATAATTGACTCTCCACTCCTTGATACAGACTACTTCTTCAATTCAAGATTAGATGCCAGGCATCAATCTAAATTCTTTAATGTGACATTGTATATTTTGTTTCGAAAACATTGAAAATGTCCTTCTTTTCACCTGAAATGCACCCGCCCTTTCCTTTTATACCTGTATATCAATTGTGCTTTGTACTTTAATTTGGATAAATTTTTAACTGCTCATACAAGCTATGAATCTGACATCACTATGTAGAAGACTGGCGGCTTATATCTCCTAGTATAAGAGCCTAAGTCCCAGGTGAGCCCTTAGGCCATAAAAATAAAAATGACAAGACCTTTTAATATTTAAAAGCTTAGCCCCTATGTGGGAAAACTCTCAACTAGCTCCTCTAAGTTAACTCAACCACCTAACTCCTTCCACCTAGCTATACCTTCCAGTCCCTTAGTCAGTTCTCTCCTGGTGAAAAAATACTTTCCTCCTTCTTCTTCCAGAGTTCGTATCTCTACTCCCAGCAAGTCCCACCTTCCACTTCTCTCTCTACCCAACTATAAACTGTCATCGTTTTTTATTATCCAAGGATAATTTTGGAGACAAGGTTTATACAACATTATCCTGAGGTTCTTTGAGGGGCAAGCAATTAACATTTGAATACATAGTAAGTTTTACATTAACCCTAACATCACTCTTTCCTGAAGTAGGCTTTAGTATGAAAAAAATAAAGAAAAAGAACATTTAAAACTATTGAAAGTAGATCAAATTGTGACTAGAATTGACTCCCTGTTTCTCTCCACTCCAAAAGATCACAGTGAAAAGCTGATTTCCCTTCTAATTTTAGTCTTTAGTAGTGAATTTTAGATGTGAGTATGTGACATGGATGTGTAATATGGAAACATTCTCAGTGAGATAAAGCAGGGACTAAGACTCCCAACCTCACTGGGTGCTTCACCATCAATGGTGATGCTGAATAATGCCACTGGGAGACCTTGTCTAACCAGACTCCTAAGAATAGCCAAGCCAGCTGCTCTAAGTTACTCCATGCATTTAACACTGCTCCACTCCTCTGGCTCAAAAAAGCACATTGGCAGAAGACCCAGAACCATTCCCTTCAACATTGTAGAATAAAATATATGGAGCAGCTTGGCCCCTGGATCCCTTCAAAATCACATATAGAAGCATGGGGCACAAGCTGGGACTTCAACTAGTCCTTCCAGTCCAGTGTGTACTGTAACCTGGATGGTCTTCAGAAACTGACCAGTCCTGGTATTTGCTGCCATATATGTTACACTAGATCTTCTTGGGGCCATGAGAACAGACCAACCCCAAGGGGGCTTGAAAATATGACTTGAGCCCCACCACTGCTTCCACACTAAATGTACTTCACCAACTGACCATCAGTGTGTCTCTACATACCCAAAATCTGTAACAATTGATGAACATTTTGCTTCCACATTCACTTCAAATGTACCAACAGGGACTGTGTTCAGAGTGGCTATTAAGTATAGGGTACCTAAAACAACCTTGTGCTTAGCCTAGACTACTGTTCAATTTCACTTCAACTTTCCTCTGTCTTCATGTGACTAAAATTCATGTATACTTCCTGATCATCAAAATCAGGACATATATTAATTATTCTTGTTAATATCTGAGTGTCTCTGTTCCATTACCCAAATGCCAACTGAAAATAAGAAAATTTAATGCTATTCTCAAGTACCTTACTTTTCTGTGGCTCTAAAGAGTATTCAGTTTGGAATAAGACAACCTGTCATTTTGTGTCTCTGAGGAAACTCGGACCTTTTCAGGACCAAGCCAGAAATGCATGCCTCTCTCACAGAATGTCCAAACACTGTCAGTTTCCAGGAAGAAAAGGATGAAACTCCTGATGAGATCCATATCACAGGATATTCCAGGGAGGTGTGAAAATGGATTATCTGTACCATAAAGCATTACAGCTCCCAGATAAACACGCAGGAAAGTGACCCTCCCTGCCATGTACCATAAGGTCACATCTTTTTTTTTAATAATTTATTTTTTATTTCTTCAAGTTACATCTCAATCACAATCCCCTCCCTTCTCCCCCCCTCCAGTCCCACCCTTCCACCCTCCTCCCCCCACCCCCCCATCCTCTTCCCTTTTTTTTTTTTTTTTTTAGTTTAAGGTATTTCTTTTTTCCCCCCAACAGCTCTCCCTTTCAGTCCAAAAAATGGTTCTTTTTCTTATAACTATAAATACAATACAAAACAACAGAAATAAACAGGCCACAATTATAAGAGTTATATGGCTTAGCATACATTCCCAATGTCCAGTCCATATGTATTTGGCACCTGACTTTAACATTCTACTATCTAACCATCTCCATGTGTTTAAAGTTCTATATCTAACTCAGCTTTCATACTATCTTTTTTAGCTAATCTGCCCGTGCCAAGCTGGGCAGCAGCAAGGTGCTCAAGGCTCCTGAACTAAGCCAAGCGGAGGAGGGAATCTGAGCTTATTTGGTTGAGGGGGACAGCTGTGAGGCATGGGCTATGGCATCAGCAGCTCCGGAAGTAGCCCGGCAACTGAGGCACAGCCTCTAGAGATGGTCCGGCAGATGGCAGCAGAAATGGAAGTAAGAGTTTGTGCCCTCTGCTCCGAAGTGAACTCTGGCTGTTGGTGTCAGGAACCAGCCTAGGCATTCAGATTCAGTGATTAATTCTTTGGGAAGAAAAAGGCCCTTCCTTTCTAAATGCTAAAGCCTGAAATAAAATGTGAGTCTAAGATGATCTTTGATGAAGTGAATGGTGGAAACATGTATTTTGTTAACCAGAACATTATAAATCATAGGCAGTGGGATGAGTTTTGGGGTGAATGTGATTGATTGGCTAGGATTAGGAGTGTCAGGGATGCTTCATTTACATGCAGCAGCGCAGTCCTAACATAAGGAGGGGAACACAGTACCTAATTATCCAATGGGTAGTAGCGGGTGGGGGAAGAATCTTAGCAGGAAAGTGTGTCAAAAGTTATACTCCAGGTATGGTTAGAGGCATGGGCAAAGGACTTTGGCTAAAAGCTCAGGTACTAAGATACTTCATGAGCATGGGGAAGCATTCCAGGAATATCAGGTGCAATTTCCCTGAGAGCTATGTGCTACTCCTCAGATAGCAGATAGAGGATGTGGGGTTTCCCCAGATCATGTGTGGAGGAGGGAATCCTGCTGAAAAAGGGAGCGTGCCATTTACCATCAAGTTAAGTGACTTTCTGGTAATATCAGACTTCAACATGAACAGCAGGCTATCCTGTTAATGTATGTAGTTACTGAGTGACCAAAGAGAATCAGGGTGAGCACTAGACCTTAAACTCCAGAATTGCAATCAGCAAGGTTATTGATGTTCTTTGAATCCATCAAAGATACTGGGACTTATGTCTTTCAATGAACATACTAAACATCAACACTGATGGCTATAGAAATAAGATTTATGGAATAAAAAGGAATATAGATCTTACGAGGCAGTCTTTTAACTTTACCTTTTATATTTTACTGTTTTGTGTTTCTAACAATGATTTAAAAATCAAATGATTAAATGGACTAAATGTGCTATTTTAAAATATCAGCAAAATTCTATCTTCATATTTTTATGTTGTGAAAAAAAGAATTCTGTACTAGAGAGTGGTGACAGGAAGCTCCAACATTCTTCTGCAGTTTCTACCATCTGGAGTAGAGCACAAAGTCCCCCTTTTTTTCAATGAGAACAGCTGTTTTGTGTTTGCAGAGTTATGGAACTGGCTTAAGGAAATATATGTGCATTGAAGTGTCATATGCACAGATCTTGTCCATCTGTGAGATGCAGTAAGTACTGTATGTGTTAGCATGACTTCTGCTCTACAGGATATTTGCTGAAAATTGAGTATATATGGTGAACATCTTGTTTACCCTGTTACAGAAAGTCAAGAGTTTAAGACTCTCTTTGGTCCATAGATATTTCCATGTGGTAAATATTTAGAAAATAGTTATGGCAATCAGTTGATTAAGATTTTGGGTAATGAGTCAAGCCTACATTTATTCTTTTCTCAACTAATACTGCAATACTTATTGGAAGACATCAATGCTAATACTCAGTGATTCATTAACTTTTTCCTTGAAAATTGAGCTATAGAAATAATCACTGCTTCACATCAGAATTTACAAAAAATAGGTGCTGAAGAGATGGCTCAGAGGTTAACACTGGCATCTCTTCTGGAGAACCTAGGTTTAAATCCCACATGATAGCCCACAAACATTTGTAATTATAGTTCTAAAGGAGTTGTTTCCTTCTTCTGGCTTTCTTGGACATGAGGCACTTATGTGGTAAACAGACAGACATGCAGGCAAAACAACCACACACATGAACATAATATAAAGTAAAATACAAACAAAAAGAATTTAAAAATACTCCTGGTAGCATTCTAGACAGTGAATACTGGGGAAACTCTGCAAGAATATCTATTCTATTGTGACATTTTACAATAGGAATATTTATATTAGGAATAATATAAATTAAAATAAATGCTATAAAATAAATATAAATAGGAATCAATATAAATCGTTTCTATCTATAGTAATAGGAAATTATTATTTTCAAACTAATAGAAAAACTCAAGGATTTCACCCATAGCACAATATTAAGTTGATATTTTTCAAATATTCTAAACTTAGAAGTGAGAAGCCTTTTTTCAATGTCAGGAAATTGTAAATATTATATATACAGATTGTAGAGTCTAAATAATTGGTAAAAGAATCAATAATCTTGCTGATTGCAATTCTGGAGTTTAAGGTCTAGTGCTCACCCTGATTCTCTTTGGTCAGTCAACAACTCCTTCACAAACTCTTGGGTTTTTCATTGAAAACAACTGAGGATCAGTTCCATTAAAAATATGCACCTTAAATAATTGAGAAGCATGAATCCCCAAATCTCTTCCTACACTTTAAATAGTCAAGTTTTCATTCTACTTTTCAAAAGTAGCAATTACTCACAAAGAAATTAAAATTAGCTATTGAAGCAGACTACTCAATATTCAATAATTCATAAGAGTATACAATTGTCAGCAGCACCTAGCCTTTAACTTTCATTAACACTATATAAAAGCAGTTAAAGTAAAATGTGAATTATCAGTTATTTCTGAGGAACTACAAAAACTTTACTCTGTATTGGTAAACATAACATAAACAATGAACCATGACTTCATTTTTGGGACACCAAGGCACCACTAAAGTCAATGTCATTTTATTAATTAATTTGGTTTAACTACACAACAACAGAAATCCAAACTATGAAAATGTTTAGTATTTTCCAAGAATATGACACCAACTCCAGTGTTTTGTAATGAGTTAAATTTTCTTTTAAAAAGGAAAAATGTAGATCTGGAGCTCTCTAGCTCAATATTATTACAAGAAAAAAACACTACATTATTGGGTAAGAACTACTTGTACAATAATATAAAATATGAGAAAAATTCTTTTCAGGAACAATATATTACTTCTACTATCAAGGATATTGTTATATTTGATGTAAATATCTACAAAAGCCTTCCAGGTTCTGAATAAAATAGAGATGAGCAGTATTATTATATAAAAACCGAGGAACTGATATTTCTTCCCAATAGTGACTACTAAATATTCAAAGATAATGTACTACACTATATTTTTATTTAATATAAATTCAAATAATATATTACTATAAAACAAAGTATCAATTTATGACAATACAATAAGATTTTTCATTCTTTTTTCCTTGATAAAAATGTAAGGGTCTACAGAGTGTCCTCGGGTTTTTTTTTTTTTTCAAATGAAATTAAAGCAAATCTTGCTTGCTCTTTAAGATAATTATTCAGGTGTGTAATTAAGATAACTTATAGCACAAGTAGAATCAATTAATAATTTTCACTAATGTATTCAAATTTAAACATTCTGTTGCTTAAATACTAACTCTGACAGTAAACTTGGAAGAAAATGTGTGTGTGAAATTAAAAAAAGAACAAATGGACAGCATAATTTTAGAATTTTCCAAGAGATTATATACAATAGAACAGTCATGTAGATAGATATCAACCCAATACTATCTGTAAATATGTGCAGCTAAAAAGTAGCAAAGACTATATAAAACAAGACTCAAGCACATCAATAAGAAGATCCACATTGTCTTACACCTGTGAAGACACAGGGTGGTCCGTGGTCTTGCTTTTGCCATAATTTAGTCACTCTTACTCTACTGCTCCCCAGATTTTTTATATCAATTCCTCATCTCTCTCTTGAGATATTGAATATATTTCAATATTTCCCCTTTGGTCTTCTTGAATATACTTAGTGATTTCAGAATTCATTCTATAAACAAATGTTTATTTTAAGTACTTACTAAACCAAGACTTCTATTAAAACCCAATGATAAAATGATGAGCATTAACAATAATGTGGGACTTATAGTCCAGGAGAGTAAAGAAAGAGATATTTAGAACAATGCTTGGCAAATGTTGCTAACATAGAGTAGAGAGGATGCTTCATACTTACAAACACAATTATATGACCACTATTGACAGACATCTAATAGTCAACTATGGCAGAGAATGATGAAATTAAGTATAACTAATTATTCCTAAGGCATCCTCAGATTCTGGAATGCCTGTATCATATAGTTTAGGCTAATAAGATTATAAGGCTGGCTAGATAAAGGTCAGTTTCTCAGATAGCATCTGATTTATTATAATGATATGGGCCTGCTTGGCTCTGTGCCTGTTTCCCTTTCGTCTAGATTAGAAGAATATAGACATCCTCTGATATTCTGAGCAAAAGTCAATGGAATCAAATAGATGCAAATATAGAATCCCCAGCCAAATGAGCCACAGAAACACTTTCTTGAAGCTCCAAACTCCTTAAATGAGTCTCTCATTTCTTAAGCAATCCTCTAGCCATCACATCCTTTGACCATCTCTGAATGACCTCAGCATGATCTCTAGCACTCATATTCTTGTTATAAAATAGAATGGTTTCTATACATACATTCTGTCATCAACCTGCTTTTTCATTAAATAAAATAAATCCTATAATTTGAAAAGAATGTAAATCTTTTTATTTAATATATTTTATAGTGACTACCATATGATGTGACTCAAAATGAGTTCATAATATATTCTCTCAACTTTAATGAGAGCAATTTTTAAAATCCAATTTTAAATTTTACATATCTTTGTGCATAATAAAAGTAGTTAAGAATTCAATTATATATCGAGAATTTTTGGAACGTACAAAAATGATTATGTCTACTGTCATAAAATTATAGCAATTTATACTTAAAAATAATTTTATTTACTTAATATTATTTAAATATTGATTTATTGGCATGATCATGTTTATTCCTTGACCAAATAGGACAAATTGTCAGATTCCAAAAATGTCCTGTACATAAGTCCTGAAAAATGAAAAGAACTAGATAATTTGCCTCCATTGACTTTGCTAAGTGCTAAGCAAAGACTCATTTTTAAATACAGCACAATGTAAAAGTATGGACGAACCAGGCATGGTCCACCCGTCTTTAATTCCAGTACTCGGGAGGCAGAGGCAAGCAGATCTCTATGAGTTCATGGCCAGCCTGGCCACAAAGCACTTTCCGTGACAGCCAGGGCTGTTACAAAGAGAAACTTTGTCTCAAAGAAAGCAAACAAAGCAAAAAGTACAAAACAAAAACAAAGCTATGGACTCCACAAATCAATAATTATTTACATGTGTCAGAGTAATTATCATGGTTTTCTAGTTGCCTTTAAGATGGCCATCTCGCTAAACTGAAGATTTTGGAAGTGCAGCTGATGAGCACCTGTTCTAACAGTGACGCTAGAATTTGATCTTCATAATTGGAATGAAACTGACTGCCAACTCTTGGAGGAACAAGAAAACAAATAATAGAGAAAGGGAGAGACCACATTGAAGGACTTGTTTTTATTTTCAATGATATATATATATATGTATATAATATTCATTTTTTTCAAATTGCTTTGAATTTTTTTCAGAAACCCTAGGAATTTAGAACACATTAGTAGTACTTTCTGCAAGGAATGAAGGAATAGGCATAGCCTTGAATAATGGACTCCTTTCAATGTAATTATTCCATGACTCCCCTCATTCACAAGTAACACATACTCATGATTTTCCAAAAGAAGAGTAGAAAGTGAAAAGAGGTCAGGGGAAGAGGATGAGGAAATAGTTTCCTAAATTTTAATTATTTTTATGTTTATTTTTGTGTTATGGTTTACAGTTCAAGTGTCTTACTCCTTTTTCCTTTGTTCTGTTTGCCCTTTGATTACAAAATACCAATTTCTTCCCTCAATTTGCCCCATTGACCTTTCATCCCAAGATAGAACTATATGAATATAGTCTTACTTGACACTTTAGACAAGACTGACTGTGTGAAGCACATTCATGAAGTAGACTCCCTGCAGTACAAGAATATTTCACTTAATCTAATTTCTAATAGTTTTAATAAAATAAAATATTTTCCCATAAACATTTTTGTATGTGACATATTCATAAATAATTAATTTGGGAAATTTGAGATAGAATCTTGGAAGGAGCACAAAATTCAGAATATTGATTTAGGGATGGAAAAGAAGAGTGATCTTCTTTTAGCTGCCTCTTTGTGTTTTCTTTGTTTAACTTTTCCCATATAATTTGGTAAATTGGCAACACCATTCCTCTCATAAGAGATGCTTACAGATAAGGAGAACTTAAGCCATAGTTCATTTGAGAAATTCACAATCAGCATGCTTTATTGACAACATGTTTGGTTGTTCTCAGATGAATGGGGAAACGCAAATGACTGAAAACTGTGTCAGATAACTTGAATCCACAAGCTCTGGTTGGTTTTTATATTAAATTGACCCAACTTAGAGTGACTTTACAAGAAACTCCAGCTGAAAATTTGCCTTAATTACATTGGTTTTGCCAAGTCTGAAAAAGATTGTCTAAATTGATGACTGTGGGAGGGTTCAGCCCACTGTGAGAAACACAATCCCTAAGCATGTGGGCCTGGACTGTAGAAGAACATTAACTTATCAAGAGCTAGTGAGAAAGGCAATAAGAGAGTTTCTCCATGATTTCTGCTCCTGAGTCTTGAAACCACATTTCTTCTTTGAGCTTCTGGCCTGACTTCTGTCAATGATAGAAGTGTGACCTGAAAGTATATGATGAAATAAACTATTTCCTTGCTTTTGCTAATGGCATTTTACATAGCAACAGAAAACAAAGTAGGACAACAAAATAATGTTGGGTGAGCATGACTCCCTGTATATATAAGTTCATCCTCTCCAATGGGCAAGATGTTTCCCCTTAACAACCTGAATCTGTGCCTACATTCATGTAAACCCATCTCACATATGCAAAGCATAAACACACATACACACACACACAGAGAGAAATTGAAAAAGAAAAAAAAAGACTAACTCCAAATCAATTGTTATTTGCTTCTATCCAAAATATCACAAGATAGAGTAATTGACTACTTGAAAACTCTTTTTATGTGTTTCTTAGCTTCAGTTGCTAAAAAAATAAAAAAAAATTATTCCTTCACTGCTTTATTCATAGGAATCAGAATGGAATATAGTCATTACATATTTACCTCAGACTTATAAAAAGTACCCACTCTTATCCAAATCTGTCAATGGCAGATAAGCCATTGTGATTTGATTCAAAGACTAAAGGCCCCATGCTTCTGCTCTCCCTGTAGAAATGTCCTAGCATGTGCTGAAATCACAATGAGTCATACCATATGACCTCACAGTGGAAATTACTCTGATGTGACTATACATAGATCTGTTAGAGGGTGCACAGAAACCACCTTCCCATGTCTGTGAGCTCATTCAAGTTTGTCTCAAATACAGTATCTTACATGAACATATTCATAAATATTAGCTTTAAGTCTTGTAACAATTGATATGGCATGGTTAACTGCTCCATCTACATAGCTCCACTACCAGATCTTGGTACTTGTTTCTAAGTATCTCATAAATGTATCTGCAGTTTGCATTTCTTGTTGATAAACTGTTACCAGGAGGATCTGGTGATTCTAACCTAAACAGTTCTTAGCAAGAGCTGGTACTCAGCCTTCACTAGGCCTATTTGCATTAATTCGGTTAAGTAAAACTCAAGTTAAATATGACAGGGAAAATAAAGGTCCAGACCAGAAAGACTGGTCTACTGCAAGTACCAAAGCCAGTGGCAAGACAGGAAAGACAAATTCTACTGAATCTTAATTTGTTTACAGGACACAACTTCTCAGACAGTCTTGAGATTATCTTCAAAAACGTTCTTCCCAACCAAACCACTTGTGATAGTACACTATTTGGATAAGTAGGCACAACAATCTGAAATTCCAAGTCAACCTGGGAAGACCCTCTATTTAAAACCAAACAATAAAAATATTTGACACCAAGTTGTATGAGATGATGTTGAATGTGGAATGAGTCACAGATGGATTTCAAGAATACTGACACTCAGTTCTTCCCTAATTCCCAGTACCAGTTCTAGGATTCCATGGAGAAAGTAATGTTCATTTAGCTACCACGTCTCCTTAGGCTCCATTTGACTAAAATGTTTCTCAGGAAGACTTCCTCCTCCTCCTCTTCTTTCCTTGAGAATTTTGAAAAGTGTTTGTAATGTATGCAGTAGAACAATCATTTGTTGAGATTTTTCTGGTGGTCTATCATGAATAAGCTGGTGTAATAGTGTTAATGGAGACTACAGAAGTAATCTTTTATTTTCACTACATTTCAAAGGCCCACACCATGAGCACAGTTCACAAAAGCCTTGTCTGGTGTGGTTGACCTTGATCACACCTGGAAGTAGTGATGTTAAATTTTTCTGTTCTAATCTTATTCTTTCTTTTGACTTCTTCCTGTACATTATTCTCTTGAAAAAGGACATTGTGAATATGTCTCATTGGAAGAGTAAGGAGTTATTTCCCTTTCTTCAGGGAGAAATCAAAATAAGTTGTATGGAATTCAATATGGAAGATTTATCACCCCAACCTTTATGAATTTGATAAATCATGGTGTTTACATTCATATAGATTTGACTTTCCCTTAGAATCCAAGAGTACTTTGTTTTACGGCCTCAATGTTTCTACTGTGACACGAGGGCCTCTTTTTACAAGCTCATGGACTCTTGAATGACATTTAATCATGTGTTTCAATATTATTTTGCTTTTTGTCTTCCTTATTTGTGTCATAAAATAAATATGCCCTTTCCCCTTCTTGGAACCAGCTATTGCTCCAAGGACTCCTGGCTTTTTATACTGAGAAATATTATTCATAACCTAGATATGAATCATAGGTGTGCATGTGTAGGGAAGAGAGGTCATTTCTCTCAGTCTCTCCCAACTCACCCACACAAAGAATTGCATGCATGTATAAGTAACCAGCTATACAAAACCCAGGTTTAAAATTAAGATAGCTAATTTCTGTGAATTTCTTTCACTTCTGTATTTTTATTGCTTTCCTGTCTCTAAAAATCTCTTCTCATTTACCTGGTTTTAATGTTTCAGAATTGATTATCTTCAGATGAAGCTATTTTTGTCTACTGACAATGCATTAGATGTCCCCAAAGAGCCACAGTAAATATTTGGAAGTGTTAATCTGAACTCTGTGAGTAAGTGAGATCAGTTATGAGTCCCCAACTCTTAAAGAGGTAAACAAACTGTCAGATTGGTTCCTGTAATATGTGAAACAATGAGAAAGGCAGGGCAAGTCGTGGTTCTGGCTGCAGAAATCAACAAAGATTGTTCTCATAGACAAGGAACCTTTATTTCTCCCAAGTTGTATTATTTCAAGACGTTAACCCTTCTCTGATCTTATTTAATTTGCAGACCTCCCCATGTGGCGCATTCTAGCTATTGAATTTATTTTCAGTTCTCTCCATTCACTCTTACGTCTTCACAACCTCAATTGAATTCAATTGGCTCTAGTGAATATTTTGTAAAAATATTAGATAGATAGAATAACTAGGTATTTATAAAGTCGTTGTGTTATATGATGGGATTAAACTGCAAACATATAGATGCACTAAAAATGAAAGGCAGATCAAAGTACTAACATTTGAAGTTCACGTGCACAGGTTATCATTTGGATTTACTCTTGATATATTTAAGGTGTGAACATTCTGTATATTTTCTTTGTATATCAGGTTCAAGATCAGGTTCCTACAAGCTTGTAAAGTATACTAGTTGTGCATGTGAGAAAAGGTAATGACATTAATAGTGGATGGAAGAGGCACATATTTTTTATTTAGATTATTTTCTCTCCTGCCAAGATTTCAGAAGGAGATTAAAGTTTCAGAAGTAAAAATTACAGCATGCAATGCACAACAAACACCACATGGATAGTGAATGGTGTTATTATTTTCACATTGTCCTGATATGGGAACCTAAGTAGGGCTTAGCAGAGATGAGTTCTGTTGCTTTATAAAAGACAGTTCAAACTGCAAAATATTGAATGTTTTATCAAAGAGCTTTTTAAGAAATTTCTAGAAACCCAGGTGAGCATTATAAGCAGAAGGAACCAGATTAAAGAAAAAAATGAAAGTGTTGATTTAGTGCTAGCTTTATTTGTGTACTACAGAGTTTTTGGTTGGGTGTTGCTGGCATAGAAAAACTTAAAATTGACCAATAACTCATTCTTTCAACACTTACACACAACCTGAGATGGTCCAGGAACTAATCCTCACCTCTGGAGGATACAGTAGAACACAAAGAAAAGAGAACATCTATTCACACTTAATTGCCAGTGAAGAAGTATTTCCTGAGAGGTTAGAAATACCATACAAGCTAGACTAAAAATAACTTTCCCAGTAATAAGACTAAAGGTAAAATAGGTATTCCAGTGGTGTGGAATATATGAAGTTGATTATTAAAGTATGAATACATTTATTATCCACTCAACTTATACAAGGCACAGATAAACATTACACATGTACTTGGCTCCTGAAGCTATAGGATGTGGACATCTCTCCAGTATTTTAGCCATCCAGTGTATAAACTGAATCTCAGAGAAAGTAGTTACCTCCACAGTTATTAAGGATATCATAAGTATGCATATCCATAACACACAACACTTAAACTCCTAACCACTCCGCTGCACAGTAAAGTTGAAGACAAATGAAAATGCCCTTTGTCAGCTAGCTACACTTGTCCTTTTTCCAGAGACTCCACAGAGACTAATCAACTGGCACATCTCCAATGCTCTTTCCCTTCCCAATCCATAGGGCATGAGTCATGCAGGAAGGAAACCTGAACCGAAGTGGGCTTCACTTTTGCTGCTTAGGTCACACTTGATTTTCTTTATTGAATGCACAAAAATCAATACACTAAGAGGTCTAGGAGCCATATTCTTTTTTTTTCTTTGTCAAGATTGAGAGTATTACTTTTGAAGAACCTAAAATATTCCTTAAATATAGCATTCAAAATATTCTTACTATGTTTAGACACAAATGATGAATAGGTATTCTTTTGTTCAAAGAGAACATCCAAGATCATGATAATGGGCAACTCTTACAATAACTGTTAATGAAATCATTATGTAAGAAAAGGGCAACAAATATAAAGATTATTTTTGAAGTATCCAATAACTCTAAAAGAAAAATTGTCAAAATGTGATTTTTATTTATTTGTTGGATCACCATATTTTGGAAAGGAAAGAATACATGAAGCAGTTTTACAGGGGATGAGAAATACAACTAAGTTATGTACTTGAGTCTTTTCTAGTTTAGTATCACAAAATGAATGTTCTGTTGTTTCAAAGTGTCATAGAAGTAAAAACTCAATGAGAGTAAATGCTTTCTAAATGCCACTAAATATCTTTCCTTTCATTCACCAAAGAATGAAAGTCAGGTGATTTATACCAAGACTTTTTTAATTTTCCAATAACAAACCCATTTTAGTGAATATATTTGCTAGAATCCTTGAGTTTATAGGTATATAAAATAAGCATTCAATTCAAGCATGTAGTACTGATCAAGAATAAATTAATTTCCTTTTAAGTAATTCTTTGGCCTGCAAATAATTTTACAATTTATTAGAAGATGAAAACAAATTTATACACAAATGGTATGGATGTGCTTAGTTTCTCCAAAGGAATAAATCTTGCTATTTGATACAGCAGAATATAAAATATCATCACCATGCATCTTAGTTACTTTTCTATTGACAAGACAAAATACTTTGACCAAGACAGCTTAGAAAAGAAAGTACTTGATTTGGGAGTTCATGTACCCAGAACATTAAAATCAGTGGCCATCATGGCAGCTTTCATGCTGGCATGGTACGGGAGCATAACTTAGAGTTTAAACCAAATCTACAAGTTTAAGCCAGTGGAGGAAAGAGAACTTCCTGGGGATGGTGTGGGCTTTTGAACCCTCAATTCTATCCCCCATTGACACATCTCATCCCAGAATGTCAAACCTTCTAACCCTTCCTAAACAGTTCCATCAACTTGGGACCACACATTTAAATACATAGGCCTATAGAGGCCATTTTAAGTCCAACGACCACAACCCACTCCCTGGCTTTCCTAGGGTTGCAGTCTTAAAGACATTTAGTCTAACCTTGCCAGTTCCCATAGTCTTTCAGATTCTCACCAAAATTTAAAAGTCCAAAATCTTTTCTCAGATATTCAAGGCAATCTTTTAATTGTAGCTCCCTGTAAACTAAAAATTCCAAATTAGCTACCTCCAACATATAGATTTCCATTTCAAATGTAAGGAATATGAATATAGTGAGAAAATACTGGACCATAGCAAGTCCAAAACTCTCCAAAGCAAGCTCCAAATCCTGGAGCTCTATGTCTGATGTCAAGAGACTTAGTTGCTTCTTCCCATCCAGTTTTGTTCACTGCAGCACACTTTCTGTCTTGGACTGGTTCCACCCTTTGTACGAAGTTCTCCCTGGCAGACATGCCTCAGTTCTGTTATGTCCAGTATCTTCAACACAATACAAGTGTCTGTTTTAGTTTTATACAGTGGGAACTTAGAACCTCTATACAAGGACTCTCTTGCCACAGTCTTGCCCTCAACTGTTCCCCCTAACTACAGAGGAAGATTCTACAACCCCTTTACTCATGTGTTTGTTTTTTTTTTGTTTTGTTTTTTTTTGGTTTTTCGAGACAGGGTTTCTCTGTGTATCCTTGGCTGTCCTGGACTCACTTTGTAGACCAGGCTGGCCTCGAACTCACAAAGATCCGCCTGCCTCTGCCTCCCAAGTGCTGGGATTAAAGGCGTGCACCACCACCGCCCGGCTTCAGCATAAACTGTGGCTCCAATATTAAATATCCTGCTGCTATTTTCCTCCGTATAAGGTAAATTTTGTGTTGGTTTTTATATCACTTGCTCTTTTTTATTGTAGACTTGCATAAGAATGGGCCACAAACAACCACATGACAAGAGTCAATATTAAGCTGTCATGAAATCTCTTCTGCCAAAGAAATTGGACCAAAACTCTTCAAAGTTGGCTCAAGCAAATTCTTCAGAAAAGGGAAAGAAGCAGGGAAATTCTTTGCCAAAACATCATAAAAAGTACCTTTGTCATAATTGCTAATATTGTGGCCCTCTGGAATCGCTTGAACTGAGCCTCCAGAGTCCACATCACTCTCTACTCTATTGTCTTCCAAGTTCTTATTAGGATGGCCCATCGAGAACACTTACAGTATTCAACAGCTTTCCTCTGTTTTAGCAGATTATTTCAAAAGTTCATTCTTTTGGGTTCTACAGAACATTTTTACAGAATTTTGTTTCATTTAATTATTTCAAATAGATCTGAATGCCCTTTTACAGAATATAGAAGTAAATGAGAGTTTTAATCTTTATCTAAATGCAGAGAAAGTATGGAAATTATAGATCTATTCATAGGAACTATGTATAACTGTTTCTGTTTAGTATTTCATTGCTATTTCCATGTGCAATTGTTTTCCAGTATAAAGATGATTTTAGTTTTTTATGTCAGTTTTTACAACCCCATGCTTTATCCAAGTTTTGTTCTTTCCCATTTTTCATTTACTAATGTATAAATTAAAAGTGAACCCTGGTCCACTTTAAAGTCCTGTTACAACATAATTTAATACTAGGACAGGAAATCTCAGCAAAGGACAAATGAAAATTCGCTTTTCTACTTGCTAGATTTGTGATCTTGGCCCAAGCCCATAAAACTCTTAAAATACTGGTCAATCATCTGTGAAAGCTACGTCAAATATGCATTTCATAAGGAAAGAATTGTACCAATAACAGATGGTATAAAGTAGAGGATTGCTTTCAATCCCTCTCACCTCAGGATACAGTAACTCTTCTTCTCTTCAGAGTTTCAAGTTCTTCTTTCAAAAGCCTCTATTAAATAAATATATGTGTTGGTCATTTAAATTCTTCAATGAGACCATGAAACAAAAACCATTCAAAACTTGGAGGAAACAAAGGTAGTAAATTGGGGGATTGGGAAATTTTTAAATCAAGCTAGTATATTGATGAGTCTGATTTTAGCTACTTGGGCGTATGTACACACATCAGTCATGAACATCTCGGCTTCTGTGGATTTCAGTCCAAAGGGCATGGTGTTTCACTTTACACATGTCAGTTTCAAGTTCTTACTTACATCTTAAAGTGTTAGATTAATTTAAAAGTGACATGTGGCTTTGGGAGATTTGAAGGGAAGAGAAAGGAAAATGGAAGAAACTACAAGACACAGAGAGAAAAGAGAATGTAGTGACAACTAGGGTTAATGTCACCAGAAGTGTGCATTGAGTTTACAAGGACAAGCAGTGTCTAGTAACTCTATCTTGTAGTCCAGAATTTTTGTTGTAGCTAAAGATGTGAGCATTCAGTGTGCTGCTCCGGCTACCATGCCTGCCTATTGCCATATCCCTTGCTGTGAAGAGAGTGGATTCTTATTGCCCTGGAACCTAAAACCCAAGTAAATCCTTCCACAAGCTGCCTAAGTCATGGGGTTTTACACAACAATAGATAAGTAGCTAATATAAAAACTGTTCAGGACTAGGAATAAAAATGAAAATTGCATTTAATTAACAGCCAGAAATTGACTAATTTTAAGCAAAATCACTGTGATCTATGAAATAATAATAACCAAACACTGCTATGACTCAATGACTTAGTGCTGCAACTTTCCTTTAAACAGCCCCCCGCACTTATGCTCAATCAAAAGAAACTTTTCAAATATGGACATTGCAGCAATAGATCTCCATTTAAAATGCTTTTATTCAAACATAAGTTAAATGGTAGAAGGAAGTAACACTTCTCACAAATGTTTCATTTGTTTTCTTTTGACAGGCTTCTTGAACTTTTTAACCTGTTTCCTGGAAATGAACATACTGAATGTGAAAGTTTTATCATTACTTGAGTAGGAAACTATCTGGAATAGTATATACTGAAAAAGGAACAATAACAATTTCAGCTACTATTTACGGACTATTTTCAATGTCAATATATTTTTTTAAAAAAACATGCTCCCATGATTTATAAACTTATTGGTATAACATATGGGAAAGCAGACTGGGAGAGTGAATTACTCCGATCATATAGAACATGAACAATTGATTTCCATTTGCCTTCAGAATGTGAGCAGAGAAAGAGTTTTAAGTTTCAGCCATAAAAGAGGACAATATGATGGAGATGTAACCTGAAGCAACAAATAAATAAATTAAAAAAATAAAAATAAAAATATAAGAAACAAGCACAAAAAACATTGTCATAAAACATGAGTTTTTAAAAAGTAAGCAATGATTAAAGCAAAGTCACTGAAGAGGCACCAGTTTGACTGTAACAAGACATCAAATAATATTCTTTTTTAAATACATTTATTAATTCAAGTTACACTTCCATCATAGATCAATCTCCCATTCCCTCCCAGTCACACCCTCCCATTCTCTACCCCCTCCCCCACCTATCTTACTCTTCTGGTGTGGGGGAGGCACCCACATATCAGCCACCCTCAGTTCATCAGTCACATGAGTGTTAAGAGCTTCCTCTTGATCTGGGGACCGACTTACGTAAAGTTTCACTAGGGTAAAGTGTCCCACTAACAGGTAACAAAGTGCATAACTGAGACTTCTCCAACCCTACTTGTTAAGGGATCTATTTGAGGACCAAGTTGCCTATCCTCTATATTTGAATAAGGGGCGTCTAGGCCTAGTCTGATCTCTTTTCTTCTTGTTTTGGTTAGTGTTTCAGTCTCTATAAACCTCTAGAGGCCTAGGTTAGCTAGTTCTGTTGATCTTCATGTGTTGACCTTGATTCCTCCAGGACTCTCTATTCCTCCTCCCTCTCTTATATATGCCCATCAGAGCTTAAGCTAATGTTTGACTGTGTGTCACAGAATCTATTTTGATCTCCTGCTGGATAGAATTTCTCATGAGATAGTTATGCTAGGTACCTGTTCCTTTGGGTCTGTGGGTTATAGGATAGTTATCCTGTACTATATGTCTAACATCCAATTATAAGTGACTACATTCCATGTGTGTCTTTATGGGCCTGAGAAGCTCACTCAGGATGACCTTTTCTAGTTCCGTCCATTGGTTGCAAATTGCATGACTTTCTTGCTTCTGATATTTGAGTAGTATTCCATTATGCAAATGTACCACAGTTTTTTTGTTTTTAATCCATTCTTCAGTTGAAAGGTATCCTGGTTGTTTCCAGTTTCTAGCTAAAGCTGCTAGAAACATAGTTGAGGAGATGTCCTTGTGGTTTGGTGGAGAATATTTTGGATATACGCCCAGGAAAGGTATGGCTAGGTCTTGAGGTAGAGCTATTGCAAGTTTTCTAAGATATCTCCAGACTGATTTCCAGAGTGGTTGTGCAAGTTTGCACTCCCATCAGCAATGGAGGAATGTTCCCTTTTCTCCAGAACCTCACCATCATGTACTGTCATTTGAGTTTTTTATTTTACCCATTCTAACAAGTTTGAGATGGAATCTCAGTTATCTTGAGGGGCTTTTTTCTGATGACTAAGGATGTTGAACATTTCTTCATATGTCTCTCGGTGTTAGAGATTCTTCTTTTGTGAATTCTCGGTTTAGCTCTGTTCCCCATTTTTTTATTGGATTATTTGGTTTCTTGGTATTTAATTTCTTGAGTTCTTTGTAAATTATGGATACTACCCACCTGTCACATGTGGAGTTGGTGAAGATCTTTTCTCAAAATGTACTTTTAACCATGATGCATGGTGTATTTCAACAATTCAAATACTTTTCTACATATTATAACATCCAAAATGATCCATAAAGATATTGAATATGGAGCTCACGAATTTACTTTTTAAAACTATTTGTAGCCTGAGTCACACTAACTTAAATGGCTCAGGAAATGAAAATATGTAATTAAGGTATAATTTTATTTTTAGGTACATAATATATGTTTAATTTTATAGTATAATAATAACACATATTCTTTTTTCCCTATAACTTTATGCTGTGCAGTTACCTTTTCTTATCATAAGCTTTTCTGTCTTAAAATAAATCTTATTGTCATTGTCTATTGTATTTTTTACTTGTCTGGATTTGCTGAGGAGTTCTTAGGGCTTAACTTTCTTTTTTTTTTGAAATATTTATTTATTACTCCAGGTTACTTCTCCATCACAGAGTCCTATTTTCACCCCCTCCAGTCCTGCCCTCCCACCCTCTACCCCCTATCCCGTCCATCATACTCCTCCAGAGTGGAGTGGCCCTAGATAAGTCTCCACCCCAGTTCAGCTGTCATATGAGGGCCAAGAGCATCTTCTGATTCTCCAACGATATCAAGAGATATTTGGGACAGTCTAGGCAACAAACTGTCATATTATTTTGGAAACTGCTCTCCTATGCTTCCTACTCACTCAAATAATAACTTTATCCCTTCATATGTCTTTGATGGGGTTGAAGGCATGATCGTTATAAAATTTCAATTGAATTTGAGTTGTTTAGGATTTAAAAGGATATTTTCAAGTCTAAATAAAATCTTTAGTTTTATAAATATAGGATATGATAGAAATTATTTAGGTTCAGAAGTTTAGACACACCAGATAGAGTGTCTAAATCATTTTTTTTTCTTCAAGATTGTCTGATGCAAATAGACTAAACATTATGTGCATAACTTTTATATATGGTTTTCTTAATTGTTTCATATTTGTTCTTATTGTTTTTACTATGTAAGTTAAAAAAATTAGCCTTTTTATTAGACAAAAGGAAGGAAATGATGGGGTAGTGTTCAGCATTCTAAATATTAATTGGTCCTGAATGCTGTCTGTTAAATAAAATGCTGAGGCCTGAGATTGGGCAAAGACAGAGAAAGGTGGGACTTCCTGAGATTAGAACAGGAAGCCTGCGCTTTAGACACAGGATTCAAGCAGTCCAGCCAGCAACAGGAAGAAGCCATTCCAGCCAGCAGCAGCAAGATGGAGGCACACACCATGGGTTAGAGAAAATAACCTCATTCCACATGGCCAGGAACATCAGCATATCATGGAGAATGGCAGTCCAATATTTGGGTAATAGAATTGCGAGCTAGTTTAGATGGGCTAAGATTGCACAACTCTGACCAAAACTTGTTAAAATCCACCTGGTGTCTGTGTGTATTCATTTATAATGGTGGGTTAAGAATTAATGCCACCACACGCGACAACTTCCTGAACAGAACACCAACAGCTCAGGACTTGAGATCAACAATCAATAAATGGGACCTCATGAAAGTGAAAGCTTCTGTAAGGCAAAAGACACTGTCATTCAAACAAAACGGCAGCCTACAAAGTGGGAGAAAATCTTCACCAACCCCACATCTGACAGAGGGCTAATATCCAAAGTCTACAAAGAACTCAAGAAACTAAATTCCAAGAAACCAAATAATCCAATCAAAAAATAGGGGACAGGGCTAAATAGAGAATTCACAAAGGAGGAAGCCCTAATGGCTGAGAGACACTTGAAGAAATGCTCAACATCCTTAATCATCAGAGAAATGCAACTCAAGACGACTCTGAGATTCCATCTCACACCTGTCAGAATGGCTAAGATCAAAAACTCAAATGACAGCACATGCTGGCGAGGGTGTGGAGAAAGGGGTACTCTACTCCATTGCTGGTGGGAGTGCAGGCTTGTGCAACCACTATGGAGGTCAGTCTGGTGATATCTTAGAAAACTTGGAATAGCTCTGCCTCAGGACCCAGCCATACCACTTCTGGGTATACACCCAAATGCCTCTTCACGGAATCATAAGGGAGATTCCTCGTCTATGTTTATAGCAGCCTTATTTGTAATAGATAGAAACTGGAAACAACCCAGATGTCCCTCAACTGAAGAATGGGTTAAAAACTGTGGTACATCTACACAATGGAATATTACTCAGCTATCAGAAACAATGAAATTCTGCAATTTTCAGCCAAATGGATGGAACTAGAAAAGCTCATCCTGAGTGAACTAACCCAGACTCAGAAGGACGCATATGGCATCTATTGACTTATAGTAGGATTTTAGCTATAATAGAAGGTATCGATACTACAACTAACACACCAAAGGGAACTTGGGCATAGACTTCTTATTTTTAATTTTTAATTTTTATTTATTTTTTATATATTAGTTATATTTTTCTTCTATTTTTTAGTCTTTTTAAACTATTGTCTGCTTAGTGGTTTGTTTGTTTAGTAATTCTCTCTCCCGGGCAACGAGACACTTTTCACTGATGGTACTGCTTCATAGACCCCCAATGAATGAGGAGGCTCTTGGCTCTCATATGACCTCTCAACTGAGATGAGGGACTGTTATATAAGGACACCCCACCCCAGAGAAATGGGATGGAAGGGTTAGGAGGTAAAGAAAAAAAATGAAATGTGATGTTTCGGCCTTTTACTACTAATTGTCATAAACTGTTTAGGATAATTAAGAAATGCAAACGAATGGTTATGCAAGCCGGTCATTCTGTTAGGTACTATGACAGCCTATTATAGTTACTTTCCAAGCTAATCAAAAATAAACCTGCTGCGAGACAAGCAACATCTGCTTACCCCAATATAAGAGATAGATAGGGCCTCTTCAAAAACCTCAAGAGATCTGCAGAATATGGCATTCAAAATGTTTTTGTAGCTTTAGATTTTTTTATATCAAGACATATCAACTCCTGACAGCACCCCCGATTCTCCTCCAAGTAGAAGATGAGCATCGAAGAATCTCCAGTGGGAGATGATTGAATTAGTTACAAGCCTATCTCTTGGTAGGAAAAGCCCCTTGCTCCAACTGTAGACAGAATTCTGTCCAAAAAGGACAAAACCTGGAAGCAGGTAAGTCGACAGCCTAGCTCTGCCAAGACAGGGTAGGTAAGTCCTTCATAACCTCTCCTCTACAATTAATGTCTGTCAGAGAAACGGGGGCAAATGACTGAAGATCGATGCTGTAATATATGGAGAGAAAATGGGAAGTGTCCAGGCAGCCACTGGTATGTCATTTCTTAGTTTGGGAAGTTGCAGGCCCTGTACTTCCTATAAAATCAGATATATTTATCCCTCTCAGGTCTCTGAGATGGTTGAAGAACAGATATCTAGAGTCTCATAATTAAATTTTTGAGTTGTTTAGGAGTCAAGAGAGTGTTATAGATCTAAGAAGATATTTTTAAAATTGTGTTGCAGATTAGTATGAATGTTGAGTCAGATATAGAACTTTAAACTCATGGAGATGGTTAGATAGTAGAATGTTAAAGTCAGGTACCAAATACATATGGACTGGACATTGGGAATGTACGCAAAGCCATATAACCCTCATAACTGTGGCCTAATTACCTCTGTTGTTTTGTATTGTATTTATTATTATAAGAGAAAGAGCCATTTGTTGAACTGAAAGGGGAAACTGTAGGTGGAGATAAGATATACCTTAAATTTAAAAGAAAAAAAAAAAAGGGAAGAGGATGGGGGGTTGAGGGTGGGAGGGTGGCCTGGAGGGGGACTAGGGAGGGGACTGCATTTGAGATGTAACATGAAGAAATAAAAAATAAAGGAAAAAAAAGTGGAAAAAAAACTATTAGTAAATATTAAAAAAAAAGGAATTAACTGTCACCTAACAAATTAACAGTAATTTAAATATGGTTAAACAATTTAACTAATTATTTCTACAAATGGCACACCAACATAATTTAATTAATTTTTTCTACACTCGTCATACACTGGGGACCTACAAGGCAGTACCACTAGGGCAAAATGTCTCATTGACAGGAAAATAGTCTATGTTCATGTTCCCTTTGGTTCATTGGTTGTAGTATAGTTATCCTATACTATATGGCTAAAATCCAACTATAAGTGAATAGATGCCATGTGCATCCTTCTGAGTCTGGGTTAGCTCACTCAGGGTGAGCTTCTCTAATTCCATCCATTTGTCTGAAAATTGCATGATTTCATTGTTTCTGATAGCTGAGTATCATTCCATCATGTATATGTACCATTGGTTTTTATTCCATTCTTCAGTTGAGGGACATCTGGGTTGTTTCCAGTTTCTAACTATTACATATAAGGCTGATATGAACATAGATGAGGATACTTCTGTGATTTGGTGAGAAATCATTTGGATGTATACCAAGGAATAGTAGGGTTGGGTCTTGTGGTAGAGCTATTCCAAGTTTCTAAGATATCACCAGACTGATTTCCATAGTGGTTGCACAATTCTGCACTCCCACCAGCAATGGAGGAGTGTTCCCCTTTCTCTCCACACTCACTATCATGTGCTGTCATTTGAGGTTTTGATGAAGGGATTAACTTTCTTGATTTTATTCAGATCATTGTTTTAAAAATAAACAAGTTTGGGTATAAGACACTGCCATTGTGATTTTAAGAAGTAAAATCATCAGGAGACAAAATATAAACTATTTAGTGTAATTAGCATGACAACATATTAAATAATCAAGCTGACCAAAGAATAAAATTTTCCTTATTCATTCAGATCCTGAAAAGGATTGGCATCAGGGCTTCTTTCCCTGTTGCTCACCATTTCAGTCTGAAGTTACTTTTTTTAAATATTTATTTATTTATTCAACTTACATCTCAAGTATAGTTCCCGCCCTCCTCCCCCTTCTGATTGATCATAAGTCCTACTCTCCTACTCTCTTCCCCCTCACCCTCATATCTGCTTTTTCTTAAATTTAACGTGTCTCTTATTCCCTCTCACAGCTCCCCTTTTAGTCCAATAAAAGTTTCTTTTTCTTATAGCAATAAATACAATACAAAACAATAAGAATAATTAGACCGCAATTATGAAAATTGTGAGGTATAGCATATATTCCCAATATCTAGTCCATATGTATTTGGCAAATGATATTAATATTCTATTAGCTATCTATCTCAATGAGTTTAAAGTTCTACACCTAACTCAGTTTACATCCTAACTTGCATTATCAACTTAAAAACATGTCAGGAAACTGAGAACAACTCTTCCTCAAGACCTAGCCTTACCATTCCTGGGCATATATCCAAAACATTCTTCACCAAACCACAAGGACATCTCTTCAACTATGTTTATAGCAGTTTTATTTGTAATAGCTAGAAACTGGAAACAATGCCATTTCAACTGAAGAATGGATAGAAAAAACTGTGGCACATTCACACAATGTAATACTATTCAGCTATCAGAAACAAGGAAATCATGCAATTTGCAACCAAATGGATGGAACTAGAAAAGATTATCCTGTGTGAGGTTCCCAGACCCATAAAGATACACATGGAATGTATTCACCTATAACTGGATTTTAGCCATATAGTACAGGATAACTATACTACAACCAACAACAGACATAAAGGGATTGGAACACGTCCTTTTTTGCCTCCTAGTGGGACAATTCACCCCAGTGGAGCTGCCATGTAGGTCCCCAGTGCAAGAGGAAGCTCTTGGCCTTCATGTGACTGATGAACTTAGGGGGCTGACATGTTGGGGCACCCCACACTAGAGGAGTAGAATAGGTGGGAGAGAAGGTAGAGGGTGGGAGGTGACTGTGGTTGAGATGTAATTTGAATTAATAAACATTAAAAAATTTATCACATGTAAATTTCCATTTAGCTAAAAATCTTTTAATAATCAGTTTATAGCTCTGATTAAATAAAGCCTAAACACATCAGATTCAATTTCACACTGAGTGATAAGTCCATGCATGATCAGTGACAATAATTTTCATTATAAAACATTACAAAGTACACACTTATTTAAGAAGATTTCTGACATCAATATCTGATGCAGCAACATAGGATATGACTTTCTCCATTAGTTTTTATCTAGAAAATATTTACTCAAAAAATCAACTAAAAATCAAATTTTGTGCTTTGTTAATAGAGTTGGTTTTCTTCTAACTGTGCTCAGACTTTCCACACTTTGGACGTTTTCTCCAAAAAGTCAAGATGTGGACTCCCTAATTATTTTCTTGATTCTACTGCTTTAGAGTTAGTCCCAAGGCCCTTACTATGCCAGAGAGTTCTCAAGAGATGAGGGCACCTGTTAAAAAAACTAATTAAATTACATTGGTTGCCATTTGTAGAAATGATTAATTTAATTACTTACTGGTATTTATATTATCTTTAATTGGTCTGGATGTTGTTAATCTTTAAACAGCCATTATAAATGAGCACACAGAGACCGCATGGATTTTAACAAGCCTAGGCCTGAGTTGTGCAATCTTGGCCCACCTAAACTAGCTCTTAATTCTACTACCCAAATATGACCCCATAAAGACATACGTGCCCTTAGACTGCCATCCTCCAGGATATGCCAATGTTCTGGCCATGTGAAATGAAATTCTTTTTTCTAACCCATGGTGTGCATCCACTTTCCTGCTGCTCCTGGATGGAATGCTTTAGTCCTCTGTCTAAAGCACAGGCTTCCTGTTCTAATCTCAGGAAGTCCCACCTTTCTCTGTCTTTGCCCAATCTAGGGCCTCAGCATTTTATTTAACCAATCAGAGTCAATGTAAGTAACAGACAGCAAACAGGACCAATTAACATTTAGAATGCTTAACATTACACCATCAATTCCCTCCTTTTGCCTAATAAAAAGGCTAATTTTTAAAAATCATATAGTAATAACAGTAAGAACAAATATGAAACGATCAAGAAAATCATATATATACAAGTTGCAGACATAATGTTTAGCCTATTTGTATCAGTAAATCTTGAAGAAGAAAAAAAATCTACCTATCTTAGTGTATCTAAAGTTCTGAATCTAAATAATTTCTTTTATATCCTATATTTATAAACCTAAAGATTTTATTTAGACATGAAAATATCCTTTTAAATCCTAAACAACTCAAGTTCAATTGTAATTTTATAACTATTATGCCTTCAACACCATCAAAGACATAAGAAGGAATAAAGTTATTATTATTTGAGTGAGTAGGAAGCATAGGAGAGCTGCTTCCGGAAAGAAATATGGCAGTTTGTTGCCTAGATAGTCCCAAATATCTCTTTATATCATTGAAGCATTATCTTCATCCTTCTGGCCAAGCATTTTTCACAGACTAAATTGTGCAGCAGGAAATAAGGATTTTCCTATTCTCTCTCTGCAGAATCAGGACATCAACTTACCTGCATTTATGCTCTGGTCCATCTTTGGATTGTATATAGTCTGTTGAGAGGGGCATATTTGCCCAATAGAAATTATCTCCTGATGGGAGATTTTTTTTTTGATGCTCATTGTCTTCTTCCAAGTCAAATGGGAGCTGTCAGGAGCTGACTGTCTTAAGTCAAACAATTCTTAAAATAATAAAAACATCTTTAAATGCCATTTTCCATATGCCTCTGAGGGTTTGAAGGCATCTATCTATTTATTTATAAATCTCTCTATTGTCTATCTTCTATCTATCTATGAACAAACTGTATATTTTTAACCATTTATTATCTTTTAACCTATTAAGCCTATTTTGTGATAAATTAAGACTAGTATTTGAAATGGCCAGAAGCTTGACTGGCCAGCAATCAATCTGTATTACCCAAACACCTAAATAGATTGCAATAACAACCCTTAAAAGGATTGGAAGTAAACCTGTACTTTTAAATGAGTTGTATAGGCACAATACCTTATATAAGAATTGAAATATACATAGTATGTGTCTAAATATAAAATTCTATACTAGTGAATCAAAATTTAACCTTATTTTTGTATCAATATACCCAATTCTATACCAATGTATCAGAAGATAACCTTATTTAAATAATAACAATAGTTTTGAGTTTCAGAACAGATTCAATAATCTAGCCTTTTATCTTATAATTTCTATATTATATGCATATATTCCCCTCTTTTTCTTTTCAGGTCTTTTCCCCCTATATAAGACAGAAAGAAGGATAGAGAAAAAAAAGAGTTCTTCAAGTCTAACTTTTTATACCTTGCTTAATAAGACCATATAATAATTTGGAACCATTACCTCTAAACACCATTTTTTTTTGCATTTTATGAACATGTTTATTGTTATAGTTGCACAGCATTTACACTTGAAGGAATACAATTCTAATTCTTTTTTTTTATGTTTTCTTTTTTTTCTTTTTTTATATAAGTACTTTATTTTTTTTCAAGTTACATCTCAGTCACAAACCCTTCCCTATTCCCCCTTCCTGTCCCACCCTTCCACCCACCCTCTTCCCCCCCAACAGCTTCCCTTTTCAATCCAACAAATGGTTCTTTCTCTTATAACAGTAAATTCTATACAAAACAGCAGAATTATATATGCCACATTTATGAGAGTTAAATGGCCCAGTATACCTTCCCAATGTCCAGTTCATACATATTTGGCCCCTGACTTTAACCATCTACCTTCTAACCATCTCCATGAGTTTAAAGTTCTGTAACTGACTTAGCTTTCATACTAACTTGCATCACTATTATAACCATCTTCTTAGATCTAGAATGCCCTCTTGATTCCTTTCCCCCCGTAGCAAGGAGACACCTTTCACTGGCAGTACTGCCTCGTAGGCCCCCGGTGTATGAAGAGGCTCTTGGCCCTTATAAGACTCCTGATCTGTGGTGAGAGACTGTTATGCAGGGACACTCCACCCCAGAGGATTAAGACGGAAGGGTCAGGGGGTAGAGCATGGGAGGGTGGGGCTGGGAAGCGGGAAAAGAGGACAATATGTTAAGGATGTAACCTGTAGCAACAAAAAAATTTATTAATTTATAAAAAAAGCAGGTAACAACGTTAAAACACTGTAAATAAAATAAAGGATACAGCCGTTCAACCTAGTTTTATAAACCTCCAACTGTCGAAAAAACGTAGAGCTAAGGTAAAATACAGGAGAAATGTGGTGTTAACCCATGCCTTTAACTTCAGCAGAGACGGGAGGAACACCATAGAGTTAGTGGACTTATAAATTCTAGAGTTACATGGAACAGGGTGGTGAGGGTACATACCCTTAATCCCATCATTCAAGAAGAGTACACCCTTAACCCCAACACACTAGAGACAGAAACGGCAGATCTCAGAGCTCAAGGTCAGTCTGATACAAAACAAACTCTAAATAGAGAAACACTTCGATCCAGGAGTGGTGGAACACATCTTTAATCCCTTCAGATGGGAACCACAGGTCTCTGATCCCAATAATTAGAATGCAGAGACACACACATAGGATTTGGAAGGACCTAAGTTTAAAAGCTACTTACAAAAGGCCCACTCAATACAAACAATTTGTCCTTCGAGATCTCAAAATATATACACTAAAGCTGGTTTAGCTCCAAAATAACAAAATAATTTCTTCTTTAAACCAGATTGAAAGATAACACTTTATATATTGTCAAAAAACCAAATTTGCTTCAGGAGAAATATTACCTAAACACCATTTATAACACATCATCCACTCTACTTTTTGGTAATGGGACGTCACTTTCTTTTTTTTTTTTTTTTTTAATAAGTACTTTATTTTTTTTTCAAGTTACATCTCAGTCACAAACCCTTCCCTATTCCCCCTTCTTGTCCCACCCTTCCACCCTCTTCACCCCCCCAACAGCTTCTCTTTTCATTCCAACAAATGGTTCTTTCTCTTGTAACAGTAAATTCTATACAAAACAGCAGAATTAAATATGCCACATTTATGAGAGTTAAATGGTCCGGTGTACCTTCCCAATGTCCAGTTCATACATATTTGGCCCCTGACTTTAACCTTCTACCTTCTAACCATCTCCATGAGTTTAAAGTTCTATAACTGACTTAGTTTTCATACTAACTTGCATCACTATTATAACCATCTTCTTAGATCTAGAACGCCCTCTTGATTCCTAAACAACTCAAAATTTAGCGATGAGACTCAAGCTGTCTATTCTTCAACCACCTCAGAGAGCTGAGAAGGATAAATATATCTGATTGTATAGGAAGTGCAGGGCCTGCAGCTTCCAATACTAAGAAATGACAAACCAGTGACTACCTGGACAGTTCCCATTTTCTCTCCATACATTCCAGCATCAGTCTTCAGCCTTTTAGTCACTTTCTTAAAACTTCTTTCTGCTGAATTGGGACACAGAAAACCTGTTTAGGGGCCCAAATAAAATGAGAAAAAATGGTTAACCAATTTAATATTAATACTTGTTGTCCAGTCTCTATATGCTCAACAATTTGAATGTTCTGAGCAGTTTGTAGTTCGAAGTTGAACTTTGGGTAGGAAAGTTCAGGGCTTATTGAAGCCTGTCTGGAACAGTCTTTGAGGCTGGGCCATCTCAGCAAGCTGTTTGAAGTTGTTCTGGATACAGATTTTTGAGGAAACATCTATTGAGGCAGTCTGTGAGGCTGGATCATTTGGGTTACTTGTCTTGTCTTCTTTGGACTCTGGTCCTGTTGTTTTGAAAATATATAAATTCTATATATAACATATAGTTCTGCAATTACCAAAATGCCTTGGATGTGCAGGATGCACAAATCAATTAAGGAATATTTTCTGTTCTTTGAACAGAAGAAAGACATTTGTAAGTCTCCATGCCATATAAAAGGATGACATGTAATAGTACTACATATATATGCTATATATAATCTATTTTAAATTGAAAATAAAGCATAAGACTGTATGGAATTTAAGTATTCTCCTCTACAGTTGATATACATTTATTAATTGACTAAACAGGTTTATTCTGTGTTGCTCTGGCCTCTTGTAGATTAGGTTGGCCTCCAACTCAAAAGGAACCAATCTGCCTCTGTCTTTGTCTCCCATGTTTTGGGATCAAAGGTATGCATTTATATATATTTTTCTTTCCTTTTCTCCTTTCTTTGGAGATTTAATTTCTATGTGGATATATCTATCCTTATTGACACAGAGTTTCTCTTTGTGCCTTCGGCTGTCTTGATTTGCTCTGTAGGGCTCTGTAGATTAGATTGGCCTCGAACACACAAGGAACCTGTTTTTTCCTTATCTCCCAAGTTTTGAGATCAAGGTATGAACTTAAATAATTGAATTACCCTTATTAAACAATAACATTAATTAAAACATTTTGTATGAGTTTAAGTTCCAATTCTCCCTTGGAAACACCATTATTAAGGAGATTGGTATAGCATGGTATGCTATTTTATGTTAGCTTTTCTCAACTTTTGGATGTGGGAGGCATGCAGTGCACATGTTCTTCCCCAGCCTAACTCTGGTCCTTACATTGAGTAACAGAATATATCCCTTTCTCTCTCTCTCTTTTCCTTTTAATTTTTTCAAGACATGATTTCTCTGTGCATCTTTGTCCTGAACTCACTTTGTAGACCAGACTGACCTTGGTGAAGATCAGGGATCCACCTGTCTTTGTTTCCCAAGTGCTGGGATTAAAGGTGTGAACCACCACACCCAGCAATTAACATACCTCTTTTAGGGGCAAAATGCCTCTAAAAACCAGTTCTCCAGTGTGAGCCCCACAACTAAGGAGACAGGCTTGTGACCCTTTTCTCTTTATGTAAATTTAAGATTATGTGTATTTATCCATTAGATCAGTAAGGACATTATTAAGCTTAACATCAAGGGAAAAATGTGTCATTTTAAAATTCTAGACTGTCTTTAGTAAGCAGCATAACCTTATCAGCACTGTTCCCAATCCTGCCTTCATTGTTTGAATCTGCTGGTCTAGAATTCAGAGATCTGCCTGTTTCTTCCTCTAGTGTGATGGGATTAAGGAATTAAGGGTGTGTGCCAGTACCACCCTGCTCAAATAGTTCACTTAAATCCCAGATTTAAGTAACTCTGTAACCCAGAGAAAAACTTTGAACCACAATGACAATTCAAAATCTGCCCAAAATCTTCAAAAATCTCTTATGTTTTAGCAATGTCACATCAGAAAGAAAAATATCCTTTCTACCTCCCGTTATAGAAAAATCAAAGACATCTAAACAAAAATTGAGCAAAAAACAACATTCCAAAAACTTTTGCATGTCTATGCCATTCCATGCTGCAATTAAGGTTTTGTTCATTATTCCTTGGAATCTAGTTTCGACTGTATTTCATTGGGGGACCCTTCCAAGAAAGCCCTGAGAAGCACCTCATAGTCAGGGAGGTCTTAGCTCCAGCTGCCATCAATGTTGCCTTATTTATCAGGAAAGGCCTCCCTCTTTCCTTCATTATCATTGTTGACAATTTAGCATTCCATCTGTAAATTCTTTCCTTTAAGATTATCCTAGTCTGAACTTTCTCAAAAAAGTTACATAGAACCACAATTGTCAGAGTAAAAATCAGTTGCACGCTAAGAGAAACAAACTCAATTGGAATCCAAAAGTATTGAGGCATTATGAATTCCTCCATTTTTAATCTAGGCAATTAATTTCATGCTCAAATTCTGTTTAGAAGGGTGCCAGTTTTTTAGTACACAAGGAGGGCTAAGCTTTAGCTCTCTGACTTTGCTGCAAGGCAACAGCTTTTGTTAAGGTAGCTGCACCTTTGCAATGCATTTGAGTTTGGTTTCCGGCTCTTTGGCTAGGAAATCGGCTTTCACACGGGCCTTCTCAGGCTGTAAGCATGGATTCTAATTGTCATAGTTGGATGCTATATGTAAAAAGAAATATGGCTAATTAAACTATTTAACCAGTTTTTATATTATCATTAATTGGTTTGGTGGCAGTTAATTCTTATCCAGATATTATAAATGAGCACACAGAGACTGCATGGATTTTAACAAGCCTTGGCCTGAGTTATGCAATCCTGGCCCATCTAAGCTAGCTTTTAAGTCTATTACCCAAATATGACCCTATATATACATATGACCCCTTGGACTGCCATTCTCCACGCTATGTGGATGTTCCTGGCCATTTGGAGTGAGGTTCTTTTTTCTAACCCATGGTGTGTTTCCTCCTTTCTGCTCCTACTGGCTGCAATGCATGAATCTTTTGTCTAAAGTGCAGGCTTCCTGTTCTAATCTCAGGAAGTCCCACCTTTCTCTGTCTTTGCCCAATCTCAGGCCTCAGCATTTTATTTAACAGAGAGCAAGCAAGACCAATTAACATTTAGAATGCTTAACACTACACCATCAGGCACCTGCTCCATGACACACTCTAGTCCTCAATGATAACTGCCCATCTCAGGAGAAGGGCCTAATAGGCTCTGCTATTTCTGGAGCTCAAGGGACAGGATGGTAGCTTCTCTATGCTTTGACACTGCTGCATGCACAGACAGCAGGTAACTCTCAAGAGTGGGAAAAACATAAAACTAAGAAAAAACAGATTTTATTTTGGTTTTGATTTCCTTATGGACACTAATGAAAACTAAGTGCTTTATTGACAAAAGCAGTTTTGAAGTGCCTTGGATTTATTACAAAGCAGTTAACTTACATTTGTTGGCTGAAAATAGATGATGAAATGTTTTGAGGACTATTATGGTTTGCCTGTGTTTAGACAAAGATTCTTGTGCTTTCATTGGAATAGTTGGTCTGTTTGAAAGAAATGTTTGTAAAGAAGCCATCAGTTAAATATAGAAGTTTTAAAAAGTATACATGTGAAATATATTTTGATAAAGAAACTTAACAAGAAAATGAAAATGCTTTTGGAAGGACACAGATGCTCAGTTAGTCATTTCCTACTAACTAAATGGTGGTTAAAAGAGAAAGGAGTGAGAAAAATACTGGTAAGTTTAATTGTAGAAGAGGTTTGAGTATGTCTGAAAAAAATTATTAGAGATGAAATTTAAAGAATATATGTATATATATGATATATATAATATACATGATTATATTTCTTGTAATTAATGTTTATTTTTCTAGAATCATCTTTTTGTTGGTAACAAATTTCACTAGTCAAATGCCTCCAGGCAAAAAGAGCCAATGGGATCTTACATACAGCAAGTTAACTTTTAAATTTGACTTTAAATTTTACGTCATAAGCTTGGGGAGCTAAGAAAGCCATTTGAACATGGAAGTTCTGTGTATAGATGAAGTCCTATGTGAATATGTATTGTTGACATGGGCATGACCATGTTAAGGACCCATGCCTCAGACCTATAGGGATTTGGCAAAACCTACCCATGTGTGTCAGACTCAGAATTGACAAAGCCCACCTAGGCTTTGACTGTGAATGTTGACAGTATATGAAAAACCTGGCAATCACAGCCTCCTCCTAGACTTTTACAGACTGCCACACTTCACAGAGAACTCTCACAGAGACTAGCAAACTCTCACAAACTGAGCTGCAACTAAGGGACATGATGAGGTTCTGATTGCTGCAGTAGCTAATGTCATTCCAACATAGTTCACAAAACCTACCTGACCCTAGCTTTTCTGTACCTGTGTCTGTCCTTTCTGTATCCCTTACTGTCCCAGTCAAGTTTCCATACTCAAGCTATGTGGGATTCAATAATTAGCACAGAGATAAAGAAGGATGGTTCAAATGTACCAAGAGTGACCATTGTAGTCACAAGAACAAATCTAATTGAGAACACCATGCCAATAACAAACTGTTACCTGGGAGAAACATCAAGCTGAAGAAACAGGGTTTTAAAGTACCTTTGTTTGCCACAGCTGTGGGAAACAAAGAGAGTGGAGATGATTTGTCCTGGAAAAGAAGCATGATTTTTGCCCTCTACAAAAATGGATATTACTGTAAGGGAGAATGGCCTTGTCACTAAAGAGTTTTGAATTAATGATGACTGCCCAAGATTCCTTGATAAAGACCTCACTCAAGAGATTGATCATAACAATTGACATATTATAGACAATTCCTGATGAGACATGTAATAGTGTTTTATTTCTAATATTGGATACCAGTTCTCTGACTTCATTGATAACCTAGGATTCATTTAGGAGTCCTCACTAAATGAATTGACATAGTAGACAGTGTTGATGGAAACGCCCCAAAGACAAAGGAATTATTTATAAGTCTTAGCCTTAGAAATCATTCTACATGTGACCTGATAACAAGGCATGTCACTGGGAGTTCTCACCTCAATATTGAGAGACCTAACTGTAGTTCTCCAGCTATTCTTTAACAGTAAATGCCACGTAAAAACATTAATTACACCTTACAAAGCTAAGGCAATGCTTAAATGTGAAATTTTGAAGTATTTTAATATTTCCTGATGCTACTGACAAACTCCTCAGGTGGATAAAGGCCAATATAACCCACTTTAAAGGAATTCTGAAAATGTTTCCCAGAATGAATCTTTTATCTTTTACATCTCCATAGCCTCAAGAACATTTTAAAGACAATGTCACCTATGTCTTCTTGTCAAACAAACAACAAAAGGTGTTTTTACCTTCTTAAATGTAAGGACAAGTTTTACTCACAAATTGTTATATTTTGTGTTGGTTTTCTTTACATATTTATATTATTGGTATAATGTTTATCTGATTAGTACAACTTTATACTGTTTTCATTGTAATAAGTCATACTACTGGATTCTTTCTTCAAATTGTTTTATCAAATTCTCAGAATATACTCAACATACACTTTGAAGAACACATGTGATCTCTTCTCCAATAGAAAGCTACATGAAAGGGCTCTCTAAGAGCAATTGGTCGTTGTCATGTTGATTCTTTCTATTGAGATACAGGCCAATCCAAGGCTTTCTCAGATACCCTGATGAAAGATCAAAAAGAAACTAGTTCTGTGGTGTGTCCTTGCACATGAGTAGACATGACAGTGATGAGTCATACTGGTGGCCAGGCCCTTGAAGACTTAAAGTTTTCCTTCCTTAGAACTTGGCTTTTACCCCTTGTAACAAATGGATTCATCAGTCTAAATTTTTCTTGCCTGTAATGTGCTTGGCTTGTACTGTTCTTGAGATGCCCTGTGTTCCTTTAAGCTTCCTGCTGACTCTGACTCATTGTATAATAGTTCTTACTAACAATGTTGCATTTCTCCCCTAGAAATAGTATGTAAGATGCTGTACTAAATAAGCTTGTTGCATGGGCCATAAGTTTGTGCAAAACTTCATGATCACGAACTTTCCTATATTCTTTATCTTCTCATTTCCTGGTCCTCTTACTTAAGACCCTGTCACTGGTCTTGCTGTTCCAAGTCACATTCCCTTTTTGTGGAGGTATTATCTAGGATAATTATAATACTTTTGTTTAAACCTTGAGTTTTTAACATCTTTGTAGAATCCTGAGTTCTTAGGATCCTCTTGGGATTATGGATAGTCAAGAAGTAAAGAATTTATTCTTGAAAGTTACTTTCTGAACACTTTTAGTCTAGTATCCAGGTAAAATTCATTGATATGCAGGGATCCCAGCAATTTCTATTACACAACAAGTAAGTTGTTCTCTTCTGTGACTGGTTAGACTGGAGAAAGAGTTAACAGGGACTGCACCAATCATCAGCAAAGAGATTGTTTGAGAAGACATTACCATCTTTCAGTTCGCACAACAGTTTTCCAAAGACACAGCTCATAGGGTAAAAGAGTGGGGCAGCAAAGAGGAGCACAGGGCTGGAAACTAGCACATGAAGGAAGTTAGTTGACACAGAGGAATAATGGGTACCCCTTCCGAATTCCAAAGTCCCAAAGTAGCAGAGCATCAAGAGAAAAATCCCCAGAGTGTGCAAATGTTCAAGAAAACCAGCTTCTGACAAATACATGTTCATGGTCAAAATCCCTCTGGCCATATGGTCATTTAGTTTTAAAACTATTTCCCAACTACAGCCCATTCTTCCTCTTTGCAACTTTAAAATAAATTGTCTTTGTTTACACTAGTGTACACTCATTTTACCAGTCCATTTCCTTGACCCAGGCCATTGGAAACATGGAAATCATAGTGAGTGCCCCCCTGCAAACTCTGATATTTGCTGGGAGCAGTATATTTGCTGGTAACACTGTGCATGTACGGACTAACTCGAGCATCATGTTGGTAGTGTGAAAGGCACTGAATGCAAGTAAGATGAATTGTGTCCCAAAACTATTCTGTGATATCCTAGAGTGAAGAAAGGCTTCATTTTTCTTTTGGGAGTCCTTGCAATTTTCTGATATTTTAAAAATGTATATGCATGTATTTTTGGTTTATATGTGTGCGCATGTATGCATAGAGTCTCAATTGCCCATGTACACATAGATGAAGGTCAGAGGTTGATGTGTAGTGATTTTCCACCACTCTCTGTCTTATTTTCTGAGACAGGGTCTTTCTTTTTTCTTTTCTTTCTTTTTTTTTTTTTCTATCTTTGTTGTTTTCTTATTTTGTGAATTTCACATCACACACCCTATTCCCACTTCTCTCCCACCTCCCCTCAGACCTTCCTTCCACCCTTGCAAACTCTCCCGAAAGAAAACAAAACCACATTGTGGAAGCTGTAGTATGTATTAGTGCGTCCCACAATATTCCCTTTGTCCACATGAGACAGGGTTTTTCAACAGTACCCGGAAGAAGGTTCGCTGCCCTGAGGAGTCTGGCTGGCCAAAAAGTCTCTGAAGTATGAATTTCCCTGCCAGCCACAGTGCTGAGGTTGCAGACATGTTCCACTACAACTGTTCTGATTATTTTGTTTTGTTTTGTGTAAGCACCTGAGTACAGATTCTAGCTCCCCAGAATCTGTACTCAGGTGCTTACTTTTATAAAAGACTTTCCCAGCTGAGCTCTTTGTTCAGGGCCCCAAATTCTTTTCCCATGTTTATCCAGATATGTCCTGTATACTTCAACAGAGAACATTATTATTTGTTTTGTTCTTATGGAAAGCTATTTTATGTTGTTATAAACACATAATATACACTGTAGTTCTAGGTTTCATTATAGCTCTGGTGTCTATGACTGAAATTGAAGTCAGGAGACATAGAGTAAGTATAATTCCTTCCTGTTATTTCTCTTGTGTCTGCACTCATATCAAGGCAATCATTTACTCATATCCTGATAATAAGACAGAGACTCCATTATATTAAAAAAGGCTCTGGCATGTTTGTGAAGGCAAACGTGTGTGTGTGTGTGTGTGTGTGTGTGACTATTTCTATATCAAATATATATTTCTGTATATGCATGTGTGTTCTTAGAGTCATTATATTATGTGCTATATGTGAAATAGTTATCAATCCATGGTAGAAAATTATTGTCAGTTTAACGTAATAGCACTCATTATCCTCATGATTTTCCCCATAGCCTTACTTTATTATTCTAGATCTATATTTTCACCATGATGATTATGATTCATAACCTTGATTCCCCTCAGACTCTCTCAGGGAAAGTATCTTGTTTTTAAATATGTCAGATTTTAGTGTAACTAAACAAAAATATTAAGACTTACCTAGACATTACAAATCATGAAAACAAATAAGAGTAGTGCAAACTCATATGTTTTCTCGTGATATTCTCTCATGTTGCTTTAGGAACCTCATATTGTATCCATTTTCATAAAAAAATAATAGTTCCAATAGGGAAACACAAATCTGGCATAGCTAAAGAGACAAGAGGGCATGACTACTTGAAATCACATATTTATTTTAAGTCTTAAAACCCTCCTTTGTTTTTTCATTGAGAGAAATTGGTTTCTTCTCACTTTCCTCCCTACTGCTCATCTCCTTGGGTTTACAACTAGCTCACACACACATTTGTGCTATGTTCATAAGCACAGTAGCATTACTTAAGCTTCATCATGTAGTCTTTCTTAATGTCTTCCAGGAAAATCTAGCCTCAGCTATGAAAACTGGCAACAAAAATGCAGCCTGGTTGTCAGACAAAGTGATGATTACATGGAATGCAATTAGAGTGGATTGAAAGGAATTGGTAGCACCAAGACGAGCTGAGCAGATGTCCACAGTTTATGTCAGAAGGAAGACAAAAATGAATTCATCTTAAGACATAAGGTTCTTGGTTTAAGTTTAGCTAATATTAAACTATTAGGCACAGTCCTGTACCAGGGTCTGCTTATGAAGCACTGTATACTACTCTAACTTCTCCATTTATTACACTAATCTGGAAGACATGGAAGGAACAACTAGTCTGGCCTACTCTGAGACCTTTATGGCTATGACACTTTAGGCAGCATGGATAATATCAACAAAATACACTAATAAATAATAAGAATTACAAGCAACTTTCTTCCGGCTAAGTGGGGGCCATGATCAATGACATGTACATTGAAGAGAACTATTTCTCTTGTACCATCTGAGACAGATTTAATATGTTTTTGCATGCATTTATTTATCAAATAGGTACTATCTGAGATTTGACTACACATCTCTTTTTCACATTATTTACATCCTATGTTATTTTCAGCCTTTTATTTTCAGTTAGCTGTTTGTTTATTTTTATCAGGTTAAATTCTTTTTTTAACATTCTAATATAATTTATAGTCAGAATTTTCCTCTATTATGACCCTAGATTAATTTAGGTTTAGTTTTATATTTTAAATATGCATTGAGTACTCATGATGTTGGAATTAGTTTTATTGTTGTTAACAACATTCTTTCTCTAGCATTATGTTTTAATGTTCTTGAATCAAGAAACAATTTAAGATCTAAATTAAATTGTCTATTTTAATCATATGTATGCATTACACTGTATATATTAGTTTCCATGGGTTTATGTGCATATATTATACAAATATGGCTATAGAAACATATGCTTTAAAAGTATGATCTTTTCATCTTTTTGTTTGATCGTAGATGGTGTGTGACATAAATGTGTAACATCATAAATCAATAGTGTCTGTGCATCATAAAGACTTTATTCCTTTATAATATTTAGTTACAATTTGTAAACTCTAAAAAATATCTTAATTTAATTAATTTTATTTTAGCAAGTCATGATAAAGATAATAACTAAAATTTTAAAATTTAAATCCTATGAATATTTTGTGATTTGCTACTGGAATAAAATGCAAGTATTCCAAGAATAGGGGAGATATAAAAGGGGCAGTACTTGTAACATTGAGTCTATCAGCAGCTTTGATCCCCAACAGGTCTTGCTTGTCACCAGTGTAATACTGATACAGTGTGCCACCTCTTACTCATTCATGAGCACCACAACATTTTTGATTCATGCTCCTAGTCTTTGAATTTAAACACCATGACAAAAGCTGCCTGAATTCAGAATGTAAATAAGGTAAGAATTAATCAGTCTGGTAAAGGTGATAAACAGCCTGCTAGTGCCTTGGTATTTTAAGATTCTTTTTTTTCAAATATATATTTATTACGTCAGGTTACTTCTCCATCATAGTGACCTCTTTCCACACCTCACAGTCCAGCCCTCCCATCCTCTACCCTCTATCCCTTCCATCCCACTCCTCTGGAGTGGAGTGTCCTTACATAACAGTCCCCTGCCCCAGTTCAGCATCATATTGTAAGACTGTAAAAATTAATGAATACATGGCCTTTTCCTCTGTGGTGAGACCCTGACCTCACGCCTTCTGGAAACCTTCCACAGAACTCAGTCCTTGAAAATAACAAAGCTTGTATAGCTGGCCAGTTTGTTCAGACTCCCCTGGGATCTCTTGCCTCCACTGCCCACTTGTATCACCACCTAACTTAACATACTCTTTGTTCCTTTATCACCACCTGTGGCTGTTGTCTGGTGGGCTAAAAAAGCTACTCCTTGGTGTCCCCACCTTTTTGTAGCCCCTTGTGTATTTAAAGGGCCTGAAAACCGTTTTATGGGGTTCATTCCTCTACGGGGAAGTCAAACCCTGGCGCGTCAGCTTAAATAAACCTCTTGTCTATTACAGCAAATCGGGGCATTGGTGGTCTCTGGGCATCAGGATTCGGGGAGCCCCCTCGCGGGTTCAACAATATGAGGGCCAAGAGCCTCCTCATCCACTGGAGGCCTAAAAGGCAGCACCACTATAGAAAAGTGTCTCATTGACAGGAAAAAAAGTCTATGTTCATGTTCCCTTTGGTGCACTGGTTGTAGTATAGTTATCCTGTACTATATGGCTAAAATCTGACTATAAGTGAATAGATCCCATGTGCATCCTTCTGAGTCTGGGTTAGCTCACTCAGGATGAGCTTTTCTATTTTCATTTATTTGGCTGCAAATTGCATAATTTAATTGTTTCTGATAGCTGAGTAATATTCCATTGTGTAGATCTACCACAGTTTTTTAATCCATTTTTCGATTGAGGGACACCTGGGTTGTTTCCAGTTTCTAGCTATTACAAATAGGCTGCTGTGAACATAGATGAGAAAACTTCCTTGTGATTTGGTGAGGAATCATTTGGATGTATACACAGAAATGGTAAGGCTGGGTCCCAAGGCAGAGCTTTTCCAAATTTTGTAAGATATCGCCAGACTGACCTCCATAATAGTTGCACAAGCCTGCAGTCTCACCAGCAATGGAGGAGAGTTCCCCTTCCTCCACACCCTTGCGAGCATGTGCTGTCATTTGAGCTTTTGATCTTAGCCATTCTGACAGGTGTGAGATGGAATCTCAGAGTCGTCTTGAGTTGCATTTCTCTGAATATTAAGGATGCTGAGCATTTCTTCAATGTCTCTCAGCCATTAGGGATTCTTCCTTTGTGAATTCTCTGTTTAGCTCTGTTCCCCGTTTTTTAATGGATTATTTGGTTTCTTGGCATTTAATTTCATGAGTTCTTTGTAAATTTTAGATATTAGCCCTCTGTCAGATGTGGGGTTTGTGACGATTTTTTTCCCAATATGTAGGCTGCCGTTTTGTTTAAATGACAGTGTCTTTTGGCTTACAGAAGCTTTTTAGTTTCATGAGGTCCCATATATTCATTGTTGGTCTTAGATCCTGAGCTGTTGGTGTTCTGTTCAGAAAGTTGTCACATGTGCCGATGAGTTCGAGGGTTTTCCCCACTTTCTCTTCTAGTAGATTTAGTGTGTCCAGCCTTATGTTAAGATCTTTCTTTGATCCACCTGAAGTTAAGTTTTGTACAAAGTGGTAAGTATGGGTCTAATTTCTTTTAGATGTTGACATCCAGTTGGACCAGCACCATTTGTTCAAGATGCTTTCCTTTTTCCATTGTATGGTTTTGGCTTCTTTGTCAAAAATTAAGTGACCATCGGTGTGTGGGTTCATTTCTGGGTCTTCAATTAGGTTCCGTTGATCCACTGGTCTGTTTCTATTCCAGTACCATGCTGTTTTTATTACTATTGTTTTGTAGTACAGCTTGAAATCTTGGATGGTGATACCTTCAGATGTTTTTTTTTATTGTACAGGTTTGATTTAGCTATTCTGGGCTTTTGTTATTCCATATGAAGTTGAGAATTGCTTTTTTCTAGTTCTATAAAGAATTGTGGTGGTATTTTAATAGGAATAGCATTGATTCTGTATATTGCTTTTGGCAGGATGGCCATTTTTATTATATTGATCCTACCTATCCATGAGCATGGGAGATCTTTCCATCTTCTGATGTTCTCTTCAATTTCTTTCTTCAAGGACTTGAAGTTCTTATCAAACAGATCTTTACTTGCTTGGTTAGAGTTACCCCTGGTATTTTATATTGCTTCTGTCTATTATAAAGGGTGTTGTTTCCAAAATTTCTTTTTCAGCCCATTTATTGTTTTTATATAAAGAAGGGCTTCTGATTTTTTGAATTAATCTTGTATCCAGCCACCTTGATTATGGTGCTTGTCAGCTATAAGAGCTCTCTGGTGAAATTTTTGGGGTCCCTTATGTATACTATCCTATTGTCGGCCAATAGGGATAATTTGACTTCTTTGTTTCCAATTTGTATCCCCTTGATCTCCTTTAGCTCTCTTATTGCTCTAGCAAGAACTTCAAGTACTATGATGAAGAGATATGGCAAAAGTGGACATCCTGGTCTTGTCCCTGACTTTAGAGGAAATGCTTCCATTTTCTCTCCATTTAATTTGATGTTGGCCACTGGCTTGCTGTATATTGCCTTTATTATTTCTAGGTATGGTCCTTGTATGCCCGTTCTCTCCAGGACTTTTAGCATGAAGGGGTGTTGGATTTTGTCAAATGCTTTTTCAGCATCTAGCGAGATGATCATGTGGTTTTTTTTCTTTCATTTTGTTTATATGGTGAATTACCTTAATGGATTTTCGTATGTTGAACCATCTCTGCATACCTGGGATGAAGCCTACTTGATCATGGTGTATGATACTTTTGATGTGTTCTTGGATTCAGTTTGCTAGTATTTTATTAAGTACTTTTGCATCTATGTTCATGAGGGAGATTGGTCTGAAGTTCTCTTTTTTTTGTTGGGTTTTTGTGTCCTTTAGGAATTTGGGTGACTGTGGCCTCATATCATGAGTTTGGCAGTGTTTCCCCTGATTGTAATTTGTGGAAGAATTTGAAGAGTATTGGTGTTAGTTCTTCTTTGAAGATCTGGTAGAATTCTGTTCTGAAACCATCTGGCCCTGGGCTTTTTTTTGGTTGGGAGATTTTTAATGACTGTTTCTATTTGCTTAGGGGTTATAGGGTTGTTTAATCTGTTAATCTGATCTTGATTTAACTTGGGAAGGTGGAATCTATCAAGAGAATTGTCCATTTCATTTAGGTTTTCAAATTTGGTGGAGTATAGATTTTTAAAGAAGGACCTAAAGATTCGCTGGATTTCCTAAATGTCTGTTGTTATTTCCCCTTTTAAATTTCTGATTATGTTGATTTGGGTTTTTTCCCTCTGTCTTTTAGTTAATTTGGCTAAGGATTTGTCTTTTTTTTTTTTTTTTTTTTTTTGAGTTTCTCAAAGAACCAAGTCTTCATTTCCTTGATTCTTTGAATTGTTCCTTTTGTTTGTAAGTGGTTGATTTAAACCCTAAGTTTGATAATTTCTTGCCTTCTGCTCCTCTTGGGAGTGTTTGCTTCTTCTTTTCTTTTTCCAATTCTTCCATTTCAGCTGTTAATTCGCTAATATGTGCTGTCACAATTTTCTTTTTTTTCTTCATTTTTTAAATTTATTTTTTATTTCTTCAAGTTACATCTCAATGGCTATCCCCTCCCTACTCCCCCCTCCAACCCACCCTCTCACCCCCCTGAATCCCCCCATCCCCTTCCTTTTTTTAAGTTTTACGTATATCCTTCCCCCCCCACACACATCTTCCCCTTTTGTCCAACAAATGGCTCTTTCTCTTATAACAGTAAATACAATACAAAACAACAGAAATTATTAGGCCACAATTATGTGAGTTATAGTGCTTAGCATACATTCCCAATGTCAAGTCCATACATATTTGTCACTTGACTTTACCATTCTACTATCTAACCATCTCCATGAGTTTAAAGTTCTATATCCAACTCAACTTCCATCCTAACTTGCATCACAATTTTAAAAACATCTTAGATCCAGAACACCCTCTTAATTCCTAAACAACTCAAAATTTAACTATGAGACTCTAGCTAGCTAGTCTTTAACCACATCAGAGACCTGAGAAGGATAAATAAGGCACTTGGTGCTATGAACTTTCCTCATAGCACAACTTTCATTGTTTCCCACAGGTTTGGGTATGTTGTGCCTTCATTTTCATTGGATTTTAAGAAGTCTTTGATTTCATTCTTTATTTCTTCCCTGACCCAGTAGTCATTCAGTAAGGAGTTGTTCAGTTTCCATGACTGTGTAGGCTTTCTGTTATTTCTGTTGCTGTTGAAGTCTAGCTTTATTTCATGGTGGTCTGATAAGATACAAAGGGTTATTTCAATTTTCTTGTATCTGTTGAAGCTTGCTTTGTTTCCGACTATATGGTCAATTTTGGAGAAGGTTCCATGTGGTGCTGAGAAGAAGGTGTATTCTTTTGTGTTTGGGTGAAATGTTCTGTAGATATCTGTTAGGTCCATTTGGTTCATGACCTCTGTTAGACTCATTATTTCTCTATTTGTTTTCTATCATGATGACCTGTCCATTGTTGAGAGTGGGGTGTTGAAGTCTCCCATTAATCCAGCATTTTATTGATACAATGTATTTTATCTATTTTATAGATCAAGTACAGGATTTGAATGTTGCTATTCATTTAGTGACAATAAAATATGCAATTTAATGTTGTAGCAATAAATGTATTACCTGGAATTATAAAATCTAAAATTATACTCCATTGTTATACTGCTGTGTAGCCCTGTATTTGTCAGTAACTTGACTTTGTCCCACAAATGTTTTCACTTTTTCCCCAGTCTTCAGTGTATCTTTGTACATATGAATCTCTTGATGGATTTTGCTGTGGAGATTTCTATTTTGAAAGAAACCTTTTAAGTTTAGCTATTCTCTACATTGTGAATGTTAGCCCTAACTGTTAATTGCTTAATATTGTGTCTTGGAATTCTCTACCCATATTATAAAATTTAAAACTAGTAAGTAGAATGTTAAGAAATATAAGACTTAAAAATGTTTTGAGTACTGTCATCCTCACTATCAGGGCAATAACTGGTATTTATTCCTAAAGATGGGCCAATTTATAAAAACACAATCAAAAGTTAAATATTTTAATTCAGCCTTCATGCAGCCCTCCATTGTAGATGATAACAAATGATTTAAAAATGAATTTCACATCACTGAGAACAAGAGCTAGAATCATTATGTCTGCCAAAGATTTTAAAACAGTATCTCCAGAAATGCCTTTGATGAAGGTGAGAATGCTAACCAAGTTTGGCTCCCTCCTTCTATGCTTTTTGCTACATGCTCACCTCTGCCTTGAGGCTACACTAGACTGAAACTGAGAGGAGACACCTGGACACCTGGTTACTTTGGTTGGATGATCACCTCACCTCCTCCCATACCTCACCCAGCCTCATTGTTAGTTTTTTTTAAATGGGCCAAGAATAATAGCTGATGCCATTCTATTTTCTGAAAACCCTCCTGCAATTCTGGATCTCTAAGTCTCTCTCTCTCTCTCTCTCTCTCTCTCTCTCTCTCTCTCTGTCTCAGTGTGCAGTGTGTAAATACACAAATTTTATAACTCATACACACTCACCTGAATTGGTTTAAGGTTGGAAATATTAGTACTTGCTTAGTTAAAAATGGCTTTGCAATAGTATTTTGCCATATTGAATCAGAGACAATGTTCTCAATCATCTGATTATAAGTGACTATGTTTGTTTTTTTTCATGTTTCTTCCATAATTGGCTTAGTTCACATGTTAGCTCAATTTTTTTGACTTAATGCTGACAAGTTTCATGTCAAATTAACATAAGCTGTGTTCTTTAAGGAAGAAATATTGTCAATTGAGAAAATGCCTCCAGCATGTTAACCTGAGGGTAAGCCTGCTGTGTACTTTCTTCACTATGGGTTGATATGGGCCTAGTCCTGAAAGATAGCTAACAACCATTGGGGTGAAGCTAGTAAGCATCCCTCCTCGATGGCTTCTGTTTCAGTTCTTAGTTTCAGGTTTCTGCACAGCTCCAGTTTCCTTTCTGACTTTCTTTCAGGCTTCATGGTGATAGATTGTGATGCAGAATTGTAAGCTAAAACAAGCTGTTTCCTCCCCATGTTGGTTGTGTTCATGATGTTTTCCATAACAATAGATACTCTCTCTAAGAAAAGTGATTGCAGACTTGTGATTGCACTATTATACCAACACTTTATATGAACTAGTCAGTACAGCTACATATCCATTGTAACCAAACTTTTTAAAAATTATTAAATATTTATTTATTTATTTTATATTTTTTTCTAAATATTTATTTAGTAATAGCTATGTTTACTTATAAAAAATGTAAACACTTAACTACTGATCCTACAAATTCCTACAACCCCTTTGACCTAACCACTAAACCTATTGATAACTATTACAACTATTTTCATAACCTTTTAGAAGGATACAGTCTCTGGGGCAGGTCCTTAGTTGTCAGGAACACAGTCTCTGTGGTAGACCCTTTAACACACTTGTCTTTTTTCTGGAATACCTCAGATGTAAATTCTTCAGGGTAAATTGGCTATGGCAGTCTCACCTTAAGTAAGCCTTGAGGCTTTCTTCTTTCTGGGAGACCTCAGCCATCTGTAGGCCAACTTATTTCCTTTGGATCAGCAACTCTGCCGCTCTGCCTCAGTCTTTAAAGCCAGCCACAGTTTTTTTTCAGGCCACTGTTCGGACAAATCAAACCCCTCTAGGCAAAAGCTGAGGCAGAGGGTTTAGTCCTTGGCCTTTTGCTATCTTGCTGAGGTTTTCTCTGCTCACCAGCTTCTTTCTGCCTCAGGGATATTCAGCCATCAGTTCACCAGCACTTTCATCATCAGGACTCACTAGCATCAGAGCTCCCTAGCATGGAGGGCCTCTTGGCTCCATACACTTGTCTCTAAATAGGATCTCTCCTTGTTCCACCTGTTTCCACTTAATTTGGGCTCTGCCCATTTAGCAGCCAAAAACAATGCCAGGACAAATACTTTGTTTCTTAGTCCATTAAGTCTTTTCTGTTTTTCCACAAGCTGATAAGCTAATTGGTAACAGCCAAGTTGATTTTCGTGCCCCAAATTAAGAGACTGCATCAGAAATCCCTAGATAAATCTAATTTATATTAATCTAACTCCCTACAATCCATATTAAATATTTTCTTCTTTTTACTCTTAACCACTGTTATGGAAAATCATTGGTATCTTGTGTTTTTAGTTTGTATTGCACTAAGGCAAAATTATGTCATATGTCAGCTATATGGACTTACAACCATTTTGGTTTTATGAAGGACTTTTCATTTTATTTTCATGAGTTTTTTTGATAAATTTCTCTTTCATATACACCCCTTTCTTGTTAGTCTATTGATATCTCATGATGGAATCTTTGTGTTCTTTTGAAATTCTAAAATTAATCTCATTATCAGATCTATACATTTAAGAACAGTCATATAGTACAGGATAACTATACTACAGCTAATGCAACAAAGGGAACAGCAACATTGACTTTGTTACCTGTCAATGAGATACTCTGCCCTAGTGGTGCTGTCTTGTAGGCTCCCAGTATATGAGGAGGCTCTTGGCCCTCATATGACTGCTGAACTAGGGCAGGGGACTCCACTCCAGAGGAGTGGGATGGAAGGGATAGGGGGTAGAGGGTGGGAGGCTGGGACTGGGAGGGGTGGAAAGATGGCACTGTGATGGAGATGTAACCTGAAGTAATAAATAAACATAAAACAAACAAACAAAAATAGTCTCCTTACAGTGTGACTTGGGTATTCTTTTACTCACATTCTTTCATTCTCATTTCCTAAGTCATTCAAGTACATATAATTTATAGGACCTAACTTCATGGCTTTGGCTTCAGGAATCGGTGCAACCCAAGGTCACATGGATTAATTACCATTCACTTTGAGTACTGTACTTGTTTCATTTCTGCTGTTGTGATATATCTTCACTAAAAGGGTTCCAAGGTGAAAGGGATTTATTTCAGCTCCTAGTTCTAGGCTATAGTCAATAATAACAGAGAAGTAACAGAGACAAGAGCTTGGAAGAGCTAGCTACAACCATACTAAATATCAGAGAGAAATGAGTGCACGCATGAGCTAAATTGTTGTTTGCTTGCTTGCTTGCTTGCTTGCTAGTGTTCAGTTCTGTTTCTCTACTCTTCTATATATAGTTCATGACCTTCTCCCTGGGGAGTGGTGTTGACCATGGTAGACTGGATATCCCATCATTTAACTTAAGTAAAACAGTCCTCCATACACACACGCAGGCCAACCCAATGTAGTCAATCACCTCCTTTCAAGGAAATCTAGTTAACAATTAAAACTAATAACTATTACAAGTTTAATTTTGTTTTCACTTTTAGATTCATAATCTATTTTATATTCTTCTATATTTATCCTGTGAATAAATATGGTTTCATTTTTTTTCCCTTCCAGGTATTCCACTGTTCTAAAATGTTTTATAAATCTCATCCTACTTTTATTCATTTTCATATATACACATATCTATATATTTACTTGATAATATAAAATAAATAAATCATTTCCTTTACCCATTTCCTTCCTTCAAACTATCACACATACCACCACCACCACAGCCTTCTTCTTTTCAAATTTGTGGCATCTTCTTTCTTAAATTTGCTACGTGTGTGTGTGTGTGTGTGTGTGTGTGTGTGTGTGTGTGTGTGTGTATGTGATTATCTTCCCAAATACATAAAAACAACTTGCTCAGTCTGCACAAGTTACTTGTATGTGTGTTTTCAAGAATGACCATTCAGTATTAGATAACCCATTGGTGTTGTGTTCCCTCTGGAAGACTATTTCTCCTACTCTCAGCAGTCCTTGATTGCATATAGTTTGTTGTCTAGGGGTGATGCATGTATGAACCTATTTTTTCCCACTGATTGTAGTGAAATATTTTTTAAATGATGGTGGATTCTGATTATCAACATCTAAAATATTTGAGCATTTTAATTGAAGCTTGCTGAGATCAGCATATTAATTATAGGACAAATGGATAAAAGAACAGTATTGACACTCGCTATTCATCATCGGGAGATATTTATTTAAAATTTCTCAGGGGTGTTTTGTAACTTTCTGTAAGAACCTTTCATGTTGGCCATAACTGATCCTAATTTTTTTTACAACATTGTAAGTGGAATTATTTATTTTACTTCCAATAACTTGACATAAATATATACATAAATACTTTTATAAAGACATGGTTAACATTTCTTAATAGCCCTGCTGTGATGATTTATGTCAGTTGTCACCATGACAGAATCTACAGTAACAATATTTTGACATGCCTGTGAATGATTTTGTACATTGGATTAATTGAACAGAAGACATGCTTACTAGCCATGGTTACAGCATTTTGTAAAACTCCTCCATTTCAATTAAACAAATAGACTTTTTCTTCTAGATTCTTGTCTTTCATGACCTATTGACTCCTAGTCATGGATATCCATGAAAGATGTTGTCTGACGTATTTCCCTAGCTAGTCTTAGTAAGGAATGTTACTAGGCTAAAAGAGGAATGTTATTCAGGCATTCTTTTTCTCCACTTTTTCTGCCTTAGAGGATATGTTCAGAAAAATACCTAGAGAAGGGTCTCCAATGTAACAATTTGAGCCAGTTATCTTATTCCAAGCTGGTTCTTACAGTAGAGAAGCCTACCAAGGTTTTTTTTTTTCCGAATAAAGCACATGCTCTCATTAAATCAGTTATCCTTTCATCTATCTTCTCTCCTCAATGACCATATAACACCCTAAAAACAGACCACAATGTCAAAGATAGCATTCTAGACTGTATAAAAAGTCAACTCAATACCAGTGTTAATCATTTTCTCCTTCCTGTTTATACTACAAATGTAGTGTGATCAGCTTCATATTCCTAACTTTCAAGCCACAATGCAATCTGTCTCTTTTACCTGAAACCAAGATAACCCATCTTCCTTAACTTGTCCTTGTCAGGTATTTTTTTTTCACAGAACTGAGAAAGATAACTAGTACAGGAAATGAGGAAATTGATAGAAAGATTGAAGATATCTATAATGATAAACCTGACCATTTGGTGTTTAGCCATTAAGAAGTGATTTGTGGAAAAAATTGGAAATTTAGGTTAGAAAACCTTTACAATGCTATAATCTGAGCTAAGTGCATAGTGATTATTGTGTTCTGGAAGACCAGAATGCCAAGAGATCTGCAGAAAGTAGATGTCTACCATATGTTGTTTCATACAGAAACAGCTACCATATCAGGGTCTGGGCTACTAAGCTTTTGAGATGTATTCTGGCAAAGAATTTTATTAGATTTTCATTTGTCTTGAGATCTTAAATGAGGGTGGATTGAAAATAAATGGACTCCAAAACTGTCCTAGATAGGGTTTCTGTTGTTGAGATGAAATACCCTGGTCAAAAGCAAGTTGGCAATGAAATGGTTTATTGGGATTATACTTCCATAGCATTGTTCATCATCAAAGTTAGTCAGGACAGGAATTCAAAAAGGCAAGAACTTGGAGTCAGAAACTGATTCAGAGGCTGTGGAAGGGTAATGCTTTCGGGCTTGTTCTCTATGGCTTGCTCAGATTGTTTTCTTATAAAACCTAGAACAATCCTCTCAGAGATGGGACATCCCCAATGTGTTGGGCCCTCCCATAAATAACTAGTTAATAAAATGCCCCAAAGGCTTGCCTACAGTACAATGTTATGGAGCCAATTTCATCATTAAGGTTCTCTTCTCTCAAATGACTTTAGCTTGTATCAAGTTGAGATAAAACTATCCAACACAAAGACATAAGTTCAGAGAATCTTATTTTCTCTTCTAGTAGATTTAATGTGTCCAGCCATATGTTAAGGTCTTTCATCCACTTGGACTTAAGAGAGATAGTCAGAAAAACCCTTGAACTCATTGGCACAGGTGACAACTTCCCAAACAGAACACCAAAATGGATGGAATTATAATGTATAAGATTAGGAGAAGTCATCCAAATTCATAAAGAAAACCAAATGCATATCCTCACTTATATGCATATTCTAGACTATATATACATGTTTAAATATGATCTGTTGTATGTGTGTGTATTGTATAATATGTATAAAAGAGACAAAGAAAGATTAATATTAGGTTATGAGACTAGATGAAATGCAGGCATAAGGACACATGAGTCATGAAAGAGCATAAAAAGCTAATTGTTTTCCTGATTTCAAATTGATCATAAATTTTTTATTATGGTGGATAAGCCTATGAATTGTTATTGATAATGAAAATGTGAAATTCTATACAAAGCTCTTAGATATAGAATGGCTATTCTAATGTATAGAAGGTAAATGAGGAGGGATCCAAAATGGCAGTGGCTGGAGCAGACACATTTTGAACACAGCGAAAACAGCCATAAAGCCACAGAGTTATAAGATGCTGAGCAACAACATGAGTGTCTCTAACCCACTGGGTTTTACCCAGCTACCCTGGGACCATTAAAAGTCCCTGGGCAGGACTCTCTTCCCCTCTCTCGGACACTCAGCAAAACAGACCAACGGTAGCTGCTGAATCCGGGAATCATGAATTGTAACCAGGACAGAGACAGGGTAAGATCAAATACCCAGCAGACAGATCCAACCCCAGACAGGGTTATTCACCAGCCTCCTGGGTACACTGATCCCACGCAGGCGTCCCCACACAGGTGTCCCGCCTATTTAGCAAATTATTGCAGACCCATGGGAGTGGGATACACTCTTAGCGAAGCCACAGCTGTGGGACAGCTTTGGGACAGCTGTGGGACAGCGGCAGGACTGCATGGCAGTACAGCGGTGCAGCAACATGGCGCAGCGGCTGGCAGCATGCAGCATTTTGGAAAGCACAGGCATATTTGTGCTTCCCTAGAAGGGTGTTGGACATACATACAGGCCCTTCTATTAGATTTATGGTCACTGAGAGAAACATTGTAGCTGGACTGAGCAGTGGGATACACTTCCAGCAACAGGTTAGGCTGCAGCTCCACTGTAGTATACAGGAACTTGGAAGACAGTGGACCCATTGCCAGTATCCAAAGCCAGCTGCAGACAGACATAGGTGGAGCTGGGTTAGAATGACAGAAAGGCAGGGGGCCGGGTTGGAAGGCAGATTTGTTCTCCACAGGGTCCAAGCCCTGGGCAAATTGGGGAGTTAATATTAGACTCTTTTGCTAGTGCTGGCCCTTCTGGCAGGAAACCAGAGCTTAAGCATATATAGTTCTACCCCTGGAACAGTGAGGTTTTGGTCTAGAGGACACTGCTGAGTTACTCACCTTAAGGGCATGGAGTCTGGCCCTTTCAAGACTCCAGGGGGGCAGTCTCAACCCCCAAACTTGGGACCTCCAGAGTCCACAGAACCTGTGCCTGGACACACGGGGCAATACCAGCAGAGCCGCTGCAGGCTGAATACTCAGAGTGCCACATAGAGAGCTCTGACTTGTAAGAAGTGAAACAATCCATGGCCATTCCTCATTGCCTGGGAGTGCACCAGCTCACAGTGCTTCTGGCTATTACATTCATATTGACCCTGAGAATCCACTGAGAGCAGCCGAGGAGGACCACAAACACGGTCCCGACATATATGCTGCTGGGGAGCTACAACCCCACCCAATAGTCTATGGCTTGCAACCTGCATTGTTATCTATACAAAGACCAGTTGGATCCCAGGAACATACAGGAACACATACCACCACAACCCTTCACTTGAGTCCCCAATTGGGGCAAAACAGGAAGGGGTGAGCTCTGGGAGACACTGAGAACCATCACACAAGGCCCCATCCAGCCTGTGGAAAGCTACAGATCACCAAGCGATATGACTGCTACACCAAAGTGCCCCCCCTTGGCACCAAACCCAGAAGACACCAGGAAAAAACAGCTAAGAACAACCAAATGGCAAAAGGTCAGAGAAAAAACAGAAACAACAAAGGTCAGGGAGATATGACTCCAACAAAATACAACTATGCTAGTTCAGCAAGCCCTGAGCACTTCACCACAGCTGAAACTCATGAAACAATGACAATTCTACATTCTGGAGAGTGATAGAGTCCTTTCAAGAAGAATTTAAATCTATGAAGGAATTCAAAGAATCCACAATTTTAAAAGCAAAAGAAACAGAGAATACTTTTAGAGTGCTCCAATCCAAAGTGGCTCAACTTGAACAGGAAAGAGACAAGTCAATGAAGAATTTAAAAGATGTGAAAGATTTACAGGTAAAGACAAGCAAATTAGAACAGGAAAGGTATAAAATGAATAAAATATTTCAAGCCATGAAACTGGAAATGGAAGCAATAAAGAACACACAGTCAGAGATAAGAGTGGAATGGAGAAGCACAGGAAGAGACCAGGAGCTACAGACATGAGTATCAAAAATAGGATACAAGAGATGGAAGACAGGATCTCAGGCATGGAAGGTTCGATTGAAGAAATCAGTACAACAACTAAAGTAAATGAGAAATCTAAAAAAGTTCTCACCCATAACATCCAAGAAATCAAGGACTCAATGTAAAGACAGAACCTAAGAATTATAGGAATAGAGGAAACAGAAGACTCCCAACTCCAAGGTCCAGGAAACATCTTCAACAATATCATAGAAGAAAACTTCCCAAACTAAAGAGGGAGATGCCAGTAAAATTCCAAGAGGCTTATAGAACACCAAACATATTAGATCAGAAAAGAAACTCCTCTTGTGACATAATAATTGAAACTCCAAATGTACAGAACAAAGAAAGAATTCAAAAAGCTGTAAGAGAAAAAGGTCAAGTAACATATGATGGCAGACCCACAGGAATTACACCTGACTTCTCCTCAGAAACTTTAAAAGCCAGAAGGGCATGGGCAGATGTCCTAAAGCTCTGAGAGAACATAGGTGCCCAGCCAGACTACTATACCCAGCAAAACTCTCTATCAACATAGATGGAGAAAACAAGATATTCCATGACAAAATCAAATTTAAACAATATATACCCACCAATCCAGCCCTACAGAAGATCCTAGAAGGAAAACTCCAACCCAGAGAAGATAACTACACCCAAGAAAACAGAGGAAACAGAAAACTTCACAGCAACTAAACCAAAAGAAACACAGAACCACCACCTATAACAAAATAATGGGAAATAACAACCTCTGGTCACTAATATCCATCAACATCAATGGACTCAACTCCCCAATAAAAAGACACAGACTAACAGATTAGATCCATAAACAAGACCCATCATTTTGCTGCATACAAGAAACACATATAACTAACAAAGATAGACACTACCTCAGAGTAAAGGGCTAGGAAAAGGTTTTCTAAGCAAATGGACCCAGGAAGCAAGCTGGAGGAGCCATTTTAATTTCAAACAAAATAGACTTCCACTGAAGTTAATCAAAAAAGATAGAGAAGAGCATTACATACTTGTTAAAGGAAATATTCATCAAGACGACATCTCAATATTGAACATCTATGCCCCAAATACAAAGGCACCTACATTTGTAAAAGAAATTCTTCTAAAACATAAATCACACATCGATCCCCACACATTAGTAGTGGGAGACTTCAACACCCCACTCACAACAATGGACAGATCATCAAGACAGAAACCAAACAGAGAAATAATGAGTCTAACAGAGCTCATGAACCAAATGGACCTAACAGATACATACAGAGCATTTCACCCAAACAGAAAAGAATACATACACCTTCTTCTCAGCACCTTACGGAACCTTCTCTAAAATCGAACATATAGTCGGACACAAAGATAGCCTCAATAAATACAAGAAAATTGAAATATCCCCTTGTATCTTATCAGACACCATGGAATAAAGCTGGACTTCAACAACAGAAACAACAGAGAGCCTAAACACATATGGAAATTGAGCAACTTTTTACTAGATGACTACTGGGTCAGGGAAGAAATAAAGAAGGAAATCAAAGACTTCTTAAAATCCAATGAAAATGAAGGCACAACATACCCAAACCTATGGGACACAATGAAAGCTGTGCTACAAGGACAGTTCACAGCACTAGGTGCCTTCAAAAAGAAAATTGTGACAGCTAATATTAGCGAATGAACAGCTAAACTGGGCGAACTGAAAAAAAAAAAAAAAGAAGCAAACATTTCCAGGAGGAGCAGAAGGCAGGAAATAATCATACTTTGGACTGAATCAACAACTTAGAAACAAAAAGAATGACACAAAGAATCAATGAAACCAAGAATTGGTTCTTTGAGAAAATCAACAAAATAGATCAACCCCTAGGCAAATTAACTAAAAGGCAGAGGGAAAAAACCCAAATCAACAAAATCAGAAATGAAAAGGAAGAAATAACAACAGACACTGAGGAAATTCAGAGAATGTTTGGATCCTACTTTAAAAATCTATACTCCACCAAATTTGAAAACTTAAGTGAAATGGACAATTTTCTTGATAGATACCACCTACCAAAGCTAAATCAAGATCAGGTTAACAGATTAAACAGCCCTATAACTGCTAAAGAAATGGAAACAGTCATTAAAAATCTCCCAACCAAAAAAAGCCCAGAGCCACATGGTTTCTGCACAGAATTCTATCAGACCTTCAAAGAAAAGCTAATACTAATACTCTTCTCTTTTATAAAATAGAATCAAAAAAAAAAAAACACTGCGAAACTCATTCTATGAGGCCACACTTACCCTGACTCCTAAACCACACAAAGACCCAACAAAGAAAGAGAACGTAAGACCAATCTCCCTCATGAACATAGATGCAAAAGTACTTAATAAAATACTAGCAAACAGAATCCAAGAACACATCAAAAGTATCATACACCATGATCAAGTAGGCTTAATCCCAGGAATGCAGGGATGGTTCAACATATGAAAATCCATCAACGTAATTCACCATATAAACAAGATGAAAGAAAAAAAAAAACACATGATTATTTTGCTAGATGCAGAAAAAGCATTTGATAAAATCCAACACCCCTTCATGCTAAAAGTTCTGGAGAGAAAGGGCATACAAGGGCCATGTATCTAGAAATAATAAAGGCAATATACAACAAGCCAGTAACCAACATCAAATTAAATGAAGAGAAACTTGAAGCATTTCCTCTAAACTCAGGGACAAGACAAGAATGCCCACTTTCCCCATATCTCTTCAATATAGTACTTGAAGTTCTTGCTAGAGCAATAAGACAACTAAAGGACATCAAGGGGATACAAATTGGAAGCAAAGAAGTCAAATTATCCCTATTTGCAGATGATATGATAGTATACATAAGAGACCCCAAAAATTCCACCAGAGAATTCTTATAGCTGATAAACACATTCAGCAAGATGGCTGGATGCTAAATTAATTAAAAAAAAATCAGAAGCCCTTCTTTATACAACAAATAAATGTGCTGAGAAATTATTCAGGGAAATATCTCCCTTCACAATAGCCACAAACAATATAAAATACCTGGGGGTAACTCTAACCAAGCAAGTGAAAGACCTGTACAACCAGAACTTCAAGTCCTTGAAGAAAAAAATTGAAGAGGCCATTATAAGATGGAAAGATCTCCCATGCTCATGGATAGGTAGGATCAACATGATAAAAATGGCCATCCTAACAAAAACAATATAGAGATTCAATGCAATTCCTATCAAAATACCAATACAATCCTTTATAGACTTGGAAAGAGTTATTCTCAACTTCATATGGAACAACAAATATCCCAGAATAGCTAAATCAATCCTGTACAATAAAAAAACATCTGGAGGTATCACCATCCCAGATTTCAACCTGTACTACAAAGCAACAGTAATAAAAATAGCATGGTAATTGGTATAGAAACAGACCAGTAGATCAATGGAATCGAATTGATGAACCAGAAATGGGCCCACACACCTATGGTCAAGTAACTTTTGACAAAGAAGCCAAAACCACACAATGGAAAAAGGACAGCATCTTCAACTAATGGTGTTGGTCCAACTGGATGTCCACATATAAAAGAATGAAATTACACCCATACTTATTACCTTGCACAAAACTTATATCCAAGTGGATCAAGACCTCAACATAATGCCAGACACATTAAATATACTAGAAGAGAAAGTAGGAAAAACCCTTGAACTCATTGGCACAGGTAACAACTTCCTGAACAACTTCCTGATCAATTTCATAAGATCACATTAAAAGTGATCTTATGAAGTTGAAAAGACACTGTCATTTTAACAAATCAGCTGCCTACAGATTGGGAAAAAATCTTCACCAACCCCACATCTGACAGAGGGTAATATCCAAAATTTACAAAGAACTCAAGAAATTAAATGCCAAGAAACCAAATAATCCAAACTAAAAATGGGGAAAAGTGCTAAACAGAATTCACAAAGGAGGAATTCCTAAAGGCTAAAAGACACTTGAAGAAATGCTCATCATTCTTAACCATCAGAGAAATGAAACTCAAGATGACTCTAAGATGCTGTCTCACACCTGTCAGAATGGCTAAGATCAAAAGCTGAAATGACAGCACATGCTGGCGAGGGTGTGGAGAAAGGGGAACCCTCCTCCATTGCTGGTGGGAATGCAGGCTTGTGCACCCACTATGAAGGTCAGTCTGGTGATATCGTCGAAACTTGGAATAGTTCTGCCTCAGGACCCAGCCATACCACTTCTGGGTATACATCCAAATGACTCCTCACCGAATCACAAGGAAATTTCCTCATCTATGTTCATAACAGCCTTATTTGTAATAGCTAGTAACTGGAAACAACCAAGATGTCCCTCATCTGAAGAATGGATTAAAAAACTGTGGTACATCTACACAATGGAATACTACTCAGCTATCAGAAACAATGAAATTATGCAATTTGCAGTCAAATGGATGGAACTAGAGAAGCTCATCCTGAGTGAGCTAACCCAGACTCAGAAGGATGCATATGGCATCCATTCACCTATAGTAGGAATTTAGCTATATAGTACATGATATCTATAACAGAACCAACGCACCAAAGGGAACATGGACATAGACTTTTCTTTTTCTCCCTGTCAATGAGAAAAATTTCCCTAGTGGTGCTACCTTGTAGGCCCCCAGTGTATGAGAAAGCTCTTGGCCTGCCTATGACTGCTGAAATAGGGTGGGGGACTGTTATGTAGGGACACTCCACTCCAGAGGAATGGCATGGAAGGGTTAGGGGGTACAGGGTGAGAGGCTGGGACTGGGAGGGGTGGAAAGAGGACACTATGATGGAGATGTAACCTGAAGCAATAAATAAATTTAAAAAAATAAAGAAGTTAACTGAGATACATAGAGTTTGGGTCTGGGAAATTGCTTTTTGAACTGGCTACCTAAATCTGCCTTGTGATTTGTGTGTGTGTGTGTAACCGAATCTTTTAAATTATTATTTATCACTTATTTATTTATTACTAAATTCACTTATAACAAACACCAACAATTTCTTAACTATTAATCCTATAAATTCCTACAACCCCTTTAACCTATCCACTAAACCTATGGATAATTATAACAACTACTTTCATAACCTTTTAGAATGATACAGTCTCTGGGGCAGGTCCTCAGTCGTCAGGAACACAGTCTTTGTTGTAGATTCTTTAACGCACTTAGCAGTCCTTTTTCTGGATCTCTCTGATGCAGGTTCGTCAGGGTAAGTTGGTTATTGCAGTCTCACCTTAAATAAGGCTTCATGCTTTCTTCTCTGTGGGAGACCCCAGCCGTCTGCAGGCCAACTTAGTTCTTTTGAATCAGGAACTCAGATGCTCTGCCTCAGTCCTTAAAGCCAGGCACAGTTTCCTTTAGGCCACTGTTCGGACAGATCAAACCCCTCTAGGCAAAAGCTGAGCCACAGGGTTTAGTCCTTGGCCTTTTGGTGTCTTGCTCAGGCTTTCTTTGCTCACTGGCTTCTTTCTGCTTCAGGGAGAGAGCTGGCCATCAATGGCCAGCCGTTTTTTCAGCAGGACTCTTGGAGCTCTCTAGCATCAGGGGCCTCTTCTCTTCTGGGCTCCATGCACTGTCCTTAAATAGGAGGAACTCTGTTTCATCTTAATGTGGGCTCCGCCCACTTAGCAGCTGAAAACAATGTCAGGCCAGATACTTTGTTTCTTCAAGTCTATTGAGTCTTTCCTGTTTTTCCTGACTTCAACCTTGTTTTTCAGTCTAGTAAGTCTTTCCTGTTTTTGCTGACTTCATGCTGATAATGCTCTTCAGACCCCAAATTAAGAGACAGTATCAGAAGCTCCAATATATTTTCTAAATCTAATTTATCTAACCCCTACATGTGTGTGTGTGTGTCTGTGTGTGTTCATTACAATAAGTAATTTTACATTTAAAATAAAGACATTAATTAATTTGTTTTGCAGAATATATCTGAAGACAACATAGCATTCAAACCATCGGCTATTGGTAAGTGCTTTAGCTAGGTCTATAGTGAAAGAAACAAGTTGTTAATGAGGATATGAAAAAATGTGTTGCTCTCTACAGAAAGGAGAGAAGCAAATGCTGCAAGTAAAGCTAGTATAAGAAAGCAGCTATAACTTTTAAAGAGATTGGTAACATTATAGGAACACACCTTGTATTGCCCTAGTTCCTTGAGAGAAAAGACTCTACCCACTAAAGATCCCATCTAATGAAATTTCAAATTCATTTGAAAGGAGAAAAATGAACCTAAAATGAGAATATATTACTGAAGAGATTCCCTGATTTAAACAACCACTTACTGAAGTATTTTTCCCAGGGTTGTGCAGAAATACACACAAGAGCCAATAAAACTGTGGTTCAAATGGGACATGCTCTATCTTGAGTTGGCAGCTACATCTTTTGGCATGGATGGCACTGATACCTCAGGGGGGCACAGAAGAATCACAATTGAGGTGCTTAAGGTAATGACTGAGGATAAGCAACATGTAACAGGGTCACTATTCTATGAAGCTGCTGGAAAAAAGTAAGTTGAAATTGAAACTTCTGGATATCAGAGATCCTAATATTATAGGATAATCACTGAGAAAATTGTAGTTACTTAGAGACAGATTATAGGTGCCGAAAGTAGTAGAGCTGAATGTCTGGCACTATGCATATCTTTTGGAATCAGATAATTCTGTCACATACCCTAGGTGACACACATTGGGTTGTAGAATTATTTTTCATCAGTTTTTCTTTGGTTTGATATTTCCTTTCTACACTCTCATTCTTCCCCTTTAAATTGAGAATGTTTGCTATGTGCTGTTGGGGGGATGTTATTTATTCTAAATGTTAATTAACCTGCTCCCAGCAGCCTGCTTGCTGTACATCAATTAATGCCCTGTTACCTTACTTTCTAATCTTTGTCTCTGATTGACTTTAATAAAATACCATGGTCTGTGATTGAGCAGAGAGAAACGAAGGTGGGGAAAAGTTTTGAGGGCTTCTGGGGAAGACAGAGAGGATCTTGATTAGACAGTAGTAGAAGTCAGAGGAGGAAGGAGGCACACACCATGATATTGAGAAAAGAATCTCATTTCATGTTTCCATTGGAACATCAGCATGGCATGGAAAATAATACAACTCAGGGGACATATGTATATGTGGGGTCATGTTTGGGGAATAGAATTAAGGGCTAGCTTAGATAGGCTAAGACTGCACAATCCAGGGTAAGGCTTGCTAAAATCCATCAAGTGTCTGTGTTTATATTTATAATGGCAGGTTAAGCATTAACACCTACGACCAATTAAATATAATATAAATACAGGTAAATAATTTAAATACTACAATGTGCCCTTGTACACTGGAATTATATATTTTTTTTCTTTTTTCCTTAATGTATTTATTTGTTCACTTTATATCCCAATTGCAGCCCTGCTCCCTCCACTCCTCCTTGCCCCAGCCTACCATCCACTTCCCCAAATCCCCTTCTCCCTTCCCCCCTGTACCAACCCACCCTTGAACATCAAGTTGCATCAATAGTAAAGTACCTCCTCTTCCACTGAGGCCAGAAAAGGCACCCCTGCAAAGCTAAGGGATACTAAGGCAGGCAACAGAGTCCAAGTCAGAGAGCCCCTCCTCCGATTGTTAAGGGATCAACTTGAACAACAAGTAGCCCATCAGCTTCATATGTGCAGGGACTCATGGTCTAATTCATAAGGTGTCTTTGATTGGTGGTTCAGTGTCTGTGAGCCAAAATGTGTCCAAGTTAGTTGGCTCTGTATGTTTTCTCATGGTGTCTTTGACCTCTACAACTCCCTCAAACCTTCTGCTAACTCTTCCACAAAATTTCCTGAGTTCTGCCCTATGTTTGGATGTGGGTCTCTGCATCTGTTTCCATGATGTGTTGGATGAAGCCTCTCAGAAGAAAGTTTTGCTAGGCTCCTGTATGAAAGCATAGTAGGGTATTATTAATAGTGTCAGAGGTTGACTCTTTCTTTTCTATTTTTTAAATAAATTTATTTATTTGTTGCTTCAGGTTACATCTCCATCACAGTGTCCTATTTCCCCCCTCCCCAGCTCATCCCTCCCACCCTCTGCCCCCTAACCCTTCCATCCCAATCCTCTGGAGTGTAGTGTCCCTATAAAACAGTCCCCCACCCCAGTTCAGAAGTCATATGAGGGCCAAGAGCCTCCTCATACACTGGAGGCCTACAAGGCAGTACCACCAGTGAAATGTGTCCCATTGCCACAGAAAGAAAACTAAAAGGAAGTACTGATTTTAAGTAGGAGAATAATGCATGATCTAAAAACAATGCTTATCACCATTCCACCAACCATTCTTTTGTATCTTTGAATTAATAATAATACTACAATATTGTCCACAATAACTTGTTTCTAACAGGCTTCCTCTTTTTTTTCCAGCTTCTTTTTTTTTTCCTTTATTTTTTATTTCTTCAAGTTACATCTCAAACGCAGTCCCTTCCCTATTCCCCCTCCTGTCCCACCCTCCCACCCTCAACCCCCCATCCTCTTCCCTTTTTTTTTCTTTTAAGTTTAAGGTATATCTTATTT
>CAJQZJ010000637.1:1078096-1114281 GCA_907164525.1 Lophiomys imhausi | reverse complement strand
ATCTGTCCATAGTTGTGAGTGGGGTGTTGAAGTCTCCCACTATTAAAGTGTTTGGATCGATGTGCGATTTAAATTTTAGAAGTGTTTCTTTTATAAATATAGGTGCCTTTGTATTTGGAGCATAGATGTTCAATATTGAGATGACCTCTTGGTGGATATTTCCTTTAATGAGTATGTAATGCCCTTCTCTGTCTTTTTTTATTAATTTCAATTGGAAGTCTATTTTGTTTGATATTAGGGTGGCTACTCCAGCTTGTTTCCTGGGTCCATTTGCTTGGAAAACCTTTTCCCAGCCCTTTACTGTGAGGTAGTGTTTATTCTCAATAGTGAGGTGTGTTTCTTGTATACAGCAAAAAGATGGGTCTTGTTTACGGATCCAGTCTGTGTCTTTTTATTGGCGATTTGAGTCCATTGATGTTAATGGATATTAGTGACCAGGGGTTGTTATTTCCCATTATTTTGGTTTAGCTGGCTGTCTTGTGTTTTTCTTTTGTTTAGTTGCTGTGGAGGTTTCTCTTTCCTCTGTTTTCTTGGGTGTAGTTATCTTCTCTGGGTTGGAATTTTCCTTCTAGGATCTTCTGTAGGGCTGGGTTTGTGAGGAGATATTGTTTGAATTTGATTTTGTCATGGAATATCTTGTTTTCTCCTTCTATGTTGATAGAGAGTTTTGCTGGATATAGTAGTCTGGCTGGGTACCTACGCTCTCTCAGGACTTGTAGGACGTCCCTCCAGGCCCTTCTAGCTTTTAAAGTTTCTGAGGAGATGTCAGGTGTGATTCTGATGGGTCTACCATTGTATATGACTTGGCCTTTTTCTCTTACAGCTTTTAATATCCTTTCTTTGTTCTCTACATTTGGAGCTTCTATTATTATGTGGTGAGAGGAGTTTCTTTTCTGATCTAATCTGTTTGGTGTTCTGTAAGCCTCTTGGATTTTTACTGGCATCTCTTTCTTTAGGTTTCGGAAGTTTTCTTCTATGATTTTGTTGAAGATATTTCCTGGACCATAGAGTCGCTACTCTTCTCTTTCCTCTATGCCTATTATTCTTAAGTTCTGTCTTTTCATTGAGTCCTTGATTTCTTGGATGTTGTGGGTGAGAGATTTTTTAGCCTTCTCATTTTCTTTGAATGTTGTACTGATTTCTTCCATTGAATCTTCCATGCCTGAGATCCTGTCTTCCATCTCTTGCATTCTATTTTTCATACTCACATCCGTAGTTCCTGTTCTCTTCTCTTGATTCTCCATTTCCTCTTTTATCTCTGACTGTGTTTTCTTTATTGTTTCCATTTCTGTTTTCATGTCTTGAAAGTTAGGGTTCGTTTTGTACATTTCCTTTTCCAGTTTGCTTGTTTTTGTCTGGAGATCTTTCATTGCTTTATCCTTTTCCTGTTCAAGCTGGGTCACCTTGGCTTGGAGCTCTTTAATGATGTTATTCGTTGTTTTGACTTGTAGAATTGTGGCTTCTTTGAATTCCTTCATAGTTTTAAGTTCTTCTTGAAGGGACTTTATCACTTTCCATAATGTAGAATTGTCATCGTTTTCATGTGTTTCAGTTGTGGTGAGGTGGTTTGGGCTGGATGGCATAGAGTTGCTTTCTTTTGTCTCTGGCCTCTGGCCATGAGGAATTTTTTTTTTTTTTTTTTTTTTTTTTGCTGTCTTCTGGACTTAGGTCCAAAGGGGGCACTGTGGTGTAGGAGTTGCCTTACTCCACCCCTATAAGGAGAGTCATTCAGTCCCGCCTCCCAGGTGGGGACCTAATTAATTCAGGTGGTGGAGCTGTTTACAAGTAAGCTCTGATTCCCCGCAGGAAAGGCTTGTACTAGTACATAAGACTACTTTCCCGGGGATTGTTCCTGTAGTGGGTAAGTCTGCAGTTCAGCTGCAGTAGCCTTGCTGCTCCAGTGGCTTGGAAACTTGCCTGTGACGTCACAGACTGCAATCGGTGGTCTAAAGGCACTTTGCATGGGATCTCCTGCTCACTTCCAAGGGTTGCAACCTTTTGCTAGATAATTGGATCGGATCGTCTGTGTGAGACCTAGGAGTGCCCAGCAGGGTGGGGATTATCTCTGTGTGGTTTCTGAATCTGCCGGCTGGGTATTAGGTTGGAACTTACCGGGTTTTCTCCTTTTGGGGGGATGGGTTATCCCGATTCCCGGGTCCAGAGGCTTCCTAGCATGATTCGGAAGTGGCATCCTGCCCAGGCATCTTCTGTGGTCCCTGTGTAGCCAGGTGAGATATAGAAGGGGTCGTGCCCTTCTTACAGGGTCCTGGAACACTTGCTGCCTTGTGATTGTTGACCCCGAAATCAAAATACGTCCAAGCTGGCCGCAGCCATCTTGGATCAGCAAATTTGCACTAGCTGACTCTCTCTTGAGACCCATAGGATGCATCTCAAGCTGTATAAGTCATCAGTTGGCCATTCTCTTCATAGCTGCCCCGTCTTTATCCTTGTATATCTTGTAGGGAGGGTGAATTATGAGTCAAAGGTTTTGTGGATTGGTTCGTGTTTCCGTCCCTTCATTGCAAGTCCTGCCAGGCTTGGAGAAGTCCACTTCCATCTCCATGTCCTCTGCTGCTAGGAATCTCAGCTAGACTCTATCTCAGATAGAGCCACCCCATATCCTCCCAGGAACATACCCTATTACAGATCTCCCTCTTATTTCAGAGATACACCTCCCATTGGTTTCCCTTCTCTTTTTCCCAGCCCCTCACTTCTCACCCCGCTCTCACAACACCTGATCCCCACTCTCGTTCCCCCATTCACACCCTCTCCCACTCATCTTGTGTAAGATTCAGAAGGGGATTGCAACTAAGAGATTGTGTTAAGTTTCAGAAAAGACTTAGATTTAGCACTTTAAAAATTCTTAGGAAAATGTTAAAGAGTATGGAGACTTTCATTTATTTATTTACTTATTTATTTGTATATATATGTAACATATACTTGACTGGTGACTGCTCAGGTCAGAAGGATTTGGATACATTGGAACTGTATTTAAAAGCAACTGTGAGCCACCATGTGAACAGACAGTACTGTTAAGGGCTGGGCCATCTGTTTAGGTCTGACTATGAGGCATTTTAAAGACTGAAATAATAATTGGTTATTATGATATGGCCATAAACTTATATGGACAAAGGCTTAAAACTGTTGCTTAAAAATCATATATTTGAATGTCAAGTGGACAAGCAGAGACCTGTGATGGTTTACATTGACTACTTGATATAATCAAGACAGACTTCTGCATGTACATGTGAAGGGATTTGCTAAATAGACTAATTGAGGTGGGACTACGTGGAATAAGCTTCCTAGGAAATTGAATTATTTTTCCCAGAGCTCTTTGGTGTATCCTCTCACCATGTCAGATGGAAGATTGTGAAATATTTAGCAAAATAGGTCCACCCTCCCTTAGTCGGTTTCAGGCATGTATTTGTTCACAGTGATGATAATGCTAAAAGTACATTTAATGTGCTAACATTAAGTATGAGCATTGCCTGGAGGCATTTCATGGATGCTATCATATGGATGAGTAAAGTCAATTATATCACTAAAGTGCTGAGGTAGCTTACAAAAATTGTATATGGAGTTTTTCAACTATTTTTCTACATCCATCAACTTGATATAATCTAGAATCATTTGGAGGTAGGTCTTCTGGTAGATTATCTTGGTTATGTTAATTGATAAGGGAAAACCTATCTTGTTTTCAGAAGGAACCATTCCCTGCCTAAAGGATCTTGAACTGTATAAAGTGAAGATAACCAACTAAGCAGTAGCATGCCTCCATTGCTCTTCACTCCTGATTAGAAATGTGATGGGTACAGCAGATTCCAACTCTTATTGCCTTTATTTTGAAAAATAACTCACTGGATAGGGAATTCTTGTTTGACTGATTTCATGTTGTTTTGTTTTGTTGTTTTATTCCACTCTTTGAATTATTCGACTGCTATATTATGATCTTCATGGTTTCACCTCAGAAATGCATAGTCACTCAAACAAATTTCACTTCAAACAGAATTTTGATGTTTTGTCCTGTATACTTTCAAAATTGGTTATTAATGCTCACTTCTTCTTCAAATAATTATGATTGTGAATTCACAGACTTTTCATATAAAATCATAATACTCAATGACATTTTAAATCTCTTATGTGTGTTTCACCAATTTAGCTGTTGAATAATTTTTCCTTTACATGTCATCTGTTCCCTTGCTTCTTTTTGGAGAGTTCATGTCATACGGAGCTTATAAGATCTCCTGACCTATGTGCTAGCTAGTTGACTCACTCTTTTTCTGCTATTTGTCCTATTCCACCAACTCTTCACATCACACAATTTATATATTCTCATTCTAAAATTTTATTTATTTCTAAATAAAATATTTTTAAAATTTTATTTCTGTTTTGAAATTTTAAAGCATATTTACTGGAGGCTTTAATTTGGTCATTTGTTCAATATTCATTAATTAAAACCTTAAGCATAGTAATACTCTCTCTTAAAATCTTGATCTATTCTCAGCTACTAGACTGTGAGAAGACTTGTGGTAGGAAACTATGATTTTTTATTTAAAGTTTGAACATGACCAGATATGTGCTCCATGATCCTGAGCTAAAGATGCCCCAAATTCATTAGCCATCTTGAGTGCTTGAACTGTAGCCTTAAAGTGATAATGCCCATTCAGGATTCTGCCTGTCTTTAAGTGTTTCATATACGAACATTCACAGGTTCCTGAAGCAAAGTTCTAAACTTCCCTTATTTGCAAAGAGTATTACTATGGAAATAACTTCCATAGGGTCCTTAACTGACAGAGAAAATTGAACTCTATTCACTATGCTTTCTTGGCCAACCCTGTCTTTTGCCTTTACACTCACTAGATGTGAAATCAGTGTGTTTAGTTAACTATGGCATATGTCATATCAGTATTGGCCTCTGAATTTTTTCTGGTACTCTAGAAGACAATCATTTTTATTTTATCCTGTGCATTTTGAATGCTAATACTGTGGAAACTAAGGGTTTTCAATAATCCTTCAAAAGTGATAACTTTTTTTTAAAAATCTTTTTTTTTTAAATCAAGGTAGTAACTTTTATTTAACCAAAAATTTAAAAAATACATCTTATCTACAAAAGAAAGCTTGGATTTTTTTGTCAAATATTTTCAATTCATCTGAAATGTTTCATTATTCAAAGCTTACTCAGCTACTACATCCAAGTTAACCTAGGTTTCTCAATGTTGAAAGTATTTACCTGGCATTGTTTCCTTATTGTCTTAGAAATATGGCTCTTAAGACCTTCTTTTATAATTCTATGAGCTAGGATGGTTGCAGGATTTCTGAATAATTCAGCTACCCTAAACTCAGTACTGAACATGGGCTGCCCTCAGGATAAAACTACACATACAGGAAACTGTACCATTTTCTGTGTGCTAACTCCACTTCAAACTCTGTTTGCATCTTTCACTCTACCAAACGTTTCAATACTTTCTGTATTTGATGCAGGATTGGCAGTAGTTAAAGACTAGGATTGGTGTGGGGGTATTTTTCCTCTCTGTATAATTTAGGGAGTGGGACTAAACTCTAATTTTATTTCTGCATTTAATTGAATGATATTTTCCTGCTCTTACAGAATGTAACTTACATCAGTGAAATGTACCCCTACTTTTATCACTGTTATTGACAAAATCAAGAAAAGGAAATAATACATAGTAAGCACATAGCTTTATCTGTTCTATGATAAGTATGTTAGTAAAAAACGTCCTTGGCTTGTATTCTGTAGTAGAAAAGCAAGTATATTAGAAATTAGATTTTCATGTTAGACCTGCTTTCTAAAGCAGTTTGAGAATGTGAATATTATCATTCTGCTTTGCTCTACCATGTTCCTACCTAACAGATGTACAATTATGACCGATTTATTAATTTCCACATTTTCTTTTATACTCCAATTATTAATTAACACATTGCAAAATAATATATCCTTATATAGTTTCCTCTTACTTTTGGAATACAAGGAGGAAAAGGACAGCGTCATGTCTTTAGTTTTTGTAGGAAGGCATGCAATTTTATCCAAGTGCATTTCACAAAGGTTGCATGATTGAATGGCCAAGCAAATTTTTGGTGATTTTTCCTTTGACTGAGACATCAGGCAGTGCTGATAAAACCACTCAAGATGATGAATATGGCGTTCCTGGCAGTTATATTTCCTGTGACCATATAGATTAGACACAAATACTACTCCAGAGATTTGGTGCTTTGCATAGTTACTATATCACCACTGTCAACTTCCCAGAAGACACACTGACCTTTCTTAATCAGGGCATCATTTGGAAGACATGATGTGGAGCTACTTGACAACTCTCAAGCTAGAAACCTACACTCTGCATGTAAAGATTCCCCGTGCATGCAGCTTATGATTTCCATCTCCTGGCTTGTCATTAACAGTTCTATGCTGACCCTGCATATATTTTTAACATGTAAGAATGCAATGATTAGCAGTTTCTGGATTACTGTCTAAGGATTTATGATGATCTTCATAGCCTGTCAAATTAAAAAGGTTTCCCAGAGGATCAGAAGCACATTATGATACTAACCTCCATTTTTAACATATGTCCTGAGGTAAATTTAATATAGTGGTGGCTGCATTAAAACAGGCATTCTTTCTCCCTAATATGATACTTTGTTAACTATATATATATTACTTTCCTTATTAAAAAAAATTAATACATCAACCAAGAACTGGAAAATGGAAAGAGAAAAAATGATGTAATTAGCAAATGACCAGTGATACTTACAGATATTTAATTAGACTACCAAGTTAGCTTTCTTTGCTAAAGTGGTGACATTTCAAGGTGACTATATTTGATACTTTGTTACAATGAAAGCTAAAAATCCAAATAAACCAAGTGACTCATTAATTCTTCTCTAATTCTAATACACAAAATATATATGTCCATTGGTATTAAAATCTTTTAACCATTCTGTGAGTGTGTGTGTGTGTGTGTGTGTGTGTGTGTGTATAAGAGACTCCCTATAGTGGCTTCAAACACCACAATCTCTTTACTCTGCCTACCAAGTCCTATAAATACCTGTGAACATAACCACGTCCATATATTTGGACAATTGGTTATCTGGAATATCAATAAATGAGTCAACTTATTATTTACATAAAATCCTTATTAAGCGAGTTTCAGATGTATCCATATGGGTAAGAAACACCCTTATCACATGGAAACTAAGTTCTCAGGGAATAATTTCTACATATTTGGTCTTTTATTGTCTCCTGTCAAACAAAGGACTACATTTATATCTATTTATTAAAGTTTTTAACATACAAGTATATAAGATATATCAAGGCTACCATGAAATTGTTTATTTCAAGAATAAAAATGGTGATCATAAATAAGGAAACAAAAATAATATTAAAAAGCACATACAGAAAGCCCACTTAGACTAGTTTTTAGGTATGATTTTCTGCCTTCAATATTCTCCATCCCACTGGGTTCAAAACTATATATGAAGTCATACTAATTTGAGGCTCACAATGAGCAGATTCAAATGTGGGCAATTATACCCACACTGAACTACAAAGTCTATTCCAGATGATGATAGGACCAAATGGTACAGCTCTGACTCCATTGCCTCATAACCAGCCCAATTCATAATCTGTTTCTGGTTCTCTGAGTTTGTTTGTTTGTTTTTGTGTGTTTTTGTTTTGTTGTTCCTGTTTCTGATAAGCTGTGCCCAGTTTCACCTCATGAACCTACATTAATATTCATGATATAGACTACATTTCGTCCAGGCTTTGTTCCCACCCCAAGTTTCAGGTCCTTTGCATTTTTGCACATGTACCTAGTGGATGATCATCATGAGCAAATGTCCCCTTATGATGTGTACCGTTTTATTTATCTCAACCTTCTGTACAATTACTATTACTTTACAAGCATGTAATGAGTGTACTTTACTGGTACTTACAAAGGGCAAAGACCTCCTTGCGATACGACGTAGATTTTTTTTTCTTTTGTATTTAGTATGAACCCTTGTTTATTAAAGCTAATTTTCCACTAGGGAACCATAGAATGTAATGATTTGAGTCCTTGCATATGTGAAACTCTATATTGCCACTAAGAAATTAATCCAGACTTTACTTTTACAGGTCTGTATGGGTTTTCCCCTCTTCATTTCAAGATACTAAGATCTACCTCCTTTCCACTTTCTTTCTTTCTCCTCCTCTTCCTTCACCTCCCAATCCTCCTTCCTTTCCTTGTTCTCTTTCTCATTCTCACTCATGTTTTCGTAAAATTGAAGGTTATCATTCCTTAAAAGAGGCTTCAATTTATCTTTCTTCTTAATAGAAAGATGATGAGGAATTTTTTTTACTTTATTTTTTATTTCTTCAAGTTACATCTCAATCGCAATCCCCTCCCTACTCCATGCTCCAGTCCCATGCTCCCACCATCTTCTGCCTCAACACACCCATCCCCTTCTTTTTTTTTTTTTTACTTTAAGGTATATCTTCCCCCCCCCCCAAACCTCCCCCTTTCAGTCCAACAAATGGTTCTTTCTCTTATAATAATAAATACAATACAAAAGAACAGAGGTAATTAGATCACAATTATAAGAGTTATATGGCTCAGCATACATTCCCAATGTCCAGTCCATATGTATTTGGCACCTGACTTTAACATTCTACTATCTAAACATCTCCATGAGTTTAAAGTTCTATATGTAACAGCTTTCATACTAACTTACATCACAATTTTAAAAATATCTTCTTAGATCCAGAACACTCTCTTGATTCCTAAACAACTCAAAATTTAATTATGAGACTCTAGCTATCTATTCTTCCACCACCTCAGAGACCTGAGGGGGATAAATATATCTGATAGGAATTGCAGGGCCTGCAGCTTTAAAACTAATAAATGACATACCAGTGTCTGTCTGGACAGCTCCCATTTTCTCTCCCTACATTACAGCATCGATCTCCAGTCATTTGGCCACGTTTCTCTGACAGACATTGATTGTAGAGCAGGAATTATGAAGGACTTGCCTACCCTGTCTTGGCAGAGCTAGGCTGTCGACTTACCTGCTTCCAAATTTTGTCCTTTTTGGACAGCATTCTGTCTACAGTTGGAGCAAGGAGTTTTTCCTGCCAAGCGATAGGCTTGCCACTAACTCAATCATCTCCCACTGGAGATTCTTCGATGCTCATCTTCTACTTGGAGTAGAATAGGAAGTTCTGTCTGGAGTTGACATGTCTCGATATAAAAAAAAAATCTAAAGTTAAGAAAACCTCTTTGAATGCCATATTCTGCAGATCTCTTAAGGTTTTTGAAGAGGCTCTATCTATCTCTTCTATTAGGATAAGCAAATGTTGCTTGTCTCTTAGCAACTTGATTTCTGAGTAGCTTAGAAAATAACTATAATAGACTGTCATAGTACCTAACAAAATGACAGGCTTGCATGACTATTAGTTTGCATTTCTTAATTATCCTAAACAGTTTTGACAATTAGTAGCAACAAATGGGGGGCGGGAGAGAGGATCCAAGATGAGGCCGACCATAGAGCAGAGCATCTGAGTAGTAGGTGAATGAGATTAGTCACTGTGGAGTGAATGTGAGGTCCCCTAGCCGACAGTGAAACACAGATGGTGTCTGAATTCCCACAGCCAACATTGAGACCAGTCACCAGGTAAAACAGCCCATGCAGTTCCCGGGAACACCACCCTGAGATCAGCCAGCTCTGTCACTGGTCTGGAGAGGAGCTCTGGCTAGAGATCTAGCCCAGGAGCAGATCCAGCCCATGGCTCCAGCCACAGACCAGCAGCCCCACCTGTCTGCCTGATATCCAGCCTGCACTCGGACCTGTACACCCAAGAGGGAAAAACAGCCACACCACAAGAGCAAAGGTAAGTGAGATTATTTTTTCCAGAGTTTCCAACATGGCAGCACAGTGTGCACTGTAGCGGAGAGGCAGAGACCTAACCCAGTCACAGCAAAGCAATAAGGAGCCAAGACTGCCTGCAAACAGAGCCCATGACTATGTGTTCTCCACAAATACTGGGGGTGGGGGGGTGGATCACTCACCCTCATACCCAAGCATCTGAGGCAGTCAGCAACAGGTGCACTGAGGCCTGCATCTGTTGTGGGTGGAGCTCCCTGCCTGCATAGTCAGCCTAACTGGGGAGCCAGAACAGCTGGGTCAGTGAGAGGAGAACACAGACCCAACCACAGCTCTACCTGCCTTTCTGAGGAGACCTGTTAGCTCCCAGATCCTCAGAGGCTAGCCCTCTTCCCACTCCAATCCCCTCTATATTGGTCCAATTGGGTCACAAGCAGTTGAGGAGAGTGGCAGCCACCCTCCTCTCTGAGAGCCAGTCAGTCTATTACAGGAACCTACCACCCATCTGGAGGTAAACATCAGGATCTCAGGATCAGCCAACCCCCAGGGCAGGGAGTTTCCCTGAGCACCAAGGTCAGGTAACTAGAGAAACAAACAGATAACACCTGGGTCCATTGGATGGCAAAAGGTCAGTGCAAGAACATCGTAAAAAAACCCCAAAACAATAGGATGTCTCCAGATCCTAGCAATAATGCTACAGACAACTCTGGACAGCCGAACACAATTGAAGTAAAGGAAAATGACCTTAATCCTACACTTATATTAATAATAGAAGGCCTAAGGGAGGAAATCAAATACCTCAGAGAGCAACAAAAAAGTACTGCAAAGGAGGTGATGGAAATGAATAAAGTGCTTAAAGGAATGGAAGACCTGAAAAGGGAAGTAGAAGCAATGAAAACAATCCAATCCAAGACATCCATAGAACTGGAAAACCTTAAGAAAATAATCGGGGGATCCAAGATGGCGGTGGCCAGCCCAGACGTATTTTGATTTCGGGGTCAACAGTCACAAGGAGGCAAGTGTTGCAGGACGCTGTACAAAGGGCACGACCCCTTTTAAATCTCACCCAGCCACACAGGGACCATGGAAGATGCCTGGGCAGGATGCCACTTCCAACTCTTGGACACACTAGGAAGCCTCTGGACCTGGGAATCGGGATAACACATCCCCCCAAAAGGAGAAATACTGGGTAAGTTCCAACCTAATACCCAGCCGGCAGATTCAGAAACCACGCAGAGATAAACCCCACCCTGCTGGGCAATCCCAGGTCTCACAAGGATGATCCAATTATCTGGGAAAGGTTGCGACCCTTGGAAGTGAAGTAACTCCACTGTAAAGCGCCTTCGGATCCCAGTCTGTGACGTCACAGGCCAGCTTCCAAGCCTCAGGAGCAGCAAGGCTATTGGAGTTGAAGTGCAGATATACCCCCTACAGGAACCAACCCCGGGCAAACTGTGAGATATTTGAAACTGTCCCATATCGAACTTTTGTACTAGTAAGGGCCCTTCCCGCCCCCGGGGAATCAGACCTTACTTGTGCACAGCTCCGCCACCTGAATTAATTAGGTCCCCACCTGGGAGGCGGGACTGAATGACTCTCCTTATAGGGGTGGAGTAAGGCAACTCCTACAGCACAGTGCCCCCTTTGGACCTAAGTCCAGAAGACAGCAAAAAAAAAAAAAAAAAAAAAAAAATTCCTCATGGCCAGAGGCCAGAGACAAAAGAAAGCAACTCTATTCCGTCCAGCCCGAACCACCTCACCACAACTGAAACACATGACAACGATGACAATTCTACATTATGGAAAGTGATAAAGTCCCTTCAAGAAGAACTTAAAACTATGAAGGAATTCAAAGAAGCCACAATTCTACAAGTCAAAACAACGAATAACATCATTAAAGAGCTCCAAGCCAAGGTAACCCAGCCTGAACAGGAAAAGGACAAAGCAATGAAAGATCTCCAGACAAAAACAAGCAAACTGGAGAAGGAAATGTACAAAACGAACACTACCACTCAAGACATGAAATAGAAATGGAAACAATAAAGAAAACACAGTCAGAGTTAAAAGAGGAAATGGAGAATCAAGAGAAGAGAACAGGAACTATGGATGTGAGTATGAAAAACAGGATGAAAGAGATGGAAGACAGGATCTCAGGCATGGAAGGTTCGATGGAAGAAATCAGATCAACATCCAAAGAAAATGAGAAGGCTAAAAAATCTCTCACCCACAACATCCAAGAAATCAAGGACTCAATGAAAAGACGGAACTTAAGAATTATAGGCATAGAGGAAAGAGAAGACTCCCGATTTCATGGTCCAGGAAATATCTTCAACAAAATCATAGAAGAAAACTTCCAAAACCTAAAGAAAGAGATACCAGTAAAAATCCAAGAGGCTTACAGAACACCAAACAGATTAGATCAGAAAAGAAACTTCTCTCGCCACATAATAATAGAAATTCCAAATGTAGAGAACAAAGAAAGGATATTAAAAGCTGTAAGAGAAAAAGGACAAGTCACATACAATGGCAGACCCATCAGAATCACACCTGACTTCTCCTCAGAAACTTTAAAAGCTAGAAGGGCCTGGACGGATGTCCTACAAGCCCTGAGAGAACATAGGTACCCAGCCAGACTACTATACCCAGCAAAACTCTCTATCAACATAGAAGGAGAAAACAAGATATTCCATGAAAAAATCAAATTCAAACAATATCTCCTCACAAACCCAGCCCTACAGAAGATCCTAGAAGGAAAATTCCAACAAAGAGAAGATAACTACACCCAAGAAAACAGAGGAAAGAGAAACCTCCACACCAACTAAACAAAAGAGAAACACAAGACAGCCAGCTATACCAAAATAATGGGAAATAACAACCCCTGGTCACTAATATCCATCAACATCAATGGACACAACTCGCCAATAAGAAGACACAGACTTACAGACTGGATCCATAAACAAGACATATCTCTTTGCTGTATACAAGAAACACATCTCACTATTGAAGATAAACACTACCTCAGAATAAAGGGCTGGGAAAAGGTCTTCCACGCAAATGAACCCAGGAAAAAAGCTGGAGCAGCCACCATAATATCAAACAAAATAGGCTTCCAATTAAAGTTAATAAAAAAAGACAGAGAAGGGCATTACATACTCATTAAAGGAAATATCCACCAAGAGGTCATCTCAATATTGAACATCTATGCCCCAAATACAAAGGCACGTACATTTATAAAAGAAACGCTTCTAAAATTTAAATCGCACATCGATCCAAACATTTTAATAGTGGGAGACTTCAACACCCCACTCACAACTATGGACAGATCATCAAGACAGAAGCCAAACAGAGAAATAATGAGTCTAACAGAGATCATGAACCAAATGGACCTAACAGATATCTACAGAATGTTTCACCCAAACAAAAAAGAATATAACTTCTTCTCAGCACCTCACGGAACCTTCTCCAAAATCGACCATATAGTTGGACACAAAGAGAGGCTCAACAGATACAAGAAAATTGAAATAACCCCTTGTATATTATCAGACCACCATGGAATAAAGGTGGACTTCAATAGCAAAAGAATCAACAGAAAGTCTACACTCACATGGAAATTGAACAACTCTTTACTAGAGGACCACTGGGTCAGGGAAGAAATAAAGAAGGAAATCAAAGACTTCTTAAAATCCAACGAAAATGAAGACACAACATACCCAAACCTATGGGACACAATGAAAGCTGTGCTACAAGGAAAGTTCAAAGCATTAAGTGCCTTCAAAAAGAAATTTGTGACAGCTCATATTAGCGAATTAACAGCTAAACAGGGTGAATTGGAAAAAAAAAAAAAGCAATCACTCCCAAGAGGAGCAGAAGGCAGGAGATCATCAAACTTAGGGCTGAAATCAACAACTTAGAAACAAAAAGAACTATACAAAGAATCAATGAAAGCAAGAGTTGGTTCTTCGAGAAAATCAACAAAATAGACAGACCCTTAGTCAAATTAACAAAAAGACAGAGGGAGAAAACACAAATCAACAAAATCAGAAATGAAAAGGGTGAAATAACAGACATTGAGAAAATCCAGAGAATATTTGGATCCTACTTTAAAAATCTATACTCTACCAAATTTGAAAATTTAAGTGAAATGGACAATTTTCTTGATAGATTCCACCTACCGAAGCTAAATAAAAATCAGATAAACAGATTAAACAACCCTATAACCCATAAGGAAATAGAAACAGTCATTAAAAATCTCCCAACCAGATCTCTTGGGGTTTTTGAAGATGCCCTATCCATCTCTTGTATTTAGATAAGCAAATGTTGCTTATCTCTTAGCAACTTGATTACTGGGTAGTTTAGAGAATATCTGTGATAGACTGTCATAGTAGCTAACAAAGTGACATGTTTGCATGACTAGGAGTTTGTTTTACTTAACTATCCTAGACCATTTTAGACGGTTGGTATTAAGAGGTCAGAGCTTCACATTTTATTTTTAAGTATCTCTAGGTATGATACCATTAGGAAGCATTACCTTTAAATTTGTATGAATATACAAAGATCTATTCAATTGTGGTTACATATACTGTTAATTATGTATCAATATACAAAGATCAATGCCTATGTAGCCCAATACAATCTTAATATTACGTCCATATACAAGGGTCAATACCATTGTGGCCAACTATAATCTTAATTTTGTATCAATATACAAAGATCAATACCGATTTAATCCAGTACAATCTTATTTTTGCACAATAAACAATGGTCAATACCACTTTAGCCAAATAAACTACTAACTTTGTATCAATATATAAAGGTATAAGGGCATATTCAATAATCTGCCCCTTTCTTGGACCTTCCTGTGCTATGTCTATATCTCATTTTTCTCCAGCCCATGCACTCCTACATAGGAGAGGAAAAGGATACAGAAAAGGAAAAGTAGGAAGTCCCTGGGGCTAACCTCCAAAAACCATTAAGACAGGACCATTTATCAGCTTGTAGTCTTTTCCCCTAAATATCAGAGTTTTCAGTTGCATTCAAAGATGTTATCTTAAATCAAGATTTTTTTTGATATCGAGACATATCAGCGCCTGACAGCACCCCCTATTCTACTCCAAGTAGAAGATAAGCATCGAAGAACCTCCACTGATGGTTGAATTAGTGGCAAGCCTATCTCTTGGCATGAAAAAACCCTTGCACCAACTGCAGACAGATTGCTGTCCAAAAAGGACAAAACTTGGTAGCAGGGAAGTCAACAGCCTAACTCTGCCAAGACAGGGTAGGTAAGTCCTTCATAATCCCTGCTCTACAACAAATGTCTGTCAGAGAAACAGGACCCAAAGCCTGAAGACTGATGCAGGAATGTATGGAGAGAAAATGGGAACTGTCCAGGCAGTCATTGGTATGTCCTTTCTTAGTTTTAGAAGCTGCAGGCCCTGCACTTCCTATATAAGCAAATATATTTATCCCTCTCAGGTCTCTGAGGTGGTTGAAGAATAGACAGCTAGAGTCTCATAGTTAAATTTTGAGTTGTTTAGGAATCAAGAGGGTGTTATAGATCTAAGAAGATACTCTTAAAAGTGTGTTGCAAGTTAGTATGAATGTTGAGTCACATATAGACCTTTAAACTCATGGAGATGGTTAGATAGTAGAATGTTAAAGTCAGGTGCCAAATATGTATAAAGTGGACATGGGGAAGGTATACTGGGCCTTTTAACTCTAATAAATGTGGCATATTTATATCTGTTGTTTTGTATAATACTTACTGTTATAAGAGAAGGAACCATCTGTTGGACTGAAAGGGGAAACTTCTTGGGGGAAGAGGGTGGAAGGGCGGGATAGGAAGGGGGAATAGGGAGGGGTTTGTTACTGAGATGTAACTTGAAGAAAAAAAAAATAAGGTATTTAAATAAAAAAAAAAAAATCTCCCAACCAAAAAAAAGCCCAGGGCCAGATGGCTTTAGCACGAAATTCTACGGGACCTTCCAAGAGGAGCTAACACCAATACTTTTCAAACTCTTTCACCAAATAAAATCTGAAAGAACATTGCCAAACTCATTCTACGAGGCCACAATCACCCTGATTCCTAAACCACACAAAGATCCAACAAAGAAAGAGAACTTCAGACCAATCTCCCTCATGAACATAGATGCAAAAATACTTAATAAAATACTAGCAAACCGAATTCAAGAACACATCAAAAGTATCATACATCAGGATCAAGTAGGCTTCATTCCATGGATGCAGGGATGGTTCAACATACGAAAATCTGTCAACGTCATTCTCCATCTAAACAAGATGAAAGGAAAAAAACACATGATAATCTCGCTAGATGCAGAAAAAGCATTTGACAAAATTCAACACCCCTTCATGCTAAAAGTTCTGGAGAGAACGGGCATACAAAGGCCGTACCTAGAAATAATAAAGGCAATATACAGCAGGCCAGTGGCCAACATCAAAATAAATGGTGAGAAACTTGAAGCATTTCCTCTAAACTCAGGGACAAGACAAGGATGTCCACTTTCACCATATCTCTTCAATATGGTACTTGAAGTTCTTTCTAGAGCAGTAAGACAACTAAAGGACATAAAGGGAATAAACATCAGAAACGAAGAAGTCAAATTATCCCTATTTGCAGATGATATGATAGTATACATAAGCGACCACAAAAATTCCACCAGAAAACTCTTACAGCTGATAAACACCATCAGCAAATTTGCTAGATACAAAATTAATTAAAAAAAAATTAGAAGCCCTTCTTTATACAAAAAACAAAAGGGCTGAGAAAGAAATAAGGGAAACAACCCCCTTCACAATAGCCACAAACAACATAAAATACCTGGGGTAACTAACCAAGCAAGTAAAGGACCTGTACATCAAGAACTTCAAGCCCTTGAAGAAAGAAATGGAAGAGGACTTTAGAAGATGGAAAGATCTCTCATGCTCATGGATAGGTAAGATCAACATAATAAAAATGACCATCCTACCAAAAGCAATATATAGATTCAATACAATTACTATCAAAATACCAACACATTTTTTTATAGACTTGGAAAGAGCTAGTCTCAATTTCATATGGAAAAACAAAAAGCCAAGAATAGTTAAATCAATCCTGTACAATAAAAAAACATCTGGAGGTATCACCATCCCAGATTTCAAGCTGTACTACAGAGTAATAGTTGTAAAAACAGCATGGTATTGGTATAGAAACAGAGCAGTAGATCAATGGAATCGAATTGAAGATCCATAAATAGACCCACACACTTATGGCCACCTAATTTTTGACAAAGAAGCCAAAACTGCACAATGGAAGAAGGACAGCATCTTCAACAAATGGTGCTGGTCCAACTGGATGTCCATTTGTAAAAGAATGAAGTTACACCCATACTTATCACCTTGTACAAAACTTAAATCCAAGTGGATCAAAGACCTTAACATAAGGCCGGTCACACTAAATCTACTAGAAGATATAGTGGGAGAAACCCTCGAACTAATTGGCACAGGAGACAACTTCCTGAACAGAACACCAACAGCTCAGGACTTGAGATCAACAATCAATAAATGGGACCTCATGAAACTGAAAAGCTTCTGTAAGGCAAAGGACACTGTCATTCGAACAAAACGGCAGCCTACAGACTGGGAGAAAATCTTCACCAACCCCACATCTGACAGAGGGCTAATATCAAAAATCTACAAAGAACTCAAGAAATTAAATGCCAAGAAAACAAATAATCCAATCAAAAAATGGGGGACAGAGCTAAATAGAGAATTCACAAAGGAGGAATCCCTAATGGCTGAGAGACACTTGAAGAAATGCTCACCATCCTTAATCATCAGAGAAATGCAACTCAAGACGACTCTGAGATTCCATCTCACACCTGTCAGAATGGCTAAGATCAAAAACTCAAATGACAGCACATGCTGGTGAGGTTGTGGAGAAAGGGGTACCCTACTCCATTTCTGGTGGGAGTGCAGGCTTGTGCAACCACTATGGAGGTCAGTCTGGCGATATCTTAGAAAACTTGGAATAGCTCTGCCTCAGGACCCAGCCATAGCACTTCTGGGTATACACCCAAATGCCTCTTCACGGATTCATAAGGAAGTTTCCTCATCTATGTTCATAGCAGCCTTATTTGTAATAGCTAGAAACTGGAAACAACCCAGATGTCCCTCAACCGAAGAATGGGTTAAAAAACTGTGGTACATCCACACAATGGAATATTATTCAGCTATCAGAAACAATGAAATTATGCAATTTGCAGCCAAATGGATGGAACTAGAAAAGCTCATCCTGAGTGAACTAACCCAGACTCAGAATGACACATATGGCATCTATTCACTTATAGTAGGATTTTAGCTATATAGTAGAAGGTATCAATACTACAACTAACACACCAAAGGGAACTTGGACATAGAATTCTTATTTTTAATTTTCATTTTTTATTTATTTTTATATATTAGTTATATATTTTTTCTATTTTTTAGTTTTTTTATCTGTTGTATGCTTATTGATTTGTTTGTTTAGTAGTTCTCCCAGGCAATGAGACACTTTTCACTGATGGTACTGCTTCATAGATCCCCAATGAATGAAGGAGCTCTTGGCCCTCATACGACATCTCAACTGAGATGAGGGACTGTTATATAAGGACCCCCCACCCCAGAGAAATGGGATGGAAGGGTTAGGAGGTAAAGAAAAAAAAATGAAATGTGATGTTTCGGCCTTTTACTTCTAACTGTCATGAAATGTTTAGGATAATTAAGAAATGCAACCTAATGGTTATGCAAGCCAGTCATTCTGTTAGGTACTATGACAGCCTATTATAGTTACTTGCTAAGCTAATCAGAAATAAACCTGCTAAGAGACAAGCAACATCTGCTTACCCTAATATAAGAGATAGATAGGGCCTCTTCAAAAACCTGAAGAGATCTGCAGAATTTGGCATTCAAAGATGTTTTCGTAACTTTAGATTTTTTTATATCAAGACATATCAACTCCTGACAGCACCCCTTATTCTCCTCCAAGTAGAAGATGAGCATCAAAGAATCTCCAGTGGGAGATGATTGAATTAGTCGCAAGCCTATCTCATGGTATGAAAAGCCCCTTGCTCCAACTGTAGACAGAATTCTGTCCAAAAAGGACAAAACCTGGAAGCAGGTAAGTCGCCAGCCTAGTTCTGCCAAGACAGGGTATGAAAGTCCTTCATAACCCCTGCTCTACAATCAATGTCTGTCAGAGAAGCGGGGCCAAATGCCTAAAGAGCGATGCTGTAATGTATGGAGAGAAAATGTGAACTGTGCAGGCAGCCACTAATATGTCATTTCTTAGTTTGGGAAGCTGCAGACCCTGTACTTCCTATAAAATCAGATATATTTATCCCTCTCAGGTCTCTGAGGTGATTGAAGAACAGATAGATAAAGTCTCATAATTAAATTATGAGTTGTTTAGGAGTCAAGAGAGTGTTATACATCTAAGAAGATACTTTTAAAAATTTGTTGCAATTAGTATGAATGTTGAGTCAGATATAGAACTTTAAACTCATGGAGATGTTTAGATAGTAGAATGTTAAAGTCAGGTACCAAATACAGATGGACTGGTCATTGGGAATGTACGTTAAGCCATATAACCATCATAACTGTGGCCTAATTACCTCTGTTGTACTGTATTGTATTTATTATTATAAGAGAATGAGCCATTTTTTTTGACTGAAAGGAGAAACTGTTGGGGGAAATAAGATATACCTTAAACTTAAAAGAAAAAAAATGGAAAGAGGATGGGGGGTTGAGGGTGGGAGGGTGGGACTAGAGGGGGAATAGGGAGGGGACTGTGATTGAGATGTAACTTGAAGAAATAAAAAATAAAGGAAAAAAATTTAAAAAAAGAACGTTAAAATAGTGTTAGTTGTTTTTAGATAAGTATTAGAGTGTTATTAGGTATTATGGTATTATTAGATGAATTGTAGATTTTAGATTATAGGTTTTAGATTATAAGATGTATGAATTTTATAGACACTTGTTAAGTATTAATAAATATAAGTGTTTATAAATAAAAATATTCTGTTACAAAAAAAAAAGCATCGTCAACTGATTCTGAGTAAAACCAGACAGTTCTATGATACACTGTGGTCTTTTTAGAAAAATTCGCAGAAAATTTGGGCAAGATGGGAGAGGAAACAGTCAGGACAGTGTTGTTGCTATTGTTGTTGTTGGTGGGGGTGGCTTGTTTTGTTTTGTTTTCTCATTTCCCTTCCTCCTGACATGATTGAGTGGCTTTGTGCTGATGATATTTAAAAGAAAACAATAATTACTTTAGGAAGGCAGTGAGTCACACACACACACACACACACACACACACACACACACAAGAACGGTATGCTAAAATCTCCAGAGAGTGAACTAGAGAATATTGGGTAAACCCTATCACAAGGTGGGTGCAATGGCTGAAAACACGTAGTTTAACAACAAAGTAAAATAAGAAACTTTACTAAAACAGAACTCAGTGGGGGGGGAAAAATCCCAGTCCATCCAAGAAGGACTGGCAGGAATAGAGTTCCCTAACCCATCACCCAATGAAGGGTAGTAACTTAAGGTGGAGAGTCTCAGAAAACTGGCACTCCATTCCCAGCAATGGACCTTTAAAGGGGAAAGGGAAGGCACAATTGGTGTGCAGCTGTGGAAACAGCAGAGGTGTAGAGAAACTTCTCTGGGACCTAACCTGGAGCATCACTAAAATGCCATTTAAGATAAAATATTTCGTCTTGCAGAACAGCTAATTAAGACACATGATATTCTAAAGGGTAGTGAACGTTACATCATTCAAGAAAGCTCCTTAAAATTTAGGAAGTAAACAAGTCAAAACCTTCAGGAAGTCCCTGAAGCTCACCAGATACAATCGCCCCTCTGTCCACAAGCACATATAACCGGAAAGGACTGCTAAAAGACTCTCTCAGATAAGCCAAACGGCCTAGAAGAGAGTCAAGATCAGCTGAGCTGCCTGGAAAAGACACTCTTCAGTCTGCTGAGATGCCTGCAGGCTTCTCAGTGAACTTCAGGCTTCCAGTTTCCATGGGCTGTCACTCACTCTGGGTCAGGGAGGTTAAGTAATGCACCTGTATTTGAGACATTTATGCTCCTGTAAGTAACCCCACACCTATATTTCTGTAAGTAACCCCAATAAATCTTATTAGTTCTCCAAAAAAAAAAGAAAAGAAAGGAAAAGAAAATAATCAAAACGACAGACACTAGCATCACCAACAGAATACAAGAGATGGAAGAAAGAATTTCAGGCTCAGAGGATAAAATTGAAGAAATTGATACATCTGTCAAAGAAAATGTCAAATCTAAAAAAGTCCTGACACAAAACCATCAGGAAATCAAGGACACAATGAAAAGATGAAATCTCAGAATGATAGGAATAGAAGAAAGAGAAGAGTGCCACCTCCATGGACCAGAAAATATCTTCAACAAAATCTTTGAAGAGAATTTCCCAAATCTAAAAAAAGAGATGCCTATAACTGTACAAGAAGCTTACAGAACACCAAATAGATTAGACCAGAAAAGAAAATCTTGCAGCCACATAATAATCAAAACACTAAATGTACAGAACAAAGAAAGAATTTTAAAAGCTACTAGGGAAAAGGGTCAAATAATATATAATGGCAAACCTATCAGAATCACCCCTGATTTTTCTTCAGAGACCCTAAAAGCCAGAAGGGCCTGGACAGACGTCTTGCAGACCCTAAAAAACCACAAATGCCAGGCAGGACTACTATTCCCTGCAAAATTGTCAATCAACATAGATGGAGAAAACAAGATATTCCATGACAAAGCTAAATTCAAACAATATCTATACACAAATCCAGCTCTAAAGAAGATTGTTGGAAGGAAAACTTCAACCCAAAGAGGTTAACTACATACAAGAAAGCACAGGAAGCAAATAGCATATCTGCACCAAAACCAAAAGAAAAGAAGCTTACTCACACACTATTTCCACCAACATCAAGATGGCAGGAAGTAACAATCACTGGTCATTAATATCTTTCAACATCAATGGTCTCAATTCCCCAATAAAAAGCACAGGCTAGCAGAATGGATGCGAAAACAGAATCTCACATTCTGCTGCTTACAAGAAACACACCTCAGCAAAAAAGATAGACATTATCTCCAAGTAAAGGGCTGGAAAAAGGTATACCAAGCAAATGGACCCAAGAAAAAAGATGGAGTAGCAATTCTAGTATGCAACAAATTGGAATTTCAACCAACATTAATCAAAAGAGATGGGGAAGGATACTATATACTCATCAAAGGAAAAATCCACCAAGATGAAATTTCAATACTAAACATCTATGCCTCAAATGGAAGACAACCCACATTCATTAAAGAAACACTACTGAAGCTCAAATCCTACATTGAACCTCACACATTAATAGTGGGAGACTTCAACACACCACTCTTACCACTGGAAAGATCAACAATGCAGAGACAAAACAGAGAAATAATGAACCTCACAGATGTCATGAATCAAATGGACCTAATTGATTTCTAGAGAACATTTCACCCCAAAACAAAAGAATACACTTTCTTCTCGGCACCTCACGGAACCTTCTCCAAAATCGACCATATAGTCGGTCACAAAGCAAGCCTCAACAGATACAGGAAAATTGAAATTACTCCTTGTAACTTATCAGACCATCATGGAATAAAGCTAGGCTTCAACAATAACAAAAACAACAGAGTGCCTGCAAAAACATGGAAACTGAACAACTCTCTCCTTAATGACCTCTGGGTCAGGGAAGAAATAAAAAAAAAGAAATCAAAGTCTTCTTAGAACTCAATGAAAATGAAGGCACAACATACCCAAACTTATGGGACACATTGAAAGCACTGCTAAGAGGAAAGATTATAGTACTAAGTGCCTTCAAAAAGAAACTGGAGAGTTCCTATACTAGCCACCTAAAAGCACACCTGAAAGAGCTAGAACAAAAAGAAGCAAACACTCCCAAGAGTAGCAGACGAGAGGGAATTATCAAACTCAGGGCTGAATTCAACAACTTAGAAACAAAAAGAACAGTACAAAGAATCGACAAAACCAAGATTTGGTTCTTTGAGAAAATCAACAAAATAGACAAGCCCTTAGCTAACCTAACTAAAAGGCAGAGGGAAAATACCCAAATCAACAAAATCAGAAATGAAAAGGGGAAATAACAACAGACATTGAGGAAATCCAAAGAATCGTTAGGTCCTACTTCAAAAACTTGTACTCCACAAAATTGGAAAATCTAAATGAAATGGACGATTTTCTTGGTAGATTCCACCTACCAAGGTTAAATCAAGAGCAGGTAAACAAATTAAACAGTCATATAACCCTTAAGGAAATAGAAGAAGTCATTAGAAGTTTTCCAACCAAAAAAAGCACAGGCCCAGATGGTTTCAGCACAGAATTCTACCAGACATTCAAAGAAGAGCTAACACCAATATTCTTCAAACTCTTCCACAACATAGAAACAGAAGGAATACTGCCAAACATATTCTATGAGGCCACAGTTACCCTGATACCTAAATCTCACAAAAACCCAACAGAGAAAGAAAATTTCAGACCAATTTCCCTTATGAACATGGATGCAAAGATACTTAATAAGATACTTGCAAACAGGATCCAAGATCACATCAAAAGTAACATACACCATGATCAAGTAGGCTTCATCCCAGGGATGCAGTGGTGGTTCAACATTAGAAAATCCATCAATGTAATCCACCACATAAACAAGCTGAAAGAAAAGATCCACATGATCATCTCATTGGATGCTGGAAAAGCTTTTGACAAAATACAGCACCCTTTTGCCACACCCGCCTCGCCAGCAGTGCAGGCTACGACCGCTGTGTGACAAACATGCGTGTTGTACGGCTGGGGGGTTCTTCTGGGCTTTTCCAGGCCCTAAAGAATGACCCATTAGCCAAAAGGGGTGCTGGACGGAAGCCTGGATATTTGTGGGGGCGAATCATCAGGTCTCCTGGGGAGCTGGAAAGGTTGGGGATGTTCGGAGGGCTTGGTTTCACTTTTGGATGCTTACTTTATCTCATAGCTTATACAAGATTTCCAAGAAGTACAGTACTTGAAAAAGGAACTTAAAATACGCTGTCTACCCCTAAACAGATGGCAACAGCCCCACAAAAAGAAAGACTAGATGTTTCAGAAAACCCAAACATTATACTAACTATGAATAATTCAGATGCAGATAATAGTCCTTTACAGCAGTTTGTACAAATAATACAGAACAATTCTAATATGCTAGTACATGAAGCTATTAATCTTCTACAGGAAAAAGAGTTAGGATTTCAGGCAAGATACAAAAGAAAACGGAGAACATTAACAAATAAATTCTATGTACCTGGTGTTCCTATGAAAATGATAGATGATGGTAAAAGAATAGCTTAGGTTTCATGAAAAGACTTAGGAGATCACGTCCTCCCTGGTAGACATTGAATAAAGCTGAAACATTAGGAGATATTGTTAAAGCTATCAAAAAACATTCCAATAGTTGCTAGTGTAAAAGGGAAAGCAAATAAGCGTTCATGGTTATGAAAAACAATTGAGGAAGTAAAAAGAGATTTAAAAAAAAGACATTAAAATACTGGTCTGTTTCAAAATAAAACACAATGGTTAGAAACTGTCCGGTTCGTTGACCACAGTCAATCGGGCCACCAAGAAGCTCAATGTTCCTTCCAAGATCAGCAGGTATTTCTTAGCAACATATGTTTATGCTTTTGGCTATGTAACTATGATCACACTTCTGATTTTACTGTATAAATTCTGCTTTGAAAAAAAGTTACACTTTACAACAACACTGAAACTTCTCTTAAGTTGTGTTGTCTGTCACGCCGAATCCGCTCCCCACCTGAAAACTTCTTGAAACCTGGTTCGGTTGCTGAGACCACTACACCGTGGTCTGCAGCACCCTTTCATGATAAAAGTCTTAGAGAGATCAGGCATACAAGGACCATATTTAAACATAATAAAGGCAATTTACAGCAAGCTAATAGCCAACATCAAACTAAATGGAGAGAAACTTAAAGCATTTCCTCTAAAATCAGGGACAAGGCAAGGCTGCCCACTCTCTCCATATCTCTTCAACATAGTACTTGAAGTTTTAGCTAGAGCAATAAGACAACTAAAAGAGATCAAGGGGATACAAATTGGAAAGGAAGAAGTCAAAGTATCCCTATTTGCAGATGATATGATAGTATACATCAGTGACCCCAAAAATTCCACCAGAGAACTTCTACAGCTGATAAACTCCTTCAGCAAGGTGGCCGGATACAAAATCAATTCAAAAAAATCAGTAGCCCTTCTTTACAGGAAAGATAAATGGGCTGAGAAAGAAATAAGGGAATCAACACCCTTCACAATAGCCACAAATAATATAAAATACCTTGGAGTAACTCTAAACAAGCAAGTGAATGACCTGCATGATAATAATTTCAAGTCCCTGAAGAAAGAAATTGAAGAAGATATCAGAAGATGGAAAGATCTCCCTTGTTCATGGATAGGTAGGATCAACATAATAAAAATGGCAATCTTACCAAAAGCAATATACAGATTCAATGCGATTCCTATCCAAATACCAACTCAATTTTTTACAGATCTGGAAAAAAACAATTCTCAACTTCATATGGAATAACAAAAGACCCAGAATAGCTAAATCTGTCATGTATAATAACAGAACATCTGGAGGTATCACCATCCCGAATTTCAAGCTGTACTAAAGGGCAATAGTAACAAAACAGCATGGTACTAATATAGAAACAGACCAGTTGACCAATGGAATCGAAATGAAGACCCAGAAATAAACCCACACACCTATGGTCACTTAATTTCTGATAAAGAACCCAAAAACATACAATGGAAAAAGAAAAGCAACTTCAATAAATGGTGCTGGTCTAACTGGATGTCAACATGTAGAAGAATACAAATAGATCCATACTTATCACCCTGTACAAAACTTAAGTCTAAGTGGATCAAGGACCTCAACATAAATCCAGACACACAAACATTAATAGAAGAGAAAGTGGGGAAAAGCCTTGAACTCATTGGCACTGGTAGCAACTTCCTGAATAGAACACCAATAGCTCAGGCACTAAAACAAACAATCAATAAATGGGACCTTATAAAATTGAAAAGCTTCTGTAAGGCAAAAGACACTGTCCTTAGAAAAAAAAAGGCAGCTTACAGACTGGGAAAGGATCTTCACCAACCCAACATCTGACAGAGAGCTAATATCCAAAATATATAAAGAACTGAAGAAATTAAACACCAAAAAATCAAATAACCCCATCAATAAATGGGGTACAGAGCTAAACCGAGAACTCACAGAAGAGGAATCTCTAAAGGCTGAGAGGCATTTGAGGAAATGTTCAACATCTTTGGTCATCAAGGAAATGCAACTTAAAACAACTCTGAGATTCCATCTCACAACTGTCAGAATGGCGAACATCAAAAACTCAAATGATAGCACATGCTGGCGAGGGTGTGGAGAAAGGGGAACACTCCCCCATTGTTGGTGGGACTGCAAACTTGTGCAACCACTTTGGAAATCAATCTGGAGATATCTTAGAAAACTGGGAATAAATCTACCTCAGGACCCAGCCATACCCCTCCTGGGCATATATCCAAAAGATTCGAAATGAAACCACAAGGACATTGCCTCAACAATGTTCACAGCAGCTTTAATTGTAATAGCCAGGAACTGGAAACAACCCAGATGTCTTTCAGCTGAAGAATGGATTAAAAAAACAAAAAACTGTGGTACATTTACCCAATGGAATACTACACAGCTATCAGAAACGAGCAGCTTTAATTGTAATAGCCAGGAACTGGAAACAACCCAGATGTCTTTCAACTGAAGAATGGATTAAAAAAAAAAAAACTGTGGTACATTTACACCATGGAATACTACACAGCTATCAGAAATGAGGAAATCATGCAATTCGAAACCAAATGGATGGAACTAGAAAAGCTCATCCTAAGTGAGCTGATGCAGTCCCAGAAAGATAAACATGGTATGTATTCCCTTATAAATGGATATTAACCATATATCAGAGGATAACTATCCTACAACCCACACACCCAAATAGATAGGAACCTAGCATATCTATCCTAGGAAAAATTCTACCCACCAGTGAGACATGGAATCTGCTGCAGGTTAGTGGATCACCACACCCTAGATGGTGTGCCTTAACAAGCTCCAGTACAAGTGGAAGCTCTTGGCCCTCACATGACGCAAGATCTGAGAGAGTATGATATGTGAGGGCCCACCTCATCTGAGGAGAAGGAGAGTACCAAGTAGAGGAACAAGGAGGGAGGAAGGTAGGAAAGTAGGGAGGGAAGAAGAGAGGGAGGGAAAGAGAGAGGAAGGGAGGGGCCAGGAGGGGAGGAGGGAAGAAACTATGTTCTAGAAGTAAATAATACTTTTTTAAGAAAAGCGTTAATAAGCTTAAAATTATAATAAAAATACAATATAAATTTTTCAAATTATAATTTACCAAAGGTATAATTGCCTTACTGGCATGAAAGGAAAATGGCCTTAATTTCAGATTAGAATGTTAGACTGCAGGTTGCCACAGATATTTCACAAACTTGATAGCAGGTTAAAAGTTATTTTTTTTTTTTTTTGTAGAGGTATAGGCTATTTCCATGTTTTGGCATTAAAAAGCAGGTAACAGGTTTAAAACACTGTAAATAAAATAAAGGTGACAGCTGTTCAACCTGCTTTTACAAACCTCCAAGAGTTGAAAAAACTTAGAGCTTAGGTAAAATATTGCATGGTGTTAGCCCATGCCTTTACCTCCAGCAGAGACAGGAGGATCACTATAGAGTTAGTTGTCTTATAAATTCTAGAGTAACAAGAAACATGGTGGGTGATGGTGCACACCTTTAGTCCCATCATTGGAGAAGAATACACCCTTAATCCCAACACACTAGAGACAGAAACAGGCAGATCTCAGAGCTCAAGGTCAGCCTGATATAAAACAAGCTCTAAACAGAGAAAAACTTTGATCCAGGGGTGGAGGAGTACATCTTTAATCCCATTAATTGTGAACCACATGTCTATGATCCCAAAACTTAGAATGCAGAGACAGGCACATAGGATTTGGAAGGATTTAAGTTTAAAAGCTACTTACAAAAGGCAGGCTGCAATTCAAACAAATTGTCCTTTGAGATCTCAAAATATATACACTAAAGGTTTGTTTAGCTCCAAAATATCAAAATAATATCTTCTTTAATCCGGATTGAAAGGTAATAATTTATATATTGTCAAAAAACCAAATTTGCTCCAGGAAAAATATTACCTGCCCCCCCCAAAAAAAAGTTAATTGTCCCAGAGTTAGGATTAGGGCAGGGCTCTGTTCTTATCTTTCCAGGAGATTTAAAGCATCCATTCAAGGAATCCAGGGACAAGTGGACAATGGAGACCTCAGCAGAAAACAGATCAGACACCAAAGAAGATGAATGGCCCAGATGATCCAGCCTTGCAGACTTCCTCAATAGCAGTTTCCTCAAAAGTCTACAACCACAATAACTCAAAATAGCTAAGATCATTCAGCTCCACAGACTACTCCAGCCAGAACTTCAGTAAAGCTCTGAAGATCAGCTTATGTCTACGAACATCTTAGGACATCTAAATAGCTGAACACAAAAAGACTGAATATCAAATGATTCTATTAACATTTTTAACCATTTTTCATTCTTATTTGGGCCCCAAACATGTTTACTATGTCCTAAATAAGCAGGAAGTCATTTTAAGAGAACAACGTCCCATACCCAGAAGGTGGGGAGGGTGTTTCACACCCTTTATTATTTAATGGATAACAGAAAATTTTGTTATTTAGGGGAAGAGTCTACAAGCTGTTAAATGGTCTTATTAAAAGGGTTTTGGAGGTTAGACCCAGGGACTTCTCTCTCTTTTTTTTTCTGTATCCTTCTTTCTCTCCTATGTAGGAGTGAACAGACTTGAGAAAAAATGGGACATAGACATAGTATAGGAAAGATCAAGAAAAAAGGACAGAGTATTGAATATGGCCTTATGCCTTTTTATATTGATACAAAATTAATACTATATTTGGTTAAATTGGTATTGACCATTGTATATTAATGCAAAATTAAGATTGTATTGGGCTACATCAGTATTGATCTTTGTATATTGATACAAAATTAAGATTATATTTGGCCACATTGGTATTGATCTTTGTATATTGATACAAAATTAAGGGTAATGCTTCTTAAAGGTATTGTTCTTAGTAATGCTTAAAAATGAAATGTAAAGTTTTGCCCTCTTGCTACCAATCGTCATAAACTGTTTAGGATAATTAAGAAATGGAAACTAATAATCATGCAAACGTGTCATTTTGTTAGTTACTATAACAGTCTATCACAGTTATTTTCTAAGCTACTCAGAAATGAATTTGCTAAGAGACATGTAATATTTGCTTATCTAAATATAAGAGATAGATAGGGCATCTTCAAAAACCTCAAGAGATCTGCAGAATATGGCATTCAAAGATGTTTGCTTAACCTAAGATTTTTTGATATCGAGACATGTCAGCTCCTGACAGCACACCCTAGTCGACTCCAAGTACAAGATGAGCATCGAAGAATCTCCAGTGGGAGAGGGTTGAATTGGTGATAATTCTTTCTCTTGGCAAGAAAAACCCCTTGATTCAACTGTAGACAGAATGCTGTCCAAAAAGGACAAAACTTGGAAGCACGTAAGTCCACAGCCTAGCTCGGCCAAGACAGGGTAGGTAAGTCCTTCATAATTCCTTCTCTACAATCAATGTCTGTCAGAGAAACGGGGCCAAATGGCTGAAGATTGATGCTGTAATGTATGGAGAGAAAATGGGAACTGTCCAGGCAGCCACTGGTATGTTATTTCTTAGTTTTGGAAGCTGCATGCCCTGCACTTCCTATATAATCAGATATATTTATCCCTCTCAGGTCTCTGAGGTGGTTGAAGAATAGATAGCTAGAGTCTCATAGTTAAATTTTGAGTTGTTTAGGAATCAAGAGGGTGTTCTGGATCTAAGAAGATATTTTTAAAATTGTGAGGCAAGTTAGTATGAAAGCTGAGTTAGATACAGAACTTTAAACTCATGGAGATGGTTAGATAGTAGAATGTTAAAGTCAGGTGCCAAGTACATATGGACTGGACATTGGGAATGTATGCTAAGCCATATAACTCTCATAATTGTGGCCTATTTATTTCTGTTGTATTGTATTATATTTATAGTTATAAGAAAAAGAACCATTTGTTGGACTGAAAAGGAGAGCTGTTGGGGGGAAAAAGAAATACCTTAAACTAAAAAAAAAAACAAAAAAAAAACAAAAAAAAAGACAAAAGGAAGAGGATGGGGGGTTGAGGGGGAGGAGGGTGGAAGGGTGCGACTGGAGGAGGGAGTTGGGAGGGGATTGTGATTGAGATGTAACTTGAATAAATAAAAAATAAATTATTAAAGTAAATGGGGGACGGGACAGAGCTAAATAGAGAATTTACAAAGGAGGAATCCTTAATGGCTGAGAGACACTTGAAGAAATGCTCAACATCCTTAATCATCAGAGAAATGCAACTCAAGACGACTCTGAGATTCCATCTCACACCTGTCAGAATGGCTAAGTTCAAAAACTCAAATGACAGCACATGCTGATGAGGGTGTGGAGAAAGGGGAACCCTCCTCCATTGCTGGTGGAAGTGCAGGCTTGTGCTACCACTATGGAGGTCAGTATGGCGATATCTTAGAAAACTTGGAATAGCTTTGCCTCAGAACCCAGCCATACCACTCCTGGGTATACACCCAAATGACTCCTCACAGAATCATAAGGAAGTTTCCTCATCTATGTTCATAGCAGTCTTATTTGTAATAGCTAGAAACTGGAAACAACCCAGATGTCCCTCAACTGAAGAATGGGTTAAAAAACTGTGGTACATCTACACAATGGAATACTATTCAGCTATCAGAAACAATGAAATTATGTAATTTGCATTCAAATGGATGGAACTAGAAAAGCTCATCCTGAGTGAACTAACCCAGACTCAGAAGGATGCATATGGCATCTGTTCACTTATAGTTGGATTTTAGCTATATGGTAGAGGATATCAATAATACAACCAACACACCAAAGGGAACATGGACATAGACTTTTTATTTTTTATTCTTTTTTATCTGTTTGTCTGCTTATTTTTTTGTTTGTTTTTTAGCTCTCTCTCCCTGGCAATGGGACACTTTTCCCTGGTGGTACTGCCTCGTAGACCCCCAATGTATAAGGGGGCTCTTGGCCCTCATATAACCTCTGAACTGGGGTGAGGGACTGTTATGTAGGGACACTCCACCCCACAGAAGTGGGATGGAAGGGTTAGGGGGTAAAGAAAAAAAATGAAATGTGAAGTTTCGGCGTTTTGCTACTAATTGTCATAAACTGTTTAGGATGAGGAATTTTTTTAAAGTATTAAGATTTTATAGAATTGTATTTTTTTCTTTTTTTCCGACATTCATTTTCAATTTTCTGAGTATTATAGAAATTTCCCAAAATGAATCTTCTTAGTAAAATGGGACCATATGAAATTATAAAGCTTTTGTATAGCCAAGGAAACTGTCAATTGAGTGATGAGGAAACCCAGAGAATGGAAGAAAATCTTTACCTGCAGTAAAACCAAAGGATTACTCTCTTAAAATGCAAATAACTCACAAAACTGAACACAAATAAAACAAGCAACCTAATTAAAAATGGTTTCTAAAAATGAACAAAGTTTTCAACAAAAGGAACATAAATGGCTAGGAAAAAAATGTTTAATATATATTCAGCATCCTTGATATCAGGGAAATGCAAATTAAAGCCATTATAAGATTCCTTATCATCTCAATCAGACTTTCCATGATAAGGAATTCAAATGACAACAAATGTTAACCTACATGGGGAGAAGTGTATATATATATATATTGTTGGTGGGAGTGAATATTGTTCAGCCACTTTGGAAATGTTTAGAAGTTTCTAAAATAACTAAGAATAGAGCTACCTTATGACCCAGCTCTATACTAGTCCTGGACCTATAATCAAAGAACTCTGTATTTTACTATAGAAATAATTATAAAACTCTCTTCATTACTATTCTATTCACAATAACCAGGAAGTATTACCAATGAAGATATCTATTAACTGATGAGTGGGAAGTGAAAATGTTGTGAATATACAAAGTACAATATTACTCATCTACAAAGAAAAAAATGAAATTTGCAAATACAGCTGGAAAAAAAATATAATGAGTAATGTCTAACAGAAAGAAAAGTACCACATGTCCTGGCTCATATGTGGATTCTATCTTGATTCTTTCTTTTACCTGTGTTTTACTATATCCCTTTCCTTAAGGCAACTTCTTCATATGGCAATTTTTTAATGACCGAGTTGCCAAATATACAGCAACTAAAACACTTAAAAGAAAGTGGGATTATCGGGGGCTAAATGGTTCAACCATAGAAGGTGTGATGAATGGAAAATGAAATGGTGAGGGAAAGTTTAACCAAAGTGAAGAATGTATTAAAAAGTTATATGGAAATAGAAGGTCTTAAAAAAAATGCTTAGTTAGATTAGAACAGGTGACATGAAAGAGCAAGGGGATAAAACTCATAATATTAAGCAGAGATGGGGTAAGAGATACAGAGCAGCAAGAGCTACAAACATGTACATATATAATCATATAATTAACATATTATTAATTATATAATGTTTGTATGCTATAAATATAATATATTATAAGTTATACAAATTATCATGATATTATTTATTTAATTTATATCAAGAATTTATTATATAGTTAATTGCATAATACATATTTTGTATAAGATATAATTAATAAAATATAATATATTACTAATTATACACTATTATATACTTAAAAATTAAGAATAGTTATTAGTTAAAAAGGACCCAAAGAATTCCCCCCCAAAAAATATATAGACCATCAAAATTGTTCCTGGGTGCCTGCTACAACTAACTGATAAGACCATATTTTTTAATACATCACACAATGCTGTTGCAGGACATTAGTAAATAGATTACAAGCTAACCGGGACACCCTCTCCCTATTGATTAGCTTCCACAGTACTGAAGGCGGTAGATAAGCTGTTAGGGAATTAAAGACGTTGGTGAACTTACCCAGCACTAAGGCCCATATGCTACAGTACCCACCTGTAGGCAAATTATGTCCTCTAGTGTAATAGTGTCATTGTGATTATGGGGCAACTAACAGCCTTCTGATTGGATCTACCAATCATCTTAAGCATGTTGTAGTAGCCTTGTTTCATAAAGTAATTCCAAAGTTTGAGGTTTTTTAATCCTATTTCAGGGTCAGCTATTTCATTTATAATCACTCTCAAAACCTAGCTGGTGTCTTTAGGACAAATACAACTAGAACTGAATTTGGATTGGCTTTCCAAAAGCAGACCATGAGATGAGGAATGTTTTGAAAGGTGTTTAAACATTTCCAAGAATGAACAATGGACAATTAAGGCAGTGGCCTATGAAGGCAAAGAGGGGAAGCACAGATGTCATGTGTGCGGCTGGGGAAAAAAGCACTGACTTCAGTTAGTATAATGCTTTGCTGAGATATTGTAAGGACCTGAGTTGGAATGACAAGCACCCATGTGAAACATGGATGTTGTAGTATGTGCTTATAATCCTAACATGGAAGGGGCTTGCTGGCCAAGTAGTCTTGCTCTGTCAGTGAATTCCAGTTTCAGAAAGATACTTTGTCTCAAAAGTATGTTGAAGGATGACAGGGAAAGATATTTAATGTTGACTTCTGGACTTAGCTATTACTTACACACCTGCCTGAAAATGTCCATCAGTGCCCAGAGAACCACATTCAGGTGTCAGTTTTCTTCTAAAGTAGGATTCAATGATCAAAACCAGGTCAAGCTTTTACACTGCTCCACCCCTACACACACACACACACACACACACACACACACACACACACACACACAGAGAGAGAGAGAGAGAGAGAGAGAGACAGAGAGAGACAGAGAGAGACAGAGAGAGACAGAGAGAGAGAGGTTGTATAATGCCAAGTACATCACAATATTATTTAGGTTAAGCCTCACCTGGGAGCTATGAAACTTGATATTGGGTGACACACAAGGCACAAAAGCAGCAGCTGTTATACAGGGACTTTATAGTTGGTTAGTCACTGGGTGATAGACTGGTTTATACCACACACAGTGTGCACTACTGGTTGAAACTGGACATTTGATTGTGATGTTGCTGTTAGTTTAAAGACATTAAGTGGTAAATTGAGTCACTGTACCTGAAAATGCTAAATGGCTCACAAATAACATGACAACATTGTTAAAACGTATCTTCCACATTTTCCTAAAATTTTCTTTAAAATTTGGCTTTCCTTTCAGAAATATTGAGATTTTACATGTTGCATCTTTTTAGCTATTATATCCTCTTACATATTTAACTAGAATTTGGTGGAATAGGCATTAAGGTTCTTTTAGTAATAGTTTTAATGTCTTTATATGGAGTTATAATGGAAAACAGCATGTGTAATTTTAGGAACAGTAAAATATTTCTTGACTATAAATGGATACTTATACATTTAATTAAAATATTAATAATTGTAATTGCATTACATTAGGCAACTTAGTAAAAGTTAGTCGTAATCTATCTTCTGCCACCATAAAACACTGCAACAAGAAAAGTATGTGGCTTCTGGAGCTCCATACAAATTGGAAGGAGCTTCTCAGGACACATGAACATGGGGCAGGGATGACGTTAACTTTTCAGGACATATGAAGATGGAACAGGGATGACATTAACTCAAGGCAGTTAAGGTTCAATAACAGAACTTAGGGGACAAAAACTCCACATGAAGACCAATGGAACCAACCAACCTAGGCCTCAGGAGCTTTAAAGTCTGAAATACCAACCAAAAAGCATATATAGACTGGACATAGGCCCCCCTGCACATGTGTAGCTGATAGTAGCTTGGTCTTCATGCAGATCCCTTAGCAAGTAAAGCGGTGGGCTATCTCTGACATGGACTATATTGACTGCTCATGAAACACTTTATCCTAGCTGGCCTTCCTTGTCTGACCACAATGGAAGAGCATGCTCTTAGTTCTGATGCAATTTAATGAACTGAGGTGGGGGTACTTCCCTCATCTGATGAGAAGGAGAAGAGGGAGAAGGGGAAGAGAGTAGGAGGATAGGACCAGGATAGGAGGGAGGGGGCTGTGATCAGGATGTAACTTGAACAAATAAATAAATAAATAAATAAATAAATAAATAAATAAATAAATAAATAAACAAACAAACAAACAAACAAATAAATAAATAAATAAATAATTGGATCCTTCATTACTTCTTAATAAAGTCATGATAAACAAAATGGCAGAATTTATTCCATTTCATACCTTTGTTTTTCTGAAAATTTGTGGATATTATAAAAATTAGTTGAAAACTCAAATTTATCCCCAGTGAGTGTAATTGTATTTCACTGAAAAAAAAAATGACAACTGCCATAGTCATCTCTGATTTTATTTACTTATCCAAATATTATAATACATATCAGCAGGTAGCCTATTTTGGTCCAACTGAGGTACATATTTCTGTAGAATCATAAAAATTATTTGATAATATTATAAAGCTTTACATGCCATATAGTTTTTTTTTTCAGTTAACTAATTATATTCCAGATTTCTGATGGTTTTATAATATAATACTTATTTTCCATAAATCTTGAACTATCTTTATTTTTCTGACAATTATGGAATTTAGAAACAGTAACATTAGAGCAACAACCTAGAAAATGTTATTTGGCAATTAAAGAACAACAGCAATTTCTAAATGTACAAAATAAAAAACTTGCCAGCTATTTTTATAAGTTTATTCATGCATGACTGCATGAGATAGGAAATACAAACTAAGCCTACCTCAGTAGGCATAAATGCTGGGTTACTTTCTGTCAAATTCCTCTAGAGATGAGCAGTGAAGAAAATAAGATTACATTTGATACATATACATCTAATGTGGTGTGTAAGCACTTTAAGTATGTCCTTACTCAGATGATACAATACACTAAAGATAAAAAGAAAAGGTTCAGAGTGGCATTAGATTTTCTAATTCATTTATCATAAAAATGCCAATAGGATAAATTGCAGTTTTATGTCACATTGTAGACATCTGTTATTACTGTATATCTGCATGTGTGTGAAGTGTATGTGTGTGTGTGTGTGTGTGTGTGTGTGTGTGTGTGTGTGTGTGT
>CAJQZJ010000637.1:1011543-1078086 GCA_907164525.1 Lophiomys imhausi | reverse complement strand
TGTGTGTGTGTGTGTGTGTGTGTGTGTGTGTGTGTGTGTGTGTGTCCACATGTGCCGCTGCCTGAACATGGAGGTTAGAGATATTCAGGAGTCAATTCTCCACTTTCACCCTGGGATCCAAGAATAAACTCAGGTCATTAGATTTGATTGACAAATGCTTTTTCCCACTTAGCATCTTGAAGTGGACCACGGGTTCATGAAAACTTAATAACTGTACAGTGTTTAACACTAAATTTGGATATTTTAAAAAATTACTTTTCCAGTTGCTGTGATAAAGTAGCCCAACATAATCAACTTAAAGGAGAAAGAGCTTAGTTAATTCTTAAGTCAAGAGCATAGTCTGCAAAGGTCAAGAAGTTAAGACAGCAGGAGCTTGGAACAATGACTTATGTTGCATACAGTCAGGAATCAGAGTGATTAATGCTTGTACTAAATTCACTTTCTTCTTCTTATGCAAACTGGAATCCCAGCCCAGGGAATGCTGTCACCTATAAGTGAGAACATCTTCTAACCTCAGTTAACCTAATCAAGATATTTCCAAAAAGGCAAGATGCTAGGCTAATTTAATGAGGATATTCCCTCACTTTTGTACTAGGAGGCTTGTTTTCTAGGTAATTTTAGAACCTGTCAAATTGACAACATTTATTGTTGTTTTGTTGAACTATCTGCTACTCAGCATCCTAATTAATGAGATCTAGTATTAAGTCTTTTTTTTTTTTTTTCTATGAGAAAGATATGTCTTTGAGCAATGGCTACGGCCTATTTGTTCTCATGTCAATGAAACTGGTGTCATTACTTTATTGTGTGTTAACCACTGTTATAAGTACTAAGCATGTACTTACTTACAAACAAGGAAACTATAGCAAGCTACAGTAAAATCAAGCACAAATCATCACATCAAGGCTTAATAAGGTAGCCCAGTAGAAAGAAAAGGGTCCCACAAGTAGCAAAGGTGTCAGGGACAGCCACCATTCCTACTGTTAGAATTCTCACAAGAACTCCAAGCTAAAAAGCCATAACATACATGCTGAGGACCTAAGCCAGACCCCTACAGGCCCCCTGACCTCTGTGAGCCCCTGTGAGTCCTGGTCAATTCTTCTCTGGTCCATGTTCTCATGTTCTCTTGGTGTGCCTAATCCCTCTTGGTTCCTTTGGTTTTTCCTCCCCCACCTCTGCATGACTTCCCCAGCTCTACCTAATGTTTGGCACTGGGATCCTGCATCTGTTCCCTTCAGTTGTTGAATGAAGTCTCTCTGGTCCCTCTGATGACAATTCTACTGGACTCCAATCTCAGAACACTCTGCAGTCAGGACAATCTGTATGTTAAAGGTTTTGTGGCTGGAGTGGTGTTCTAATCCTTCCATTTGAGGCCTTGCCTATTTACAAAATATGACTAGTTCAGGCCCTGTTACCCATTACTAGGAGTCTTTGCTAGGCTTAATCTAAGATTCCACGGAGTTTCCATTACACTAGCTTTTCACTTTGCCCCTGAAATGACCCCAGTTCCATTCATTTCTTACAGTATGCTCCCTACACACACACACACACACACACACACACACACACACACACACACACATGCACACACACACACACACATTTGATTTCTCCTGTCCTTAACTCCACCTACCCCCAGTCCACTTGGTGAAATCTACTCTATTTCTCCTTCCCAGAGAGATTCTTGTGTTCCCTCTTAAACCCTTCCTTTTGCTTAGTCTCTCTGGGTCTGTGCACTGAACCATGATTGTATTTTACTTTATAGCTCATATCCAGTTATAAGTGAAAACATACCATATTTCTTCTTCTTGGTCAGGATTACATCATTCTTGATGTCCCTGGAAAGCCTGCTGTTTTCTAGAGGCAGGATGCGGGCAGAACATATGACAGGACTCCAGTTGGGATATAATATATGAGAAAAGATAAAGAAATAAATTATTGATCTAATTTCATTCTTTCACATCTCAACATCCTGTTAGACCAGCACCACTTGTTGAAGATGCTGTCATTTTTCTATTGTATGGTTTTGGCTTCTTTGTCAAACATTAAGTGACCATGGGTATGTGGGTTCATTTCTGGTTCTTCAATTTGATTCCATTGATCCACTGTTCTGTTTCTATACCAGAACCATGCTGTTTTTATTACTATTGCTTTATAGTATAGCTTGAAATCTAGACCCATACTTATCACCTTGCACAAAACGTAAGTCCAAGTGGATCAAAGATCACTTTATGTTACATAAAGCCAGACACACTAAATCTAATAGAAAAGAAAGTGGGGAAAAGTCTCAAATTCATTGGCACAGGTGGCAACCTCCTGAAAAGAACACCAATAGCTCAGGCTCTAAGATGAACAATCAATAAATAGGACCTCATGAAGCTGAAAAGCTTCTGTAAGGCAAACGACACTGTCATTCATACAAAAAGGCAAACTACAGACTGGGAAAAGTCTTTACCAACCCCACTTCCAACATAGGGCTAATATCCATAATTTATAAAGAACTCGAGAAATTAAATACCAAGAAAACCAAATAATCCAATCAAGAAATAGGGAACAGAGCTAAACCAAGAATGCACAAAGGAAGAATCTCTAATGGCAATGAGACATTTGAAGGAATACTCAACATTCTTAATCATTACAGTAATGCAACTCAAGATGACTCTGAGATTCCATCTCACACCTGTCAGAATGGCTAAGATCAAAATCTCAAATGACAGCACATGTTGGCGAGGTTGTGAAGAAAGGGGAACACTCCTCCATTGCTGATGGGAGTGCAGGCTTGTGCAACCACTATGGGGTCAGTCTGGTGATTTCTTAGAAAACTTGGAATAGCCCTACTTCAAGACCCAGCCATACCACTTCTGGATATCCACCCAAACGATTCCTCACCAAAACACAAGGACATGCCTTCATCTATGTTCATAGCAGCCTTATTTCTAATAGCTAGAAACTGGAAAAAAAAAAAACCAGATGTCCCTGAACTGATGAATGGATAAAAAAAAAAAAAATTGTGGTTGATTTACACAATGGAATACAAATCAGCTATAAGAAACAAGGAAGTCATGCAATTCGCAGGCAAATGGATGGAACTAGAAACACTCATCCTGAGTGAGCTAAACCAGACTCAGAAAGATGCTCATGGCATCTACTCACTTATTTGATTAGTACTAGTGCATAAATTGTTTTTTAATGTACAAATATAAGTCTTAATAAAATAATTATGCTGAAAATACAACTCTATGAAAACAATTGCCAGTATTTATTTTTCCTGAAAATCAAAATATGTAAGATATATTTTGTATGCATTTTCAATTAGTTTTTGGTTTACTATCTGTGTTCTGATTTTTAACAAAATTGCCTAACAAAATTATTAGCCAGAAACTGTGGAGCTTAAGCCAATTGTAGTATATTTTTTTTAGCCCTTGAAGCAGATTCAAGTATTTGAAAAATGAGCAGGGATCAACACAGTCAAAACCTGGGGGGGGGGGGAATAACACGAATGCATCGTTATCTTAGCTTAAATGGGCACAGCACAGGGGTCTGGGGAAGGAAGAAGGGAGCATGCTTGCAAATAGTCATTCACCTCCTAAGGAAAAAAATCTAAATGAACATGTTTTCCTCTTTTCTAAGATAAAACACTTCTTTGTGACATATGTAATCCTTTAATCCAGACTAGTGTCCTTTAATTCTGCTGAGAATAAACCCCAAATAGAATCTACAATGATAATTTCAAATAGATTCATCATTACACCAGTGAAAATGAACCTTTGTGGAGGATGATCTTGCTCAAGAATTGCCTTTCTGGCTTCTAACCATTCCAGAAAATCAAATAGGCGTATATGACGAACGAACATCTTCACAGTTAAGAGCTTTGGAACAACAAAGAAAATCTTTCTCTCTTTGTAAAAATATTAAATATATAACCCAAGAAATTAAACATTGATTCTTTTGTAAACATGTTCAGAGTTTAATAGTTTCTAATATTAGTAATGATAAAATTACTGATAGTGACCAAGTTGAAGATTTAACGCAATTAGTAGTGCTAGTTGTTTTCGTAAAGATTTTGAGCAGAAACTACATTGGTGGACAACAAAATTACCATTGCATTTAACTGGTCTGAGAAGTGTTTCACAACTTTTATTAATCATCACTATTCATTCATTATGCTTTTATTTTTGTTTGTTAAGAAGAGATAAAAAATACAGAGTTATCTGCTTGGTAGAGAAAATAAAATTATATATTTTCGCATGTGAGTGAATAAAGATACATTATTAAATGCTAGTTATACAGTAGAAACTTTACAAATATGTGCTGAGTGATCAACTATTCTTCCTGACCACAATCAGGTAGCTTATTGAATTCCTCCTTTTGTTATTTGGACTTAGACAGAGTCCCAGTAGACTGGCTACAGGTTACTAGGTAAATAAGATTTCCTTCCAAGGTTTCTTAGCCTTGTTAAAAGAACTAAAGACAGGACTCAAAAGGAAGCTCAAGGACAATTTTATTATAGTTTAAAGGAAGAACTTTACAGAAGGCAAACTTTACATCTCAATAGATACCCAGAAGAGAGAGGTGGAAAAGAGAGAAATAAAAACATGCTTTTTTAATTAAAGAGACACAGGCTAGCCACATGGCAGAACAATCAGTCATATGCTGGTAAGGGAGGATTTAGAGAAAAAGTGAGGCCCAAAGTACTAGAGAAGAAAGCTTAAAAGACAGATAGGAAGGGAAGAAGGAAAAGTAATTCCAGCAGACATACGAAGCTGTGTGGCTGCAGCTCTGTAAGGGAGTGCACTAAGTGTGTGGGGATGTGGAGGGGATGTTTGAGAACAAAAGCTGACTCTGTTTAAAGGGAGGAACATCATTTCTTTTTTTGTTTGTTTGTTTGTTTTGTTTTGTTTTTAATTAGTTTTTTTTTTACTTTATTTTTTATTTCTTCAAGTTACATCTCAATCGCAATGCCCTCCCTACTCCCCCCTCCAGTCCCTCCCTCCCACCCTCATTCCCCCATCCTCTTCTCTTTTTTTTTTTAAGTTTAAGGTATATCTTATTCCCCCCAACAGCTCCCCCTTTCAGTCCAACAAATGGCTCTTTCTCTTATAATAATAAATAAAATACAAAACAACAGAGGTAATTAGGCCACAGTTATGAGGGTTATATGGCTTAGCGTACATTCCCAATGTCCAGTCCATATGTATTTGGCACCTGACTTTAACATTCTACTATCTAACCATCTCCATGAGTTTAAAGTTCTATATCTAACTCAACTTTCATACTAACTTGCAACACAATTTTAAAAACATCTTCTTAGATCCATAGCTTGCTTTTATTTTCAATTGACCTTCCTGAGGGGCGATACCTTTTCTAGGTGAGTGACATTCCCAACTGGGAAGTTGGGCCTCTACCTAGGCCAGATATTTCATTCTCTTGCTGTGAAGGAAATAGTTTCTCTTAATGTGCCTTTACTACTACTGTAACACTATGACTATAAGTAACTGGTTTCTTTATACATGTTCTTTGATCTTCCAGGTCATGCTGCTATGTAGTTTTAGGACAAATATCTGAAGTATATTGCTTGGTGTCTACCTCATCCACAGGTTACCCTTCTGTAGCTGCACATTTACTAAGTACTAGAAACACTGCAGAATACTAAAGGTAAAATGCTAAAAATTTACATAAATATGTTTATTAAGGTCTTAGTAGGTGGTAGTCTTAAGTTATTGTATTTTTAACAAGAATCATCTTAATGATGTATATTGTATACATTCAGAGATGCTAAACACAAAAATAATAACAAGAATAAGCAAGTAAGAAAAACCATGCAAGTACTCAATGAAGCATACATTCAGTTGCTGAAAACAAAGGAAAAAACGTTTGTTAGTTTGTAAGATTACTGCACATTTATATACTTAATAATGATACCGCTAATAAAAACAGAGCTGGAAAAATTACAAATATTCATTATATTGAAGACAGCACACCCCCTAGTAACACGTAGATAATACTGACAGGAAATTCATGAGCACAGAAACTTCCAGTTGATTACCACATGCCTAACCTGATTGTTATCAATGAAATATGTCCTGCAACTGTGAAGAATTAACATTCCTTTCAAGGCCACATGTAAAAGTTTTACTAGGACACACCATATTCTGAGTGATAAAATTATACTCAGTACATTTAAAAAGACTCACACTATACAAAGTATGTTCTCTGTTGGCAAGATATTTATAGTCAAAATGAATAACAGAAGATATTTAAATTTTTTCAAATATAAAGAAATGAAATATATTTTAAGTAACCCATGATCACAGAAAAAAAAAAAACAAAGAGAAGTTAGAAAGAATTAAAATGGAATAATAATAAATAAACATCAATGTTCATGGGATATAGTACTTTAAACTCATGGAGATGGTTAGATAGTAGAATGTTAAAGTCAGGGGCCAAATATGTATAAACTGGACATTGGGAAGGTATACTGGGCCATTTAACTCTCATAAATGTGGCATATTTATATCTGTTGTTTTGTATAATACTTACTGTTATAAGAGAAGGAACCATCTGTTGGACTGAAAGGGGAAACTTCTGGGGGGAAGAGGGTGGAAGGGCGGGATAGGAAGGGGGAATAGGGAAGGGTTTGTGACTGAGATGTAACTTGAAGAAAAAAAATAAAGTATTTAAAAAAAAAGAAAAAAAAAACAGCTGTTGCATAAATCAATATAGTTTGTTCAACTTATTAGGAAAGAGAGTTTTTTAAACTACCCGTTTTACTTTCCTATTGCTGTGAAGAGACACAAGGACCAAAGAATTTATAAAAGAAAACATTTAATTAAGGACTTATTTATTGTTTTAGAGGGTGAGTCAATGACCATCATTATGGAGTTCATGACCATCATGGTAGAAACCATGGAAGCAGGCAGGCATGGCACCACAGTGATGGTTATATTAGATTTACAATCCCGAGAGATAGGGAGAGGAAGAGAGAGAGAGCTTACTGGGATGCTGGAGGGTTTTGGCTTTTGAAACCTCAAAGCCCACCACAGAGACACACCTCCTTCTACAAAGCCATATTTCCTAATCCTTCCCTAACAGTTTCAACAACTGAAGGCCAAGCGCTCAAAAATATGAGCATATGGAGGCCATTTTTATTCAAATTACCACAGTACCAAATTAGAATTGAGAAAGAACGTGTTTATATTAGATAAAATAAGGAACACATATGAATATCTGTGTAATTTTAAGGCATTCAGAACTGTTGGTTAATTCATTTAGAAAGGCAATTTTCAAAAATGATGCCATACAAATTTGGAGGAGAGATAAAATGAATTGTTGTGAACCAGAATCTTAGTGTGGTATCTATATACAAAGATATAAGAGCATATTCAATAATCTGTCCCTTCTCAGATCTATGATGTGGTTGAGGACTAGATATTGATAGTCTCGCAGTTAAATTTTAAGCTGTTTATGAATTAAAAAGATGTTCTAGGTCTAAGAAGATGTTTTTAAGTTTGTAATACAAGTTAGGATGGAAAATGAATTAGGTTTGGACTTTAAACTCATGGAGATAGATAGACAATAGAATATTAATATCAGCTACCAAATATGTATGGACTGGACATTGAGAATGTATGTTATATCTTATAATTTTCATAATTGGGCCTACTTATTCAAAAAAAGAATTATGAGTTCTGGGAGAAGGGATAGAGGGTGGGAGAATGGGGCAAGAAGGGTTGGAGGGAGGGGATGGTGATAGAGATATAATTTGAATTAATAAACATTTTAAACAAAGAAGAAAAAGAAAAAAACACTAAAAACAATTCTGGAGTTCATATTTTTTAAATAAAAAATTATAAGACAAAAGAAATTGTTAATTAAACCTAAAATATTTAAAGCATCAATGTATCATTTGAAACATTGTATTTTACTTATCTATTATTAAAAAGGTCTATACACCAAAAACTTTATCTCATTAATTTAATAGAATTAAAATAAATAACGGAATGACTTTATTTTTTTTAATTTATTTATTTATTGCTTCAGGTTACATCTCCATCATAGTGCCCTCTTTCCACCCCTCCCAGTCCCTACCTCCCACCCTCTACCCCCTAACCCTTCCATCCCACTCCTCTGGAGTGGAGTGTCCCTACATAACAGTCCCACTCCCCAGTTCAGCAGTCATATGAGGGCCAAGAGCCTCCTCATACACTGAGGGCCTATAAGGCAGTACCACTAGGGAAAAGTGTCTCACTGACAGGGAGAAAAAAAAAAAAGAAAGAAAGAAAGAAAGAAAGAAAGAAAGAAAGAAAGAAAGAAAGAAAGAAAGAAAGGACTATGTCCATGTTCCCTTTGATGCCTTGGTTGTGGTATAGATATCTTGTACTATATAGCTAAAATCTGACTATAAATGGATAGATGCCATGTGCATCCTTCTGAGTCTGGGTTAGCTCACTCAGAATGAGCTTTTGTAGTGCCATCTATTTGGCTCCAAATTGCATAATTTCCTTCTTTCTGATAGCTGAGTAGTATTCCATTGTGTAGATGTACCACGGTTTTTAAATCCATTCTTCAGTTGACGGATATCTGGGTTGTTTCCAGTTTCTAGCTATTACAAATAAGGCTGCTATGAACATAGATGAGGAAACTTCCTTGTGATTCAGTGAGGAGTCATTTGGATGTATACCCAGAAGTGGTATGGCTGGGTCCTGAGGCTAAGCTATTCCAAGTTTTCTAAGATATCGCCATATTGATCTCCATAGTGTTTGCACAAGCCTGCACTCCCATCAGCAATGGAGGAGGGTTAAAACAAATAAATGAAATGACTTCATATTAATATATTTTTTCATGAATTTATCCAAGCCTATAGTCCAATGTGCTGTTCTCTAAGGAGCTTAAATGCATCTTTGACAATTTGTCAAGGACCAGGAAATAACATGCATTAAAATGTTTACAAATGTCTTGAATTTTCCTTACTTCAGTGATCGTTTCTTCTTTAAATTACACATTTTATTGAAATTATGTATGTTCATACAATACTTAGAACTATTCAGTTCATTAATTTTCCCAACATCTTTTCCTTTGCCTTAGAGAATTCAAAATACAGCACTGGAAAGCTGTTCCTGAAGAAAAGTAGTATTCTGCCAGATCAGATGAGATAGCAAATTTTTAGATTCACATCAGTGGAAGGAAGTTCTTCAGGTAAGATCTGAAATCAGGAGTCTGAGAAATGAAGAGAGGAGATTATAGCATTCCCTGTAGCTTTTGACAACTGAGGCTGTTAATAACTATATTTATAGATATGAACATATTCACTAAAATCAAGTATTCCTACTCAAAAGCAAAAGAATCGTGAATCCCCCAATGAGATCAAAATAAAGTTCCCTAGCCATGTCAATCTTCATGAATTCAAATCTTTGTATATAATTTCTTTCTAAACTAATGGCATAATAAAACTCTTTCTCCAAATATGTTGAATATAATTAAGTATATGAGGACTTCATAACTCCTAAGTGCCTCCTCATTATGCTGAAAAATATATATCTATTATATTAGTTTGTAGCAACGTGAATTAGAGTACGTTAGTTTGTAGTTATCCTTAACATTGTGCTTGTTCACTTTCATATAACAAGTATTTTTTAATATTTTAAAATTATTTGCATATTTATTTGTGTACACACACATACACAAATACAGGCACACACACAAACACACACACATACACACAAACACACACACATGCACACACACACATACACACACGCACACACGCACGCACACACACACTCCACGAAAAATATTTGGAAGTCAGAGGTCATATCTCTCTTACTACGTCAGTCCTGGGTATTAAGCTCGGGTCATTAGTCCTGGCTCAGGCATCACTGAACCACCTCATTGGACCCTTCTTTTTGATTACTTCTAAAAGGAATGGTTTACTCTGAAGTGCAAATATCAAAGAATAAAATCCCCACATAAGAGTTAAAACATCATCTACTTGGTTAGGTTGTTAATAAGCCAGTGAGCCAGGCAGGGTTTCTTCTTCTGGGTGTAATAGAACACTCCATTTTTGTAAAGTAGTTTATAAGACTGTAGGTTGGTTATTGATTTCTGACTTCAGATTGGTTTCTTTTTATGGGTCAAAGCAATGGAAGACTTCCTTCTCATGCTAATTCAGGTCAAAACCACCCTCCCCTAAAACTGGCTTCTTCGGAAAATTGGCTGTGCCACCTCAGTTCTTAGATTTGCTTTTGATAATGGAGTGTTAGTGTAAATCTATATTGAATTAGCCTGTTGGGGTCTGGTGTGGGAATACAATGCAAAGCAATAGTGACTTATAAGTCAAGATTTAAAGGCAACTCTTTTACAATGCAGTATAATTCTATAAGCAGAACGAGAAGATAAAGTCAATTCAAGGATCAATTACTGCTGTCACAAAGGCTTGAACAATATTTCATGACTGTATTCTGATGTTATAGGTGAATCTTTGTCTGTACACAGACTTGGGATGGAGGGAAAATTCACTCAGGGATCACTAGTTCTGCAACTAGACCTGGGATGTAGAATGCCATCAGATGTCCAGGAGAGAAATAAGAGGTAGGGCTGGGATGACCAGATCCATAAAAAGTGTCTGATATAATGTACATAACTTTTATCAAGATTTTTTGGGGGGAATACCCCAGTAAAGGTTATACTTCCCCTCCTTTCCAGCTATTGCTTGTAGGTTCACTACTATGTACATTTTCCACAACTCATTGCCAAATTTAAAACTGTGACATGACTGATGAGATCATTTGCTTTGTCTGTAGAGGAGGTCATGTATTTCTCATTACCTGGGCATTAAGGTTGTTGTCGATATGGTATTAGATGAGACACTGCAAAGATGAGAACTGATGTGCCACAATTCAGTCACTTAGTTTGAGGACAGAATTTCTCTCTTATATCTTACAAAATGGAAAACTGATCTCCTCTGAGATGAATTATGTATGCTAAGGGCTTGTGGCCACTGACAAGTGTTGGGCTGCTACTTGGCTTCCATGGCATTCTGTAGCTGGGAAAGATTCTCAAGACTACAGTATAAAACAGATGCATTTGGCCTTAACGTAAAAAGAAAATGCAGCAAGCTATTTCCTCCTTGGGACGATTACATGGCAGCCAGATCAGCAGTTCTTATAAAATACAGCCTTCATTATTTGTACTCAGGCCAAATATGTGGATATTTCTGCTTTCAAAGCTAGTGATTCAGTGAGCTTGGCATAGAATCTGTCTGTTTATCATGGACACAGTATAAACTGAAAAGTAGGAGGTTATTAATATATATATAAACCGTAGGTATAATACATGAATGGAATAGATACCTGATTCCTGGGGTCCTGTCTTTGTAAAAATGCAGGCATACTATTTCTTTGAAAAACCTCACCCCCTCTTTTTATCTCTTTTGGTGGCACATTCTCTCTTCTACCTTCGCATTTGTTACTTAACTCCAGCTGTCTCCTCTGTCACATTCTACAAATTATTTCATCAGCCATTCTCTTGAGCTCAGCTGAATTTTAAGATCAATGAACTTACTTGCCAATTTGACAGGGCTATCAGTTGCTGTAACAATTAATTAAGCCTTACAAATTACTGTAACCCACGACAAGCAGTATCTACATTGTTTAATCAGCATGCAATCCCACAGTTAAATTTGCCTGAAATAGACATGATGTTCCACAAGGCAGATATTTTCAACCTGCTGTCCAACTTAGAATTTTCTGAACACCTATGGAAAACAAGGGGAAAAAAACATTAAGTCTTCAACACAAGAATCTTCTGAAAGAATTTGAAAATGTCCTTTTCTCCTTCAAAACCTAATTTGTAGTCAAACAAAGGTATAATGAGAAAGCCGTGCTCTGTCAGGGTGGTGTTTAGCACTAATTCAGGGAAGACAAAGCAAGCAGAGAACAGGATCTAGGAAGGGAGGGCACTAATGCCAGAACTATGTAAACACACTTACCACATTTTCATTTATCTGGTTCATTGACTTTGTCTTGCAAAAATTATAGCCAAGAAGGAAAACTGGTAATGTGAACAACTTCACGGTTGATTGTCACACTTAAAATATCATTCGGCCTGACAAGCTGGCTGGGAAGCTAACAATCTATCTTCCTGTAAAAATCCACTTAGGTTTGCTCAGTGCTGAGAAATGTTCTTAAGAGGATAGCTCTTGCAAACACATCAGCTGTGTAGTTTCATGGTAAGACAATAGAAGTTGAGTTTCCAGAAACACTATTTGTATCTGTATTTTAGTTGAGGGTATAAAATGTTTATAGTATATGATCTGCTTTAAATCATATTTAAAATGGCACATACCATTTTCTGATGACATAAATACATTCCAAATAGGTTAGATACTTTTTTATGCTTGTACCCTTGTGAAAGTCAATATGTGGAGAGAGAGGAGGAAGCTGAAAGGTAATGGGAGGGAGTGTGTAGGGGGTTATGTTATGGGAACTGAATATCCCTAGGATAATCTATTAATCACTACTAACTAAATCCAGAGCATAGTCAGAGCAAGAATCATTATTACACTCCTCTGTAAAGCTGTGTGTGTCACTTGTGTACTTACTAGTCAGTTACGTCATCGGTGAATTTTACCTTGTTCACAGAAAAAAAAAAATTCTGCTTTGTGATTATCCCACCCATTGATTGACACAATCTCATCACACTAGAGAGCAGGTGTCTGCTTTTTTTGAACCGTAGCTTCTAGCACAATGTATTTTATTTCTTCTGAATAGTTCTTCATATCATCTAAATTTAGTTTCCAGGACAAATGGGCTGGTTTCAGCTTCTCTCCTCATTGCTTTCTTAGCTACCTGTGCTTGCAACTAACCCTAGGTTTCAGGGCTTCTTATTGACATATCTGTCTCACATACAAGACTCTAAGCTTTGAAAGACAACTGTGAGTTAAATTGGTCCTAGTTGTTGTTTTTATTTTTGTTTGTTTGTTTATTTATTACTTCAAGTTATATCTCCATCACAGTGCCCTCTTTCCACACCTCCCGGTTCTACCCTCCCACCCTCACCTCCCTCTCCTCTGATGTGGTGTGTCCCTACATATCAGCCCCTCTCTGTTCAACAATCATATGAGAGCGAAGAGCTTCCTCTTGCACTGGGAGCTTACATGGTATCATCCCTAGGGTAAAGTGTCTCATTAACAGATAACAATGTCTATGTTCCTGATCCATTTGGTGCGTTAGTTGTAGGATAGTTATCCTGTACGATATGGCTAAAATCCAATTGAAAGTGAATAGATGTCATGTGTATCTTTCTGAGTCTGGATTAGCTCACTCAAGATGAGCTTCTCTAGTTCCAAACATTTGGCTGCAATTTGCATGATTTCCTTGTTTCTGATAGCTGAGTAGTATTCCATTGTGTAAATGTACCACAATTTTTTTTTTTATCCATCCATCAATTGAAGGAGGAAAATAGATGTGGCATCAGAGGCTCTCAGTAAAATCTGATGAAATGAATGCGGAAACTGGACCTGGCTGTTTCAGGTATCTATATCCAGGCAGTACACGAATAGTGGGTTTATACAAAGAGCACCTTTGATGTGGGTAAATGATTAAACAAGTTTATCACTGCAAAGAAATGAGTGGGGGAAAGTTTTTGAAATGTTACTGGTTTTAGAACAACCGTCATGGATGGGAAGATAACTCAGGTTGAGTCCATACACTATTCAAAAGTGTGGAGTGTGTGAATGGTGATCTTGATCACATTTATGGATTTACTCTTAATTATTTATTTTTGAAAACAAATTGTATATCAGCTGACAATGTGCTACTCTGCCTTTGCTGCACTTCTCAGATGGGGTGAGCAGCAGGAAGGAAGCAGACAATGCAAATTTCATCAAGGAATTGGAATGAATATGTTAATAGTGAAATACATTTCTGTTGTATATACAGTGTATACACTGTATATTTTTGAAATACACATTTTTGTACAGTGCGACAATTTATTGCTTAAAATTTTAAATATTATTTATAATAATCTAGTGGATTCCAATGAATTTTAAAATAAATGTCAATTTTTTATCCCTTTTAAATTTAAACTCTGTATTTAAATATAAATTATTTTCTATGATGATTATTCACTCAGGTTCATGGAAAGTGGAAGTAGAACTCACCACAAATTCTCTTCTCTTCCATGAATAGTGTCCTCACTTGATAAATGTAGTACACATTATCTAAGACAATAAAAACTACACACACACACACACACACACACACACACACACACACACACAGTTACTATATTTTGTAAGTTACTCTTACAGATATCTGGGGCAACTTATCAGTTAGTGTAATAAAAGCACCTACCCAGGACAGGTGGTGGCAGCCCACGCCTTTTTTCCCAGCACTCAGGAGGCAGAGGCAGACAGATCTCTGAGTTCAAGGCTAACCTGGTATTCAGAGTCACTTCCAGGGCAGCCAGAATTATACACAGAAATCATTTCTCCAGAAAAAAAAAAAAAACAACCAACTAAATAAACAAAAACTAAAAAACTAAACTAAAAACTAAAAAACAACCAACTAACAAAATAAAACAATTAATTAAACAAAAAGTCCTGATTTATTTTTTCGGCAGCATTCCTTTGGCCCCATTTTTTCTTCAGCATACTCCTTTCTGCAGCTACCCAAACATGCTTGGTATCTGCTTGGGCTGCTTTGAAGGACATTGGAGATTTTTATGACTTCCTCTGTATTGTCATTGAGTCTCTCTGGGTCAGCTGCACCACTGCTGTGCTTCACTGGGTTCCTTGTAGGTCTTTAACTGTCCTTGTGTTCCTTGGCTGCTATTTTGATACCCTTTTGTTTTGATAAATTGTGTTCAAATTTCAGAAAAAAAGAGAAGTTACCATCCATATATTACAGAATTTTGTGTTTTTCTAGTGTTTATTTTGTTTATTTAGTTTAGATTTTGGTGATTTCTATTTGTCAAATTTTGGAGCAGCTGCTACATAAGTCAGGCTGGCTACACTGGAGTGGTGGGCAGTGTTATGCCACTCTTCAGAATACATTCTAAAATTTCAGCAAATATATTTAGTTTAAATATTTTAATTTTCAAAAAAAATTTCATGCATATACATCTTACTTTGTTTATATTGACTCACCATCCTCCCTACTAATTCCTACTATAATTAACCTATATTCCCCAACCTTTCACCCTTACGCACAACACCCTACTGCTTCAGGTATTTTTTAAATAACCCACCAAAGCCAATTAGTGATGTTCATAAACTCAGAAGTGTGGGACCATCTCCTGAAGCATGGTCCACCTACCAGAGATTAGGTTCTTAAATAAGCCAGCACTGTCTTAGTCACCATCAGATATCCACCATCAGCTGTTAATTGCTTCACAGATAGGGGTAGGCGGCTTGTGAACCCCTGCCTCCTCCCTTTCTAGAATGTTGACTGGCTTGACTTATGTACCTCTTGAACAGGCAGCCACAGCTGTTATGACTGCATGAGTGCATTGGTCATGTACAGAATGTATAGTTTTGCCCAGTTCCTACATGGCCTTCTGCTCTGAAAATCTTTCTGTCTCTTCATCGGAAATGGTCCCTAAGCCTTGGGGTTTCAGGTGTGATGCAGATATCTTTTTTTCTAGTTTAGCTCTCTGTAGACTCTCTGGTTGTGTCTCAACCAGCTATAATGCCTTAGGTTAAAATTTGTTCACTGTAAAAAGAGATTCTCTGTTGACAACTGAGCCACACTAAGCTGTGGGTATAGAGATACATAATTACAGGACAGTATGATATTGTCTCTACAGCAAAATAATCATAGGAAGTTTACCTCCAGGACCCTTGAGTTTCCCAGTTGTAAATTCTTGCTCATATCATTAAATTTCAACATATTTCAAAATATAGAATGCATTTCAGTGTATTAATAAGTTGTAAGTAATTGTTTTTTTTCATAATTTATTTTTTATTTCTTCAAGTTACATCTCAATCACAATCCCCTCCCTACTCCCCCCTCCAGTCCCACCCTTCCACCCTCCTCCCCCTCAACCCCCCCATCCTCTTCCCTTCTTTTTTTTTTTTTTTAGTTTAAGGTATTTCTTTTTTCCCCCCAACAGCTCTCCCTTTCAGTCCAAAAAATGGTTCTTTTTCTTATAACTATAAATACAATACAAAACAACAGAAATAAATAGGCCACAATTATAAGAGTTATATGGCTTAGCATACATTCCCAATGTCCAGTCCACATGTATTTGGCACCTGACTTTAACATTCTACTATCTAACCATCTCCATGAGTTTAAAGTTCTGTATCTAACTCAGCTTTCATACTAACTTGCCTCATAATTTTAAAAATATCTTCTTAGATCCAGAACACCCTCTTGATTCCTAAACAACTCAAAATTTAACTATGACTTTAGCTATCTATTCTTCAACCACCTCAGAGACCTGAGAGGGATAAATATATCTGATTATATAGGAAGTGCAGGGCCTGCAGCTTCCAAAATTAAAAAATGACATACCAGTGGCTGCCTGGACAGTTCCCATTTTCTCTCCATATATTATAGCATCAATCTTCAGCCATTTGGCCCCATTTCTCATAATGGTTTTCTGTGTACACTTCGCTTTTTAGAAATCCATCCTACTGCTAACGTTTCATGCAAAATTAGCTTAAAGGAGAATTATTGTTCTTTCTCAACTGAATGTTATTGCATTGTTGTTCAAAAAACATTTTTTTGTCTCAAAATTTAATTGTTCTTTTAAAATTTTCAGTTATAATGTACTTTAAAAAATATTTATCCCCATGTCTGAGCAAAGCTATTGGTAGTATTTTCATAAAATCCTCAGCTAAATGTCTGTGGTTCCTAAGAGAGACATCTGGTCTCAAAGACTGGGCTACAGGTAGCTGTTAGTAACAAGCATGTAGCATATGCTTCTCAATTTTTCTTGCACATGGCCCCACAAAGTATTAATCTTGATCAAGAGAAATTCTTTTTTAAAATTAGTTTGTTTATTTTACATCCTAAGTGCCATTCTCCTCCCTCCTCTCCTTCCACCTTCCCACCCACTGCTCCCATAAAACTCCCCCAACCCAGTACCAACACACTCTTGCACATCAAAATGCATCCAAAGTGCCTCTTCTTCCACTGAGGCAAGAGAAGACAGCTCTGATAGTAAAATGAGATCTAGAAGGAGGCAATAGCATTAAAGTCAGAGATTGAACACTCTCAAATTGTTAGGGGATGCACTTGAGGACCAAGCAGCCCATCAGTTTCACATGTGTAGGGGGCCTAGGACCAGTCCACGAATGATCTTTGGTTGGCGATTCAGTCTTTATGAGCCTCCCTGTGTCTGAGTTAAGTGGCTATGTGGGTCTTCTTGTGGCATCCTTATCTCTTGTAGAACCTTCAAATCTTTCCCTAACTCTTCCTCAAGACTCTGTGGTTTTCACCTAATGTTTGGCTGTGGGTCTCTGCATCTGTTTTTATTATCTGGGTGGAGCCTCTCAGATGAAAGTTATGTTAGGTTCCTATTCAGTCCCCTTTCTCCATCCACTCCTGATGTCTATTTTATTTTCCTTAATTAGGGGGATTAAAGCATCATCCTTTGAGCTCTCCTTGTTACTTAGTTTCTTTGGTTTTGTGAATTTTAACATGATTATTATTTACATAATAGCTAATATCTAATTATGAGTGAGTAAATACCATATGTGTCTTTCTGGGTCTGTGTTACACTACTCTGTAGGATATTTTCTGGTTCCATCCAATTATTTGCAAATTTCATGATGTCCTTGTTTCTAATCGCTGAGTAGTATCCTAATGTATAAATGTACCACAGATTCTTTATCCATTCCTCAGTTGAGGGACATCTGGGTTATTTCCAGTTTCTGGAATTCTCTATTATGAATAGAGCCACTATGTACAAAGCTGAGGAAATGTCCTAGTGGTTTGGTGAAGCATATTTTGGGTATATGCCTGGGAGTGGTATAGTTGGGTCATGAGTTAGAATTATTCTTACTTTCTGAGAAAGCACCAGATTGATGTCCAAAGTTGTTGTACATTTTTACACTCCCATCAGCAATGGAGGAGTGTTCCCCTTTCTCCACATCCTTGTCAGCATGTACAGTCACTGTTGTTGATCTTAGCCATTCTGATAGGTATAAGATGAAATATTGTCATTTTGATTTGTATTTCCCTTCTGAATAAGGATGGTGAGCATTTCTTTAAGTGTTTCACAGCCACTAGGGATTCCACTATTGTGAATTTATGGTTTGGCTCTGTACCACATTTTCATTGGATTATTTGGTTTGTTGGTATAAATTTCTTGAGTTCTTTATATATTTTGAATATTAGTCCTCTGTTGGATTTGGGGTTAGTGAAGATCATTTCCCAATCAGTTGGCTCCCATTTTGTTCTATTGACAGTGTCTTTGACCTTACAGAAGCTTTTTAGTTTCATGAGGTACCATTTAACTGTTGATTATGGTGCTTGAGTTAAGGGTATTCTGTTCAGGATGTTATATCTCCTGCGCCAATGAGGTCATGGTTTTTCCCCACTTTCTCTTCTATTTGATTTAGTGTATCAAGTTTTATGTTGAGGTCTTTGATTCACTTGGCCTTGACTTTTGTGCAGGGTGCTAAGTATGGAGATATTTGCATTCTTCTACATGCAGACGTCCAGTTTGATCAGCACCATTTGTTGAATAAGTTTTCTTTTTTCCATTGTATAATTTTGGCATCTTTGTCAAAAATCAAGTGTTCATAGGTATTTGGGTTTATATCTGGTCTTCAATTCTACTCCATTGGTCAATCTGTCTGCTTTTTATGTCAATGCCTTGAAGTTTTTCTTGCTTTTGCTTTATACTACAGCTTGAAGTCAGGGATTGTGATTCATCCAGAAGTTCTTTTATTATACAGGACTGTTTTTGCTATCTAGGCTTTTTTATTTTTCCATATGAAGTTGAGAATTATTCTTTCAAGGTCTGTAAAGAATTGTGTCATGATGTTGGTGGAAATTGTGTTGAATCTAAAAAGTGGGTTATTTTTACTATGTTAATCCTACTGATCCATGAGCACTGGAGAGGTTTCCATTGTCTGATATCTTCCGCATTTTCTTTCTTCAGAGACTTGAAGTTCTAGTCATACAGATTTTTCAAATGCTTGGTTAGTGTTATACCAAAGTATTTTATATTGTTTGTGGTTATTGTAAAAGGAGCTGTTTCCCTAATTTCTTTCTTAGCCAGTTTATCATTTGCATAAATCAGGAGTACTCATTTTTTTTTGGTTATATCTTTTTATCTAGCCACATTGTTGAAGGTGTTTATCAACTGGAGGAGTTCTCTGGTAAATTTGGAGGTCATCTATGTATACAATCTAATTATCTACAAATAGGCATACCTTGACTTCTTTCCTTCTAATTTGTATCCCTTGATCACCTTTAGTTGTTTTATTGTTCTAGCTAGAATTTCAAGTACTATGTTGAAGAGATATGGGGAGATTTGGCAATCTTGTCTTATCCCTGATTTTAGTGGAATTGCTTTAAGTGTCTCTCCATTTAATTTGATATTGGCTTGCCTTATATTATCATTATTATGATTAGGTATGGGTCTTGCATACCTGATCTCTCTCCAAGACTTTTATCATGAAGGGATGCTAGAATTTGTTGAAGGCTTTGTGTGTGTGTGTGTGTGTGTGTGTGTGTGTGTGTGTGTGTGTGTTTTCTTTCAGTTTGTTTATTTGGTGGATTACATTGATGGATTTTCATATGTTGAACCATCTCTGAGTCCATGGGATGAAGCCTACTTCATCATGGTGGATGATATTTTTGATGTGATCTTGGATTTGGTTTGCTAGTATTTTATTGAATATTTCTTCATCAAAGTTATTGAGGAAAATTGGTCTAAAATATTCTTTCTTAGTTGAGTGTTTGTGTGATTTATGTATCAGTGTGACTGGCTTCATAGAATGAGCTTGAAAAGTTTGTTTCTATGTTGTGGAATATTTATAGTAGTGTTGGTATTAGCTCTTTGTTGAACCTCTGTTAGAATTCTGCATTAAATTAATCTGGCCCAGGTTTATGTTTTTTTTGTTTTTGTTTTGTTTTGGTTGGGAGACTTTTGATAACTGCTTCTATTTCCTTAAGGGTTATGAGACTGTTAAATTTGTTTAGTTGCTCCTGATTTAACTTTGGTAAGTGGAATCTATCAAGAAAATCATCTATTTCATGTCAATTTTCCAATTTTGTTGAGTGCCAGCTTTTAAAATAAGACTATGACTTTTTGAATTTCTTCAGTGTCAGTTGTTATGTCTCTTTTTATTTCTGATTTTGTTAATTTGGATACTATCTCTCTCCCTTTTAGTTAGTGGCTTCTATAGGGTTTATCTATCATGTTGATTTTCTTAAAACAAACAAACAAACAAAACCCAGCCTTTGGTTTCACTGTTTCTTTCTATTGTTCTTGTTGTTTCTAATATATTGATTTCAGCCCTGATTTTGATTATTTCCTGCCATCTACTCTTCTTGAGTGGGTTTGCTTTTTGTTTTAGAGCTTTCACGTGTGCTTTTAAATTGTTAGTATGAGATCTCTGTAATTTCTCTATGAAGGTGCTCAGTGCTATGAACTTTCCTCTCAGCACTGCTTACAGTGTGTCTCATAAATTTGGGTATGTTATATCTTCATTTTAATTGAATTCTAGAAAGCTTTTTTTTTTCTTTCTTCCCTGACCCAATGAGTAGTGATATGTTCAGTTTCTATGAGTTTGTAGGCTTTCTGTTATTTCTGTTGAGGTTGAAAACCAGCTTTAATCCATGGTGATCTGATATGATACAAGGGCTTGTTTCAATTTTCTTGCATCAATCAGGCTTGCTTTGTGACTAAATATATGGTCAATTTTAGAGACAGTTCCATGAGGTATGGAGAAGATGATATATTATTTTGTGTTCTGATGAACTATTATGTAGATATCTATTAGGTCCATTTGATTCATGATGTCTCTTAGTTTCATTATTTCTCTGTTTAATTTTTGTCTCGATGATCTGTCCCTTGGTGAGAGTGGAGTGTTGAAGTCTCTCATTATTAGTGTGTGGGAATCAATGTGTGATTTAAGTTTTATTAATGTTTCTTTTACAGATGAGGGTACCCTTGCATTTGGAGCATAAATATTCAGAATTGAGATGTTACGTTGGTGGTTTTCTCCTTTTATAAGTACAAAGTTTCCTTCTCCCTCTCTTTTGATTAATATTAATTGAAAGTGTATTTACTGGAAACAAGAATGGCTACTCTTGCTTGCTTCTTGGGTCTGCTTGCTTGAAAAAAAGTTTTTTTCCATCCCTTTACCATGAAATAATGTCTGTCTTTGTTTTTGATATATGTTTCTCATATGCAGCAGAATGATTGATCCTTTTCTTCAAATACAGTCTGTTAGCATGTGTCTTTTATTGGGAAATTGAGTCAATTGGTGTTGATAGATGTTAGTCACCAATGATTGTTAATTCCTGTTATTTTGATGTTGGTATTGGTGGTTGTAGAATATTTGTGTGTTTTCCTTCTTTTGCTTTTGGGGTTATTTATTCCCCTTGTTTTCATGTGTGTTGTTAGCCACCTTAGGTTGGAGTTTTCCTTCTATTATCTTCTGTAGGGCTAGGTTTGTAGATAGGTATTGCTTATTTTTTTTCATGGAATATCTTTCTTCTTCATCTATGATGATTAAAAGTGTTGCTGGATATAGTATTTTGGACTGACATCTGTTGTCTCATTGTGTCTGCAAGATATCTGCCCAGGTCCTTCTGACTTTAAGGGTCACTGTTGAGAAATTGGGTGTAATTCTGATAGGTCTGCCTTTATATGTTATTTGGCCTTTTTCCCTTGCAACTTTTCATATTCTTTCTTTGTTTTGTACAATCAGTGTTTTGATTATTATGTGGTAGGATGAATTTCTTTTTTGGCTCAATCTATTTGGTGATCTGAAAGCTGCTTGTAGGATTATAGGCATCTCTTTCTTTAGGTTTGGGAAGTTTTTTCTATGATATTATTGAAAACATTTTCTGGGCCTCAGAGCTGGGCTTCTTCTTCTTCTTCTTCTTCTTCTTCTTCTTCTTCTTCTTCTTCTACTACTACTCCTATTATTCTTGGATTTGGTCTTTTCATTGTGTCCTAGATTTCCTGAATGTTTTGTGTCAGAGCTTATTAAATTTAACGTTGTCTTTGTCAAATGTATTGATTTGTTGAATTGTATCTTCTAGGCTGAGTTTTTCTCTTATTTTTCTTGTATTCTGTTGGTGATGCTTTTGTCTATAGTTCCTGTCTTCTTCTCTGGGTTTTCTATATCCAGGATCCCCTCACTTTGTGTTTTCTTTGTTGTTTCTATTTCCATTTTCAGGTTTGTACCATTTTTTTTTCATTTCCTTCACCTGCTTGTTTGTATTTTCATGCATTTCTTTAAAGGCTTTATTCCTTTCACTCACTTTTTGATTGAATTTTCCTTTAGTTCTTTAAGGGATTTATTCATTATTTACCTTATTGTTTGTATTTTCCTGTATCTCTTTAAAATATTTATTCATTTCATTAACCTGTTTGATTAAACTTTCTTGTAGTTCTTTAAGAGATTTACTCATTTACTTCACCTGATTGAGTGCATTTTCTTTTATTTCTTTAAGCCATTTGTTCATTTCCTCTTTTAATGTCTCTATCATCATTATAGGGTTTGATTTAAGGTCATTTTCTTGTTCACAGGTTCTGTTAGGATAACCAAGGCTTGTTGTAATAGGATAGCTGTTCTCTGAAGGTGACATGTTTTCATGACTCTTGTTGGTTGTGTTCTTATACTGGTCTTTAGTCATCTGGTTGACCCTCACTGTTCCTGAGTCTTCGTTGTGCAGCAGTCCTCAATGTTCCTGTGCTATGAAGCTGAGTATTCCTGGTACATCAGGACTAGTGGAAATCAATGGAGCAGTGCCTAAACAATGGAGTACAGGGTGACAATACAAATCTCAAAGCACCAGGATGTAATCCAGTATGGAAGCTGGACAAGGTGAAGGGAAATCTAATGTAAGAAAAGTATTATGATATATTAGCATTTGGATGACTTTTTATCCTACCTACACTTCAAGATGTATCCATCATAAATATAGATTGAGGAAAAAACCCACATCTTTTAAAATTAGTAGGCCCTATGAAGTGTGTCTCCACACGATCTTCTTATGCCACAAGCTTGGTATCCAGTGTGGCAATCTGAAATTGTGTGGAACCTTGAGGATGGGAGCTTAATAGGCCATTAGGATCACTATTCTAGGAAGAAATTGAGGTGGTTGTGGAATACTGCTTAAGATTTATTGAGAAGACTCATAAAATAATAAGGCCTTACTGGGATCCTTCTGAACACATGATACTCAACTCTTTCACAAGGTGCCATGTGATGTCACCTTTCATAAAGTGACTTAACCAAAGCATTCCTTAACAGATCTTGGAGCCCAGACCTGTAAAACAAGAACTTCAAGTCCTTGATGAAAGAAATTGAAGAGGATATCAGAAGATGGAAAGATCTGCCATGCTAATGGATAAGTAGGATCAACATAATAAAAATGGCCATCCTGCCAAAGCAATATACAGATTCAATGCCATTTGAATCAAAATACCACCACAATTATTTATAGAAAAAATTCTCAACTTCATATGGAATAACAAAAAACCTAGAATAGCTAAATCAATCCTGTACAATAAAAAAACATCTAGAGGCATCACCATCCCAGATTTCAAGCTGTACTACAAAGCAATAGTAATAAAAACAGCATGGTACTGGTATAGAAACAGACCAGTGGATCAATGGAATCTAATTGAAGAACCATAAATGAACCCACACACCTATGGTCGCTTAATTTTTGACAAAGAAGCCAAAACTGTTCTCTAAACTTTAAGTTTCTCAAATTCTACCCTAAATCCTCTTTCTTCACAAAAAAAGTTTTGCATCATACATTTGTTATGACAGTGCAAAGTGGACTTATTCTGCTTTCTACCTTTAATTTGATTTTTAAAATTATCTTATTAGAATTGTGGCTAGGCCTGATTTGGAGCACAGATCTGAAAATAAACTAATATACAAACTGATGATATTGTTGTTCAATGGTTAAGGGGAAGGTTTTTTTTATTATAGATGGAGAGAGTAGCCAGAGACATCTAGAAAATCCGGATCAGAGGAAGAAAGAAGTAGCCAGGAGACTGGACTTGGCCAGGGCTATCTGTATGAGAGAGTGGATTAGTAGGATATAGAGAATAGAGAAAACATTGTGAGAGAAGCAGAAGCAGAGCAGAGAGAGTAAGAGAGTGAGAACAGCAAAGTGATAAGGAGAATGAATAGCTGTGAAGAGGGAAGCCCATGGGCTGGAGTGAGTTTAAGGTAGGGTAAGGGTTAAGAAGGACTAGAATCCTGCCAAAATAAATATATGGATTCAATGCAATTCTTATCAAAATACCACCACAATTATTTATAGACCTGGAAAAAGCAATTCTCAACTTCATATGGAATAACAAAAAACCTAGAATAGCTAAATCAATCCTGTACAATAAAAAATCATCTGGAGGCATCACCATCCCAGTATGGACATTAAAATGTTTAGCAAGTACTAGTAATTCTGAAGCACCCTGGTCCCACAGGTAGCCTCATCTTCCTTCTGCCAAAGGCAAAGGAAACAACTCATTTAAGTAGAGAGAAATCAGCTTCACAGACTCTCAAGGAATTCCAGATTTTAAATAACTGCCAGAACTTCTCTCCTAGATCAAGTTGAACTTACTTCTGATGATTGTACTGCCTTTAGGAATTTAGGGAATTTGAGTTTCCTTTGTACCTGGCAACTAACAAATCAGTCTTGTTTTTTAATAGCATTCTTTTGCTAGGCATCATGGCACATACCTGTAGGGGTCACCAATCTGGGTGTTAAAGAAGAGTTTGAGCTCAATGATCAAGGGAAGAGGTCAAGCCACTCTGTCAAAAACACAAAAGAAAAGAATAAAACATTATTTTCACTTACACTTGATAGCAAATTGAAACGACCAGTCTCGCTGACAGAGTTACTATGATTAAACACCATGATCAAAGTAACCTGGGAAGGAAAGGGTTCGTTCAGTTTATGTTCCTACATTATGATTCATCATCAAAAATGTCAGGACAGAACCTCAAGCAGGGAAAGAACCTAGAGGCATAAGCTGAAACAGAGGCCATGAAGAGGGACACTGCTTACTGGTTTGCTCCTCATGGCTTGCTCAGATTGTTTTCGTAGAGAAACCAGGAATACCAGTCCAGAGAAAGTACCACCCAATGTGCTGGGTCCTCCCCATCAACCACTAATTAAGAAAACTTTCAGACTTGCATGCAACCCAATCTTATGAGGCTCCATTCTCTCAGATCACTCTAGCTTGTGTCAAGTTGACATAAAACTAGTCTAGTCAGTACATTCTCAAAATACAATGAACAAAGGATAAAGTAATAGATATGACATTAAAAACTTAATATTAAATGATCCCAATAGATGTTTACTATGTAGTTCATTTTTCTTTTTTTCCCAGAAACACAGCATGAATATTAGAAATCATGTTACAGATTTAAAAGGCTGTTGTGCTTCACACTTCAGTGTTGGCCAGTGTGCAAGCATCTCTCTCTCTCTCTCTCATTCTGTCATTTTTCTTTAGGCAGAACTATTTTTCAGTCAATATTTTAAATATTACCTAGGAAATATTTAATGATAATTTCTGTTCTGCTTTACAAAGGCATTTTAGGAAACTCATTTCAGTATTTAATAAGTATTGCTCCTCTGAGGTAATGTTCTTTATAGCTGACTTAAATTACTTACTCTGTAGCCTAAAGGTATTTGTAGTTTTGTCCTCAGTCATCTTCTTCAGAGGGTAACAATTATAACATAACTACTAAGCTATCTTCCATTCACATTCTGGTGCTACATTTGCTTTTTTGACTGTTATTTCTTCACACAGAGCTAAATGATATGAATTTCTCACTACCATTCATATTCAGTCATGAACTAATTGCAGTATTTGCAAACATAAGAAAAAGAAAAGAAGAGGTTCTTGAACAGGGCTTATGGAATACTAAATGTTTTAAGTTTAAGGGCAGTCTGTTATTTTTTTTTATGATTTCTGAATTACACTGAAAACCTGTCTGATCCTCAATATTGTTTTGTTATAATGATTTGCAATTGGCACACACACACACACACACACACACACACACACATATATATCCATGAGTTAATTCAGTTCTTAGCCAAAAAATTGAATAATGTTCATATTGACAGGATGGAGACATTCTAAAAAGATACTTTTGCCACTTCCTGCACTTTGGGTAGCAGGCTACTGAAGCAAAAAGAGCCAAGAAGTGGAAATTTCCCTAGGAATCTCATGTTGAGAGAAAAAAAATAACTGAAGCTTGGTGTCAGACAACGTGAGAACTTGTCTGCAGGAAGGAGAGACTTCACATAGATCTCAGGACTTATCAAATTGCAGAATAGCCTAGAGTCAAGTCAGTGTTGGGGACAGAACCACTTGGCCAAGCCTGCCCCTTATGCTTAGTCAGGCATGTCTCCTGTATTCCATTCAAATTTAAATCTCATATCAGAACTGTACAAATTAATTTGTGGTAGTCACTTGATTTCTTTGTTCATCTCCCTCATGTGACTACATTGAACAAGTCGCATTTTCTAGTGGTCACTACACCTTGTTTCTTTAAAGAACCTACAAAAAACAGGAGGGTCACCTTAAAGCTGTCAGGTCTCCGCACTGTCCCTAACAACTCTAGTAACAATACTATGTTCACATTTCAACTTAATGAATATAATATCAATTTGCATGCATGTTTTGATATGTTATCTTCATTTGCCAAATGAACAAATAAACCACTGTTTTGTTTTTAAGCACAAAAAGATATGGGATATGTTGAAAAATCTCTTAATTTATAGTGACAAGTTCTGTTATTTGTAACTTAATTTTCACTGTATAAAAAAGCCAAAAATATCACAGGAGGTTATTTCTCCTACTCACTATCAAAAGTTGGTTTGCAGACACGGTTCAATGGCTAAGTACTGCTCTTCTAGTCAACTCCAAGTACCCACATCAGTTGGCTTAAAACCAACTACAACTCCAATTCCAAGAGGATCTGACACTTCTGAAGTATTTAGACACCTGTAATCATATGCACATAGTCACACACACACACACACACACACACACACACTCACACCACATAAATGAATATCAAATTTTAAGTTTATCTTACCATCAGAAGACTTTATTTATTGTTCAATTTCCCTGTAAGTTAATAAAATTACTAAGCATAAGTTCATTTGGAAATCTTATGGCTTGTTCTAATATTAATGTTTCATTAATAATATTATCCAATATAAAGAATTTGTGCAAAATTTGAGAGATCCTACCTCCATCTGTCTTAATACCACTATTCTATCTAACTATAAAAGTGAACAAAATTCTCACACAGTTTGAATTCTCTGGGAAATATACCTGTACTTCCAAATTTAGTGTTGGATGTATCTACAGTAAGCAGAGAAAATGTTGAATTATCAGCTGTGCAAAAGGTACAAAAGGGATGTAATTGCACCACCATCTTAATGTACCTGTGAGGAAGCATAGATACATATGATCCATACCAAATGCCCTGTGATGCTGTTGTACAGTCTTCATGTGTCTTGTTCAGCTTTTGAACATACAATGTCCTAAAAGAATACAAATAGGGTACAGTGTGTCTAAAAGGCTAAAATAATCTTAAAAGAAAATAACATGGTTAAAAGAATAGGTATATCTTGAAAGCATGCATATATATAAGGATACTACATCTTTTTTTAAGGGTGTAAAAAATGCCACAGTACTTATTTTAAAGGAAATAAGAGACAGTTCATTCTGTAGACATTTTAAGTGACTATTGCCTGAAAAAAACAGATTAAGACTTTCCAAAGTTCCATGTTCTAACTCTAAAGTTTCATGAATTTTAGAGTTTAACAGAACAAAGGGAGTTATAAATCAAGGCAAGTTAACAAGCATTTGTGAGTACATTAGAGATGTGGTCACAGTAATATTAATGAACCTTTTCTACTAGGCCTTACTTCCTATTTGATGACATCCTTAGCATTTTGGCTGGTGGATACTAGAGATTTGCCAAGGTAACAGATTCCAAAAGATTTCTATGTATTAGACACTGGGTAATCGTTCCATAGAAGTAGGCAAGGAATGGCTATTTAGGGAATTACAACTAGATAAGTTGATTAGCCTCTGGCCTTGTAATACTTTGATCTCTCTATATCACTAAAGTTTTATTTTGTCTTTGTAGGAACAGCTCATTTAAAGAAATTCTCATAGAAAAGGATAATGTAGCCAGGAAGTGATGGCGGTGCATGAGTTTAGTCCCAGCACTTGAAAGGTAGAGGCAAGTGGAACTCTGTGGGTTCAAGGGCAGTCGGGTCTGCAGAGTTAGTTCTAGAATAATCATGCCTAAACAAAGAAACTGTGTTTTGGAAAAAATAGAAAAGTGTAAGGTAGGTGGTATATAATCAAGACTACAAAGTCTAAATATTCAAAGGGCATATATTAGATGGTCTGTGGCACAATCCAAAGAATTATGGAGTCAGTCACAGAAACAGGAATATTGAGACCTATGAAAGCAGGCAGCTAGTGGTACTGTCTTGTAGGCCCCAGTGTATGAAGAGGCTCTTGGCCCTCATATGACTGCTGAACTGGGGAAGGGGACTGATATATATAGACAATCCACTCCAGAGGATTGGAATGGAAGGGATGAAGGTAGAGGGTGTGAGGGCGGGACTGAGAAGGGTGGAAAGAAGGTACTGTGATGGAGATGTAACCTGAAGTAATAAATAAACATATTAAAAAAAAAAAGATAGCGATAGCAGGCAGAGGGACACTAAGCACTATGTGGTTCCAGAAGAAAGTGGAAGATCAGAAAGTCTTTGTTCAGGAACATTTCAAAATCCCTTATCTCCAAAGTTCATCAGCTAAAGAGTCACTAGACTTTCGTATGTTGAACCATCCCTGCATTCCTGGGATAAAGCCTACTTGATCATGATGTATGATACTTTTGATGTGTTCTTGAATTCGGTTTGCTAGTATTTTATTAAGTATTTTTGAATCTATGTTTATGAGGGAGATTGGTATGAAGTTCTCTTTCTTTGTTGGATCTTTGTGTGGTTTAGAAATCAGGGTGACTGTGGCCTCATATCATGAGTTTGGCAGTGTTCTTTCTGATTCTATTTGGTGAAAGAGTTTGAAGAGTATTGGTGTTAGCTCCTCTTTGAAGGTCCGGTAGAATTCCGTGCTAAAGCCATCTGGCCCTGGGCTTTTTTTGGTTGGAAGATTTTTAATGACTGTTTCTATTTCCTTAGGGGTTATAGGGATGTTTAATCTGTTAATCTGATCTTGATTTAGCTTCGGTAGGTGGAATTTATCAAGAAAATTGTCCATTTCGCTTAAGTTTTCAAATTTGGTGGAGTATAGATTTTTAAAGTAGGACCTAAATATTCTCTGGATTTCCTCAATGTCTGTTGTTATTTCTCCCTTTTCATTTCTGATTTTGTTGATTTGGGTTTTTTTCCCTCTGCCTTTTAGTTAATTTGGCTAAGGGTCTGTCTATTTCTTGAAGAAGCGACTCTTGGTTTCATTGATTCTTTGTATCATTCTTTTTGTGTCTAGGTTGTTTATTTCAGCCCTAAGTTTGATGATTTCCTGCCTTCTGCTCCTCTTGGAATTGTTTGCTTCTTTTTTTTTTTTTTCCAATTCACCAAGTTTAGCTGTTAATTTGCTAATATGAGCTGTTACAATTTTCTTTTTGAAGGCACTTAGTGCTATGAATTTCCTTGTAGCACAGCTTTCATTGTGTCCCAGGGGTTTGGGTATGCTGTGCCTTCATTTTTGTTGGATTTTAAGAAGTCTTTGATTTCCTTCTTTATTTCTTCAGAAGTCAGAAAAGCAAAAACAAAATCCAAACACAGAAAATATGCTCTACAAGAACAGGCTGATTTCCCAGACTTAGGAAATCAGAAGAAGCAAAGTCTTAATATCAGCTTGTGTATTCAGTGGAAAGTGTGTCACCAGTATCTAAAATGAGACATCTTAAAGTTTATACTGTTGATTTATCAGAGCAAATATATATATACTGATAGTGTTTATTACAAATTATGCATTTATTCATATATTTTTATGGTGCAGAGGAATGAACTTAAGGACCTCATTACAAGTTAAGCAAACATATCATTAATAATGTCAGCCTATGGTATTTTAATACATTGCATATCAGCTTTCCCAAAACCTGAATGTCTGGGTTGCTAGATATAGCTCAAAGTAGAGCATGGTTTTTGTTTTGTTTTTTTTTTTTTAATGTTGATTTATTACTTCAAGTTCCATCTCCATCATAGTGTCCACTTTCCACCCTTCCAGGTTTCACCCTCCCACCTTCTCCTCCTTTTCCTACCAATCCCACTCTTCCAATGTGGAGTATCTCTACATATCAGCACCTCTCAGTTCAACAGTCATATGCTGACTACAAGCTTCCGCTTGCACTGGGAGCCTACATGATCACACCCCTAGGGCAAATTGACCTGTCAATAGGTAACAAAGTCTATGTTCCTGATTGGTGTGTTGGTTGTAGGATAGTTATGCTGTACTATATAGCTAAAATCCAATTATAAGTAAATAGATGCTGTGTGCATCGTTCTGAGGCTGGGTTAGCTCACTCAGAATAAGCTATGAGAAATAAGCCATTTGTTAGTTCTAGAATAATCATGCCTAAACAAAGAAACTGTGTTTTGGAAAAAATTAGAAAAGTGTAATGTACGTGGTATATAATCAAGACTACACAGTCTAAATATTCAAAGGGCATATGTTAGATGGTCTGTGGGCACAATCCAAAGAATTATGGAGTAAGTCACAGGAACAGGAACATTGACAATTATGAAAGCAGGCAACTAGTGGTCCTGCCTTGTAGGCCCCCAGTGTATGAAGAAGCTCTTGGCCTTCATATGACTGCTAAACTGGGACAGGGGAATGATATTTAGGGACACTCTATTTGGCTCTGAATTGCATGATTTCTTTATTTCTGATAGTTGAGTAGTATTCCATTGTGTACATACACCACAATTTTTTTATCCATTTCTCAGTTGAGGAACAGCTGGGTTGTTTCCAGTTTCTAGCTATTACAAATAAGGCTGCTATGATCATACATGAGGACATGTCCTTGTGGTTTGGTGAGGAATCATTTGGATATATACCCAGAAGTGGTATGGCTGGGTCTTGAGGTAGAGTTATACCAAGTTTTCTAAGATAGCGCCAGACTGATCTTCATAGTGGTTGTACAAGTTTGTACTTCCACCAGCAATGGAGGAGGGTTCCCCTTTGTTCACAATCTCGACAGCATGTGTCATCATTTGAGTTTATTTTATTTTATTTTTCTTTATTTTTTATTTCTTCAAGTTACATCTCAATCGCAGTCCCCTCCCTATTCCCCCCTCCATTCTCACCCTCCCACCTTCAATCCCCATCCTCTCCCCCTTTTTTTTTAAGTTTAAGGTATATCTTATTTCCCCCTACAGAGTTTTTGATCTTAGCCAATCTGTCAGGTGTGAGATGAAATCTTAGAGTCGTGTTGAGTTGCATTTCTCTGATGATTAAGGATGTTGGACATTTCTTCAAATGTCTCACTGACATTAGCAATTCCTCCTTTGTGAATTCTCAGTTTAGCTCTGTTTCCCATTTTTTTGATTGGATTATTTGGTTTCTTGGAGTTTAATTTCTTGAATTCTTTATAAATTATGGATATTAGCCCTCTGTCAGAAGTGCGATTGGTAAAGATCTTTTCCCAATCTGTAGGTTGCCGTTTTGTTCTATATCCTTTGCCTTACAGAAACTGTTTAATTTCATGAGGTCCCATTTTTTTAAATTTTTTTAATACTTTTTTTTCTTCAAGTTACATCTCAATCACAAACCCCTCCCTATTACCCCTTCCTATCCCGCCCTTCCACCCTCTTCCCCCAGAAGTTTCCCCTTTCAGCCCAACAGATGGTTCCTTCTCTTATAATAGTAAATACTATACAAAACAACAGATATAAATATGCCACATTTATGAGAGTTAAATGGCCCAGTATACCTTCCCAATGTCCAGTTTATACATATTTGGCCCCTGACTTTAACATTCTACTATCTAACCATCTCCATGAGTTTAAAGGTCTATATCTGACTCAACATTCATACTAACTTGCAACACACTTTTAAGAGTATCTTCTTAGATCTATAACACCCTCTTGATTCCTAAACAACTCAAAATTTAACTATGAGACTCTAGCTGTCTATTCTTCAACCACCTCAGAGACCTGAGAGGGATAAATATATCTGCTTATATAGGAAGTGCAGGGCCTGCAGCTTCCAAAACTAAGAAATGACATACCAGTGACTGCCTGGACAGTTCCCATTTTCTCTCCATACATTCCTGCATCAGTCTTCAGCCTTTGGGTCCTGTTTCTCTGACAGACATTTGTTGTAGAGCAGGGATTATGAAGGACTTACCTACCCTGTCTTGGCAGAGTTAGGCTGTCGACTTCCCTGCTACCAAGTTTTGTCCTTTTTGGACAGCAGTCTGTCTGCAGTTGGAGCAAGGGGTTTTTTCATGCCAAGAGATAGGCTTGCCACTAATTCAACCATCTCACACTGGAGATTCTTCGATGCTTATCTTCTCCTTGGAGTAGAATAGGGGGTGCTGTCAGGAGCTGATATGTCTCGATATCAAAAAATAAAAAAGAAAATCTTAATTTAAGATAACATCTTTGAATGCCATATTCTGCAGATCTCTTGGGGTGTTTGAAGATGCCCTATCCATCTCTTGTATTTACATAAGCAAATGTTGCTTGTCTCTTAGCAACTTGATTACTGGGTAGTTTAGAGAATATCTGTGATAGACTGTCATAGTAGCTAACAAAGTGACATGTTTGTATGACTAGGAGTTTGTTTTACTTAACTATCCTAGACCATTTTAGATGGTTGGTATCAAGAGGCCAGAGCTTCACATTTTATTTTTTAAGTATCTCTAGGTATGATACCATTAGGAAGCGTTACCTTTAAATTTGTATCAATATACAAAGATCTATTCAATTGTGGTTAAATATACTCTTAATTATGTATCAATATACAAAGATCAATGCCTATGTAGCCCAATACAATCTTAATATTATGTCCATATACAAGGGTCAATACCATTGTGGCCAACTATAATCTTAATTTTTTATCAGTATACCAAGATCAATACTGATGTAATCCAATACAATCTTATTTTTGCACAATAAACAATGGTCAATACCACTTTAGCCAAATATACTACTAATTTTGTATCAATATACAAAGGTATAAGGGCATATTCAATAATCTGCCCCTTCTTCTTGGACCTTCCTGTGCTATGTCTATGTCTCATTTTTCTCAAGCCTATGCACTCCTACATAGGAGAGGAAGAAGGATACAGAAAAGGAAAAGTAGGAAGTCCCTGGGGCTAACCTCCAAAACCCATTAAACAGGACCATTTATTGGCTTGTAATCTCTTCCCCTAAATATCGGAGTTTTCAGTTATCCTTCAAATAACCAAAAAGAAGGGCGGAGAAACACCTTCCTGGTCTGGGGAAGTCGCTCTCTTAAAGTGACTTCCTGCTGATTTGGGTCGTAGTAGACCTGTTTGGGGCCCGAACCCAAATGGAAAAAATGGTTAAAAATGTTAGTACACTCCTTTTATGTTCAGTCCTTCTGTTCTCAGCTGTTTAGATGACCTAAGGAGTTTGTAGGCAGAAGCTGATCTTGCAGGCTTCACTGAGGTTCCTGCCGGGGCATTGTGTAGAGCTGAACGGTCCCAGTGACATTGGATTGCCATGGTTGCAGGCCCCCGATGGAGACAGCTATTGAGGAAGTCTGCCAGGCAGAATCAACTGGGTCACTCATCCTCCTTGGTGCCTGATTCTGCTCTCTGCTGTGGTTTCCGCTGTCCAGCCGTCCCCGGGCTCCCCTAATGGACGCTTTGATTCTCCTGGAAAGATAAGAACAGAGCCCTGCCCCAATCCCCACCCTGGGACAATTACCCTCTTTTTTGGGGGGGGAGGGGGGGCTAGGTAGTACTTCTCCTGAAGCAAATTTGGCCTTCCGACAACATACAAAGCATTATCTTTCAATCTGGGTTAAAGAAGAAATCATTCTGTCACTTTGGAGCTAAACCAGCTCCAGTGTATATATTTTGAGATCCCAAAGGACAATCTGCCTGCATCGAGAAGGCCTTTTGTAAGTTGAGGTCCCATTTGTTACGCACTGGATTCAACCTGTAGTTACTGACAAAAATAATCAATTAATTTACATGAAAATATAAATGATAATCAAAAAGAGAATATCTCTTAGGAATGCTGGTTAAAAAGAATCCTTCAACAAAACATTAGCTAAGCTAACAATAAAGATATTCCAAGTTGGATTTGTCTCAGATGTATGAGTATGCCTCAAATTTTCAACATCCGTTAATGGAATCCATAACATTGTTAAGTAAAATAAATATCATGTGGTCACACAAGAACATTCAGAAAGAATACCTGACAAAAGACCATGCTGACTCATTCTAGAGACCCTCAGTAAGCTGAAAATACCAGGAAATTTCTTCAGCTTAATAAAAAATACTGTAAAGCCTGTAGCAACATACTTAATCATATGAATTCCAAAACTTTTCTACAGAGATCAGGAACAAGATAAGTAGTGATACCTTTTCTCACCACTCCCTGGTGTCTCAATAGTTAGATGTCCCACATGCAAAAGAGAAATCTAAATAAATACAGGCCTTACTTTTAAAAATTAATTTATAACAAATGAGTAGTAAATCTATATTGTATAACTGTGACCCATGGAAGATTGACCATGAGAAACTTATATGTGCTTAAAGGAACCAATGCAATGCACTAAATTCAGCAGTAAGATATATATGAACTCAAAGCATTAAGGGAAATTATTGGTAGATCTAAAAGATTAAAGTAAGAATCTAATCACTTTCAGAATTAAACTGAAATGGAACATGAAGATGGAAATCAGCAGGCAGAGATTGGACAATTATATAGTTCAAACAGATAGCACATTAAATCATGCACATTCATCTCAAATGCACAGGGATTTACTCCAAGGTACGTCATGTTAGACAACAAGCGTGTTTAAATAAATTTGGGGAGAAGATAGAAATCAAATCATGTGTTATTTTCTCATCCATAATGGAATGAAATCAGTAACTGGTAAAATGAGAAAATTCACAAACATATAGATTTCAATAGGATAGTTTTAAATATCCTTGATTCATAAAAGAACAAGGGCATTAAAGATTTATTTATAAGTCAAACCATTCCTTCATTAGAATTTGTAGAATTTTATTATTTAATATGTACCAACAATGGAAAATTTCAGTGTTTATGTTATTTTTTACTACCTCTTATCATTTGACTAATTTATTTTTTAAATTTTAGATGAACATCCTAAATGGACTAATCCAAAGAGAAGATTTCCTGATTTTTAAAATATTCAATGTGAGCAAATACATAAGATTTTACAACCATTTAAACATGACATAGATCCCCTTGGACTTTCTTTGATGCCATATTTCTGGCTAATTGTTTCACTGACAATCAAAACCATATTTCAAAGCAAATAACTCTTATTGTAATAAAAGTAAAGTAAGACCAAACTATTATATAATGGATTGCTAAGGCACAGAAGTGATTGTCAGATGAGCAACAGTACCGAAATACACTGTGAGGATACTGAAGCCCAAACCTGAGCCACTCCTGTCACCATGGACCTGCTTAGGGTGTTAGGGCATAATGATGTGTTTACACACTTCTGAAAAATAAGAAGAATGTAAAAGGAATGGATGCAGGACAGTAAAGAGCAGATGTTCCCTGTGGGGAATTAATATGACGCTATGACATGAATATACGTAGTATTAGAAAGCTACACAAAGGTGTAACATTGAACTGAAACCATGCTAAAACATGTTTCTCTGTTACCTTGGTAAGTAATATATGAGCATACTTCTTTCCTCCAGAAAAAAAAGGAGACTTTTTTTAGGCTAAAGGATGACTTAGCTTTTCAAACTATAACAAGTAGTATTGAATTACCAGGGAATCTTACAGCTTCCTCAAGGAATCTGTTTTTTGATCCATGATTTATCCATCTTTTTTTTCATTACTTTGTTGTTCTATGGCAGAATTTCTTATGTTTTCAAAATTTCAATCACTTACAAGTGGTAAGTTGTCAGTTTGAAAGTAAAGAATATATTGTTATAGCTATTCATTGTTCACATGTATAATGCTGTAGCCTGACACAAGGTAATATATTCAATCTCCCATTCATTTTTATTATTTTAACATGCTTATTTAGTGTCTCCTTTTTCTCAGCAACTTTGAAGATGTTGACAATGCAAAGATGAATGAGATGGAGCAGCGTACAGATGTGTTTTAAATAGCATATGCTGTGTGGTAACTCTTTTCTGATATTCAAAGAGTGAGGGGCAACAGTATTGGACAAATACTGAAAGACCTTCTCTGTCATGTAAAGGTGTTAGAATTTATCTGTAAGAATGAAGTTTTAATCAAATTTTCAACTGTAGAATAATGTACAGAGATCTGTATTTAAAAATATTTTTCCATATAAACTAATGGAGAAGATTGAGAAATGCATTGAAAGTGCCAAGATCAGGGAATGTGAATGTTAGTGAAATATCATTTCAACTTTAAAAGAATTTAGCACTCTGAAGAATACACACTTTAAAATGTAAATTAAGAATCTCTTTGCATTAAGAGGAAAGTGCCTAAATGTGGGAGTGTCAGAAAGGTTTTTGGTGAAAGCCTGTTTGCTGTGGGGTTGTCTAACTAGATTCCAAACAGAAGCTTACAGTTCAGAGTTTGAGTGACAGAGACAAATTTTGTAAGTGCACAAGGAGTTGTGTTAAGTCCTGATGGTCCAGGGAGTTATCAATGTATATAGACAAGCTTTGTAAGTGCGCAAGGAGCTGCATTAAACTCTGGTTATGCAGGGAGTTATCAATGTATGTTCAAACAACTAACTATGAGGAAATATGGTGTATTTTGAAATATCACATATGCAGGTGTTATTGAATTAATGTGGAATATTTGTAAGATTTTATATAGTGAAAAAGACATTTTTGAATCGTTTTATTGCTGACAGGTGTAGTTCAGATTGGGATCCAGAATACACTAAGAATAGACAATTACACTATATAATGAAAACTACAAGTAATTTAAAAAAGAAATGGGAAAAGCATATATCCATGCTGAAGATAGCCATGAAGTGGAGATTATAGTATGTGATGCTCTATTGAGTGTACAGTATCAAGTGAGAGAACAGTGTTGGTGGAAGGTCTTATACATAGTTTTCAAAAGCTAATTTCAATGAGCTGAGATCTGGTTACCACCCTATCTTATGTATTCTCTGATTGAATAATAAAAGTTGATGATGGTCAATTAGTTAGGGAGAAAGAATATAGGAAGGCTGAATTTCTTGGGAAGAAGAAAGGAACCCTAGGAAGATATAGAGGAGGCACTTTTTCCTCCAGGAGACATGGAAGCAGATAGTTGTGTCTGAGATCTCTAGAAGGTACAGTCAGCAACATGGATGGCTGAAATTAAGTGGTTGAGTAACTTAGATGAGCCAATTGGGAGTCTGCCCAGCTAAGGGATAAGCATTGAAACGTTAAAGAGTCTTGGTGTATTTAATAATTGGGGAAAGGACTGTCCTTGGTCTCAGACCTTATCACCAGGAGACCTAAGTCTGGCCAAACCACCAGCTAAGGCCAGTCAGATCTGCCTGGTCTTCAGGCCTTCTGCTAGGCCCCACCTGCTTAATACAACAGTTTATAGTTATTATTAGAGTTAGTTGTTAGGTAATAGGTGTTTATAGTTATTAACAAATATATTTATTAATAAAGTTTGTGTTTTAGCATCAATTTCTGAGAAGAGCAAGTTTGGAAATTAACAGTCACTCAGTGAATGCAAGAGGGAGATAGGAGATATAATTTGAGGTGCCCTAGTGCTATGGCCAAGAACACTGAACATTAAGAATTGTAAAATAGGGACACTTTGACTTCTTTCCTTCTAACTTATATCCCCTTGTTCTCTTTTAGTTGTCTTATTGTTCATGCTAGAACTTCAAGCACTATATTGAAGAGATATGGAGAGAGTGGGCACCCTTATCTTGTCCCTATTTTAGTGGAATTGCTTTGAGCGTCTCTCCATTTAATTTGATGTTGGTTATCGGCTTGCTGCATATTGCTTTTATTATGCTTATGTATGAGGCTTGTATTCCTGATGTCTCCAAGACATTTATCACAAAGGAGTGTTGGACTTTGTCAAAGTTTTTTCAGATGATCGTGTGATTTTTTTTCCCTCAGTTTGTTTATATATTGAATTATGTTGATGGATTTTTGTATTGTGAAGCACCCCTGCATCCCTGGGATGAAAACTACTTGACCATGGTGAATGATATTTTTGACAATTTCTTGGATTCAGGTTTCAAGTATTTATTGTTTTTGCATCAATGTTCATAAGGGAAATTGGTCTAGAATTCTTTTTCTTCGTTGGATCTGTATGTTTTAGGTAACCGAGTGACTGTGGCCTCATGAAATGAGTTTGACTATGGTCATTCTGTTTCTATTTTGTGGAATAGTTTGAGGAGTTTTGGTATTTGGTCTTCTTTGAACATCTGGTAGAATACTGTGCTAAAATCATCTGGCCCAGTTTTTTGTTTGTTTGTTTTATTTATTTATTTTTTGTATTTTTCTGTTTTTGTTTGGGAGACTTATAATGACTGCTTCTATTTCCTTAGGGGTTGTAGGGTTATTTAAATTGTTTACTCGATGATTTAACTTTGATAAGATAAATATATCCATTTTCTTTAGATGTTCCAATTTTGTGGAGTACAGGCTTTTGAAATAAGGACTTATGATTGTTTGGATTTCCTGTTGATTCCTGTCTATAGCCTCTTCCTCATTCTAGCCAACCTCAGCAATGCATAATGCAAGCCGTGCTTCAGAGAAAGCTGAGCAATGCAAAACCATCTGAACATATGTAAGGAATCTAATCCACAGAGACCTCATGGGAGCTCAGCGTTCATTAGTGTCCACCTGACATGTGCTCAGAAGTTTGAGGATAATGAAATGTAATTTGTTTCCCTGGATTTTCTTTCTTTACCATTAAGGTTAGTTTTTTAGCTAAGATCCTCTCATAGCTCACATAAATGATGCAAATGTTTAGGGGAAGGTATACCAGTGCTAGGTACCATTTAAGGCTAAACACTAAAGTATTTTGAATTTAGGAAGGTGAAAAATGTCTGGGAGACAGTGTACCAGTGTTAGTTACCAGTGTAGGTTATACTCAAAGGTAATCTGCATCTGACTTTTCTGACTTTTTAACTCAAATGTTCTAAAATCATAATAAATCTTACAATGTTTTATATTCAGCTTTGTTCACATGTATGTGTCTGTGTATGCCTTGTGTGTGTAGGTTTCCAGGGGAATCAGAACATAGTGTCATATTCCTGTGGCCTGGAGTTATTGGCCATTGTGTGTCACTCAAAGTGAGTGCTGGAAAAGAAACTGAAGTCCTCTCTGGGAGCAACACATTCTCTTATGTTGTCTTGTGAGCCTCTCTATTTTTTACGAATTTTAATTTTTGATTATTTATTATTTGAGAATTTTATCCATACATACACACACATACTATATACATACATATATATATACAAATGTGTGTATGTATATTGGCTTCTTCTTCTTCTTCCTCCCTCCTCCTCTTCTTCTTTTTTTTCTTCTTCTTAAATTATTCTTCTCCCACTAAGTGAAATTAGTGCTGTCTTTAAATATGTGACTGTAAGGTCATTCATGAACAGTCTATCTGTGGCCACCTCTGAAAGAATGATAGTTACTTCCCCAGTAACTATCAACTGTAAATGTTTCCTCAGTTACGATTGAGCCCTCATGAATTCCTCTCCATGATAACAAAACTTTAGTTGCCTTGATTATGTTCAGTTCTTGTGTGTAGCCACATTTCTGTAAGTTCACTAGTGCTATAATCACATCATGTCCAGGAGTCAACATTTTGTTCCACTCCTCCCAATCCTTCAGCTCTTACATACTTTCTGTCCCTATTTTGTGATGTTGTCTAAGACTTGGACGGGGAGGTGTTAAACATGTCCCATTTAGGGATGAGTACATACCATCACTTATTTTCAACCGTTTAACTAGTTATTATAAATCTCTGCATTGAATGTTACTTACTGTGAAATGAAACTTCTCTGGAAAATGCTGGAAGCAACCTATGCCTGGGAGTAATAATTATAGTGGAAAGAATATGATTAACATTAAGAAACAAAGCTTAATATTTTTTCTCTTCATAAATAAACCTATAGCCACATATTTAAGAACAGCATTAACTCCACTTAGTGAGAAAAGAAGAAGAAAAAGAAAAGGATTGTGAAAAGATAATAATATAGTATTAAATATGATTAAAATACAAAGTATACATGTATGAAAAGAACAGAGAATTAAGGTATATTAAAACATACATATTTACAAGATAGTTTGAAGATATTATCATTAATAAAACAATAATAACAGGTCCCAACCTAGGGTTTATGAATTCCCAGCTGGAGACTTTTCATTAGGTATATAGTACCTACATGAATTTCCTCCTGTAAGACAGACCTCAATACCAATGAGGAGACTATTGGTTTTCAGATAATAATCATGACAGTATTGAACCTAGGGGAACTTACTTTCTTTTTTTAATGTTTATTTATTACTTCAGGTTACATCTCTATCACACTGCCCTCTTTCCAACCCTCCCAGTCCCACCCTCCCACTCTCTACCCCCTATCCCTTACATTCAATTTCACTGGAGTGGAGTGTCCTATGTTTCAGTCCCCCAGCACAGTCAGCAGTCACATGAGGGCCAAGAGCCTCCTCATATACTAGGGCCCTACAAGGTAGTACCACTAGGACAAAGGGTCTCATTGACAAGAAACAAAGTCTATGATCCTGTTAACTTGGTGCATTGCTTTTAGTATAGTTATCCTGAACTCTAATTGTCTAAAATCTGATTATAAGTGAATAGATGCCATATGCATCCTTTTGAGTCTGGGTTAGCTCACTCAGGATGAGCTTCTCTAGTTCGATCCATTGGCAGCAAATTACATGATTTTGTTGTTTCTGATGGCTCAGTAGTATTCCATTGTGTAGATGTACCACAGTTTTTTTTTTTTTTTTTTATCCATTCCTCAGATGAGGGACATTTGGATTGTTTCCAGTTTCTAGCTATTACAAATAAGGCTGTTATGACCATACATGAGGACATGTCCTTGTGGTTTGGTGAGGAATCATTTGGATGTATACCCAGAAGTGGTATGGCTGGGTCTTGATATCCTAAAATATCAACAGAATGATTTCCATAGTGGTTATACAAGCTTGCACTCCCACCAGCAATGGAGGAGTCTTCCCCTTTCTCCACAAACTTGCCAGCATGTGCTGTCATTTGAGCTTTTGATCTTAGCCATTCTGTCAGGTGTGAGATGGATTCTCAGAGTCATCTTGAGTTGCATTTCTCTGATGATTAAGAATGCTGAGCATTTCATCAAGTAACTCTTAGCCATTAGGGGTTCCTCCTTTGTGAAATCTCTATTTAGCTCTCTTCCCCATTTTTTGATTGGGTATTTGTTTTCTTGGCATTTAATTTCTTGAGTGTTTTGTAATTTTGGATATTAGCCCTCTGTCAGATGTGGACTTGGTGAAGAATTTTTCCCAATCTGTAGGTTGCTGTTTTGTTCAAATGACAGTGTCTTTTGCCTTACAGAAGCTTTTCAGTTTCATGAGGTCCCATTTATTGATTGTTGGTCTTAGAACTTCAGCTGTTGGTGTTCTGTTTAGGAAGTTGTCACCTGTGCCAATGAGTTTCAGACTTTTGTCCCTTTCTCTCCTAATAGATTTAGTGTGTCAGGCTTATGATAAAGTCTTTGATGCACTTGGACTTAAGTTTTGTGCAAGTTGATAAGTATGAGTCTAATTTCATTCATTTACATGTGGACAACAAGTTGGACCAGCACCATTTGTTGAAGAGGATGTCCTTTTCCATTGTATAGTTTTGGCTTCTTTGTCAAAAATTTAGTGACCATAGTTGTGTGAGTTCAATTCTGGGTCTTCAATTTGATTCCATTGATCTACTGGTCTGTTTCTTTACCAGTACCATGTTGTTTTTATTACTATTGCTCTGTACTACAGCTTGAAATCTGGGATGGTGATACCTCTAGATGTTTTTTGTTTTTGTTTTGTTTTGTTTTATTATTGTTCAGGATTGATTTAGCTATTCTCAGTTTTTTGTTATTCCATATGAAGTTGAGAATTGCTTTTTCAAGGTCTATAAATAATTGTGGTGGTATTTTGCCAGAAATTGCATTGAATCTGTACATTGCTTTTGGCAGGATGGCCATTTTTATTATGTTGATCCTACCTATCGATGAGCATAAGAGATCTTTCCATCTTCTTATGTCCTTTTCAATTTCTTTCTTTCTTCAACAACTTGAAGTTGTTGTCATACAAGTATTTCAGTTGCTTAGCAAAAGTTACCTGAAATATTTTATATTATTTGTGGCTACTGTGAAGGGTGTTGTTTCCAGAATTTCTTTCTCAGCCTATTTATTTTGTATAAAGAAAGACTTCTGATTTTTTAAAATTAATTATGTATCCAGCCACCTTGCTGAAGTTTTTTATCAGCTGTAAGAGTTCTCTGGTGGAATTTTTGAAGTTGCTTATATATACTATCATATTGTCTGTAAAAATGGATAATTAACTTTTTCATTTCCAATTTGTATCCCCTTGATCTCCTTTAGCTGTCTTATTGCTCTAGCAAGAACTTTAAGTACTATGTTGAAGAGATATGGTGAAAGTGGGCATCCTTGTCTTGTCCCTGAGTTTAGAGGAAATGCTTTAAGTTTCTCTCCATTTAATTTGATGTTGGCTACTGACTTACTGTATATCGCCTTTATTATTTCTAGGTATGGTCTTTTTTATGCCCATTCTCACTAGGACTTTTAGCATGAAGGGTGTTGGATTGTGTCAAATGCTTTCTTATCATCTAGCGAGATGATCATGTGGTTTTTTTTCTTTTAGCTTGTTTATATGGTGAATCACATTCATGGATTTTCCTATGTTGAACCATCCTTGCATTCCTGGGATGAAGCCTACTTGATCATCGTGTATGATACTTTTGACGTGTTCTTGGTTTCTGTTTGGCAGTATTTTATTATGTATTTTTGCATCTATGTTCATTAGCGAAATTGGTCTGAAGTTCTCTTTCTTTGTTGGGTTTTGTGTGGTTTGGAAATCAGGGTGACTGTGGCCTCATAGAAAGAGTTTGACAGTATTCATTAAGATTCTATTTGTGGGAGAGTTTGAAGATTATGGGTATTAGCTCTTCTTGAAGGTCTGGTAGAATTCTGTGCTGAAACCATCTGGCCCAGGGCTTTTTTTTTTGGGGGGGGGGGGGGGTGGAGATTTTAATGATTGTTTCTCTTTCCTTAGAGGTTATAGGGCTCTTTAATCTGTTAACTTGATCTTGATTGAACTTTGGTTGGTGAAATCTATCAAGATAATTGTCCATTTCACTTAGATTTTCAAATTTGGTGGAGTACAGATTTTTAAAGTAGGACCTAAAGATTCTCTAAATTCCCTCAATGTCTCTTGTTATTTCTCCCTTTTCATTTCTAATTTTGTTGATTTGGGTTTTTTCCCTCTGCCTTTTAGGTAATTTGGCTAAGGTTTTGTCTATTTTGTTGATTTTCTCAAAGAACCAACTCCTTTTAAAATAATTTTGAATCCAGCCACTTTGCTGAAGGTGTTTATCAGCTGTAAGAGTTCTCTGGTGGAATTTTGGGGGTCGCTTATGTATACTATCGTATCGTCTGCAAATAGGGATAATTTGACTTCTTCGTTTCCAATGTTTATCCCCTTGATCTCCTTTAGTTGTCTTATTGCTCTAGCAAGAACTTCAAGTACTATATTGAAGAGATATGGTGAAAGTGGACATCCTTGTCTTGTCCCTGAGTTTAAAGGAAATGCTTCAAGTGTCTATCCATTTAATTTGATGTTGGCCACTGACTTGCTGTATATTGCCTTTATTATTTTTAGGTATGGTCCTTGTATGCCGGTTCTCTCCAGAACTTTTAGCATGAAGGGGTGTTGGATTTTGTCAACTGCTTTTTCTGCATCCAGTGAGATTATCATGTGTTTTTTTCTTTCATCTTGTTTATATGGTGAATGACGTTGATAGACTTTCGTATGTTGAACCATCCCTGCATTCCTGGGATGAAGCCTACTTGATTATGGTGTATGATACTTTTGATGGGTTCTTGGATTCGGTTTGCTAGTATTTTATTAAGTATTTTTGCATCTATGTTCATGAGGGAGATTGGTCTGAAGTTCTCTTTCTTTGTTGGGTCTTTATTTGGTTTAGGAATCAGGGTGACTGTGGCCTCATAGAATGAGAAGCCCTTCTTTATACAACAAACAACTGGGCTGAGAAAGAAATAAGGGAAACAACCCCCTTCACAATAGCCACAAACAACATAAAATACCTGGGGGTAACTCTAACCAAGCAAGTAACTGACCTGTACAACAAGAACCTCAAGCCCTTGAAGAAAGAAATGGAAGAGGCCTTTAGAAGATGGAAAGATCTCCCATGCTCATGGATAGGTGGGAGGATCAACATAATAAAAAGGGCCATCCTGCCAAAAGCAATGTACAGATTCAATGGAATTTCTGGCAAAATACCAAAACAATTTTTTATAGACTTGGAAAGAGCTATTCTCAATTTCATATGGAACAACAAAAAGCCCAGAATAGCTAAATCAATCCTGTACAATAAAAAAACATCTGGAGATATCATATCACCAACCCAGATTTCAAGCTGTACTAGAGAGCAATAGTTGTAAAAACAGCATGGTATTGGTATAGAAACAGACCAGTACATCAACAGAATCGAATTGAAGATCCAGAAATAGACCCACACACTTATGGCCACCAAACTTTTGACAAGAAGCCAAAACGGCACAATGGAAGAAGGACAGCATCTTCAACAAATGGTGCTGGTCCAACTGGATATCCACTTGTAAAAGAATGAAATTAGACAAATACTTATCACCTTGTACAAAACTTAAGTCCAAGTGGATCAAAGACCTTAACATAAGGCCGGTCACACTAAATCTACTAGAAGAAAAAGAGGGAAAAACCCTCCAACTCATTGGCACAGGTGACAACTTCCTGAATAGAACACCAACAGCTCAGGACCTGAGATCAACAATCACTAAATGGGACCTCATGAAACTGAAAAGCTTCTGTAAGGCAAAAGACACTGTCATTCGAACAAAAAGGCAACCAACAGACTGGGAGATAATCTTCACCAACCCCACATCTGACAGAGGGCTAATATCCAAAATCTACAAAGAACTCAAGAAATTAAATGGCAAGAAACCAAATAATCCAATCAAAAAATGGGGGACAGAGCTAAATAGAGAATTCACAAAGGAGGAATCCCTAATGGCTGAGAGACACTTGAAGAAATGCTCAACATCCTTAATCATCAGAGAAATGCAACTCAAGACAACTCTGAGATTACATCTCACACCTGTCAGAATGGCTAAGATCAAAAGTTCAAATGACAGCACACACTGGCGAGGGTGTGGACAAATGGATACCCTACTCCATTGCTGGTGGGAATGCAGGCTTGTGCAACCACTATGGAGGTCAGTCTGGCGATATCTTAGAAAACTTGGAATAGCTTTGCCTCAGGACCCAGCCATACCACTTCTTGGTATACACCCAAATGTCTCCTCACGAAATCATAAGGAAGTTTCCTCATCTATGTTTATAGCAGCCTCATTTGTAATAGCTAGAAACTGGAAACAACCCAGATGTCCCTCAACTGAAGAATGGGTTAAAAAACTGTGGTACATCTACATAATGAGATATTATTCAGCTACCAGGAACAATGAAATTCTGCAATTTGCAGCCAAATGGATGGAACTAGAAAAGCTCATCCTGAGTGAGCTAACCCAGATTCAGAAGGATGCATTTGGCATCTATTCACTTATAGAAGGATTTTAGCTCTATATTAGAAGGTATCGATACTACAACTAACACACCAAAGGGAACTTGGCCATAGACATTTTTATTTTTATTTTTTAATTTATTTTTCATACATTTTTAAAATATTTTTCTATTTTTTATTCTTTTTTATCTGTGTGTCTGCTTATTTCTTTGTTTGTTTTTTAGTTCTTTCTCCTGGGCAATGAGACACTTTTCACTGGTGGTACTGCCTTGTAGACCCCCAGTGAATGAGGAGGCTCTTGGCCCTCATAAGACCTCTCAACTGAGATGAGGGACTGTTATATAAGGACACCCCACCCCCAGAGAAATGGGATGGAAGGATTAGGTGGTAAAGAAAAAAAAATGAAGTGTGATGTTTCGGCCTTTTACTACTAATTGTCATAAACTGTTTAGGATAATTAAGAAATGCAAACAAATAGTTATGCAAGCCGCTCATTTTGTCAGGTACTATGACAGCCTATTATAGTTATTTTCTAAACTAATCAGAAATAAAACTGCTAAGAGACAAGCAACATCTTCTTATCCTAATATAAGAGATAGATAGGGCCTCTTCAAAAACCTCAAGAGATCTGCAGAATATGGCATTCAAAGATGTTTTCGTAACTTTAGATTTTTTTATATCGAGGCATATCAACTCCTGTCAGTACCTTCTATTCTACCCCAAGTAGAAGATGAGCATTGAAGAATCTCCAGTGGGAGATGATTGAATTAGTCGCAAGCCTATCTCTTGGTAGGAAAAGCCCCTTGCTCCAACTGTAGGCAGAATTTTGTCCAAAAAGGACAAAACCTGGAAGCAGATAAGTCAACAGCCTAGCTCTGCCAAGACAGGGTAGGTAAGTCCTTCATAACCCCTGCTCTACAATCAATGTCTGTCAGAGAAACGGGGCCAAACGACTTAAGATTGATACTGTAATGTAAGCAGAGAAAATCGGAACTGTCCAGGTAGCCACTGGAATGTCATTTCTTAGTTTGGGAAGCTGCAGGCCCTGTACTTCCTATATAATCAGATATATTTATCCCTCTCATGACTCTGAGGTGGTTGAAGAACATATAGCTAGAGCCTCATAATTAAATTTTGAGTGGTTTAAGAGGTTTAAGAGTCAAGAGAGTGTTATAGACCTAAGAAGATGCTTTTAAAATTTTGTTGCAAGTTAGTATGAATGTTGAGTTAGATATAGAACTTTAAACTCATGGAGATGGTTAGATAGTACAATATTAAAGTCAGGCACCAAATACATATGGACTGGACATTGGGAATGTATGCTAAGCCATATAACCCTCATAACTATGGCCTAATTACCTCTGTTGTTTTGTATTGTATTTATTATTATAAGAGAAAGAGCCATTTGTTGGACTGAAAGGGGAAACTGTAGGTGGAAATAAGATATACCTTAAACTTAAAAAAGAAAAGGAAGAGGATGTGGGATTGAGGGTGGGAGGGTGGGACTGAAGGGGGGAATAGGGAGGGGACTGCGATTGAGATGTAACTTGAAGAAAAAAAAATAGAGAAGAAAAAAAAAAAAGAACCAACTCTTTGTTTCTTTGATTCTTTGTACTGTTCTTTTTGTTTCCAAGTTGTTGATTTCAGCCCTAAGTTTGATGATTTCCTGCCTCTGCTCCTCTTGGGAGTGTTTGCTTCTGTTTTTTTTTTTTTGTTTGTTTGTTTGTTTGTTTTTGTTTTTGTTTTTTTTCAGTTATTACTTCTGCTGTTATTTCACTAATATGATCTGTCACAATTTTCTTTTTGAAGGCACTTAGTGTTATAAACTTTCCTCATAGCACAGCTTTCATTGTGTCCCATGGGTTTTGATATGTTTTGCCTTAATTTTCATTGGATTTTATAAATTCTTTGATTTCCTTCTTTATTTCTTCCTTGACCCAGTATTCATGCAGTAGAGAGTTGTTCAATTTCCATGAATGTGTAGGCTTTCTGTTATTTCTGTTGTTGTTGAATTCCAGCTTTATTCCATGGTGGTCTGACAAGATACAAGTGATTATTCCATTTTTTTTTTTTTGTATCTGTTGAGGCATACTTTCTGTCATACTATAGAGTTGATTTTGGAGAAGGTTCTATGTGCTACTAAGAAGATGGTGTATTCTTTTGCGTTTTTGTGAAATGTTCTGTAGATATCTGTTAGGTCCATTTGGTTCATGATCGCTGTTAAACTCATAATTTCTCTGTTTTGTTTCTGTCTAGATGACCTGTCCATTTTTGTGAGTAGGGTGTTGAAGTCTCCCACTACTAATGTGTGGAGATCAATGTGTGGTTTAAGCTTTAGAAGAGGGAACTTACTTTCTTACTTAGCATGCAGTATCCAGTGCTTGGGAGACCACAGAAGTCTTTTTCTACCCCAACAGCCTGCATAGTGCTAGCATACAGTAAGTTTTCTTTTTTTTAATAATTTATTTTTTATTTCTTCAGTTACATCTCAATCACACTCCCCTCCCTACTCCCCCCTCCAGTCCCATCCTTCCACCCTCCTCCCCCTCAACTCCCCATCCTCTTCCCCTTTTTTTTTTTTTTTAGTTTAAGCTATTTCTTCCCCCCCCCAACAGCTCTTCCTTTCAGTCCAAAAAATGGTTCTTTTTCTTATAACTATAAATACAATACAAAACAACAGTTTTCTTGTTAGTTTGCAGTTGGTTGGTTTCTCAAATTCATGTAGCCAGTATGCTCCATCTTAACACAATCTAGAGTTTATGTCCTGTATTGTATCTATGCTACATTATTGTATACATGCTACATAATTATACCATAATCTAGTAAAATCATTTTATTATTATAACTCAATAATATAGATATAAGAACAAAGTAAAAAAATAATAATATAGAAGATATTTGGAATTACTTATAAGACATTTTGAAGGGAAAATGCTTTATCTTTACAGTAGTTAACTTTAAATTCCTCTTATACATGCAAGAAAAAAAATGGTTCTGTTTTGGTAATGATTATTTCAGTTGTTTTATAACCTTGTAAAATGCATTGTCAACTCGGTACTATGAAATTTTCATCTTATTGGAAGATGAATGCTTACCAGGATGTGGGACTAAAGCAAAGTCTAAATACATGAAGTTCTTTCCCTGGCCAGAGAGGGGGGGGAAGGAAAGAAGGGATCCATTAGCCTATTAGCTTCTTTTTGTGCAAAACAACTAGCTTTTAATATGCAAAAGACTGTTTTTTAACTTTTTGAAACTCCATTCCAAACTGATATAACAATGGATAAACTATACAATAGCAATGGATAAGATATACAAAGAACAGTAAGCTAGTCCGAACAGTCTTAAACAGTGTAAAAAACTGTGGTGAGCCTCCACAGAGTAAATATTCTATATCTAATTCTAGTAGATGGCTGAATTTAAAAAATGCTCACCTCTTAAGTCCTGATATTAGGAAGTTTATTTGTTTTTTGTTTGTTGTTGTTGTTGTTGTTGTTGTTACTGTGTCCAGACAGGCTCTCAACATGTAGCTCTGTCTGACATAAAAATCACTGAGATCCACATGCCTCTGTCTCTGTAATGTTAGATATCAAGTTGTGAACCACCACACCTCTCAAGTTTAGATTTTGAAAACAAAATGATATGAGTGATTGCCTTCATTACTACATTGATTTGACAATATCTGTAGCAAACATTCCAGACCAAAATCCCATGACATTAGGGAAATATTTGGAGGGGAAAAATTGAAAGAGAAAATACCATCTAGAAAACACTGATAATTTAATATAGTTCTGTTACTTGATAATTCACTAGTAAGAAGAGTAAAAAGAAAAAATCAGAAGTTATTTTCTTTTAAAGACAGGGATTGAATGTATTCTTTAAGTAGAAAGTATGTTAGAAAGGAATTTGACTCTACACCATTCACTTTTGTGGTTAAAAAAGAACAAAGTCTTCACTGTAAGATTGGGAAGCAACTCTGAAAACAGTTTCTAGAAGTCATCCTATTGTTGAACTAGCCTCTAAAATTTACATTCATGTAGAAACAGCCCCTTGTATTCATCCTTGTGTGGAAGCAGGGTCTAGAATTCATCCCCTTGTAGAATCAGCTTCTAGAATCCATTCTCTTATAAATTCAGTCTCTAGAATCCATGCTCTTGTAGAAGCAGTCCCTGTAGAATGCATCATTGTGTTGAAGCAACCTTAGAGTCCATCCCTTGTTGAAATAACATCTAGAATCCATCCTTGGTAGAAGTAGGCCCTACAGCACATTCTTCAGTAGAGTCACACTCTAGAAGATACCCTGTCAGACATTTAGTTTTATTTCCTTCGGAAAACCTACAAAAGATTTCATTCTAAAGAAAACATGCCATTTTAGAGTCAAAGAAAATGTTCTTTTCAAAAACAAATATGTAAGACAATGCTTTACCAGGGTCTTGTAAAAGAAATGCACTCCATAATGCTTCTTAAAGCTGGATTTGTATGGATGATAAAGTAATTTCATAAGGGCTATTTCTTGTAACATTCTACAGCAAAAACTAAGTGGAATTATAGTGAAGAGATAAAGGGTTCAGAAAAGGGTATTCTGTGCAAGACTTAGCCTGTATGATCCAAGTATGCTAAGATCTAATAGCCTGAATCACAGGTAGCATGAGTTGAATTGCTGGCCATTCTTACTGTTTCCTCTGAATCTCACAGCCTCAGAGAGACTTTTAGTGTGACACTTGCTCAAGAAAGTACACCCAGCACTGTAAGTGTTGTGTCCTATGTTGTTAAAAAGAAGTCAAATCTTTGCTCTTCATAAGACAGACATCAGAAATCAGGCCAAAATTCTGCTACTTGACTACTAATTCTTTTGGTTAAAAACTGAACAAAAGACTGATTTCCTGAGGACATTTAATACATATTAACAGAAATCCATGAAATCTGTTCACTATAGGGGGAATGAAGTGGTAAAGTATCGTAACCAGTATTCTGATAAACATACCTTATTTTAATCACCATAATTGTGTTTGGCTCATTTCTCCAATGGTTGCCAATTGTAACCCCTCCTAATTTACACTAACTGAGTCTACTTACATATTTCCTTGTTCTTAAAACTGTAACTTTCTATGAAAGCTTATGGTCTGGCACTTTTAGCTTTCTCTTTTCGAGTCTTGCACCTGGTCATTGCTAACTTAGCATGTAAGAAGAAGCATCATCTTCATTTACTCTATTCATCCATCTCTCAAAGCAAGTTTTCCCAAGTGGGAAAAGATGGTGACTTTTGGGGAGGTCTTTCTGCCACTGGAATTAGTCTGGATTTTTTATTATTATTTAAAATTTTTATCTTACATTCCAATCATCTTCTCCCTCCTTTCCCTCTTCCCAGTCCTACCCTCTCATCCATGTCCCCCAAAACCCCCACAATACCATTGCACTCTGATACATCAAACCATATCAGGACTAAGTGACTCCTCTTCCACTGAGGCAAGATCTCTGCTAAGAAAATGAACTCCAGAGGGAGATAATTTTCTTAGTCATGGATAGACCCTGTCCAGTTGTTAGACAATCCACTTGAAGACCAAGCATCCCATCAGCTTCATGTATGTAATGGGCCTGGGATTAGTATTTGTAAGTTCTTTTGCTTGGTGGCTCAATCTCTTTGAGCCCCTTTGTGTCCAAGTTAATTGGCTATGTAGGTCTTCTTGTACTGTCCTTGTTCCATCCAGCTTCCTCAAACCTTCTCTTAACTTTTCCTCAAGACTCCCTGATTTTTGCTGAAGGTTTGGTTGTGGGTCTCTTCATTTGTTTCTACTATCTGCTGGATAAGGCTTCTGAGATGGAAGTAATGTTGGGATCTTGTTCTGATCCCTCTCTCTCTCTCCACTTCTGACATCTATCTCATCTCCTCTACTTAGAGTAATTCAAGCATCTTCCCTTGAGCCTTCCTTGTTACTTAGTTTCTTTGGGTCTGCTGATTGTAGCATGGTGATCCCATACATATTGGCTAATATCTGCTTATGAATAAGTAAATACCATGTGTGTCTTTTTGGGACTCTGTTAGCTTACTCAGGATGATCTTTTTTAGGTCCATCCATTTGCCTGCAAATTTCATGATATCCTTGCTTCTGATAATGGAGTAGTATTCCATTGTGTAAAGGTACCACAATTTCTTTATCCATTCCTTGGTGAAAGGACCACAGCAGCTTATAGGCCATCAGTCCAAGCAATCCAGGGCCATCAGACTCCTGGACTCCCACTGAACACTGGCAAATCTCCTACCAAGCCGCAGGTAATTCTAATGGGCTAATATAACAACTTATATTACTTAACAGGGTTTAGGTTATAGGAGGTGTAGGCCACTCTTTGTGGCTCTTTTCCCAGGAAAATCAGGCCGCCGGTTAAGGTGGGCCAGGCCCTCCAGCTGACATCCTGCCAGGCCACCCGCTGCTCTGCCAAGCCATCAGCTGCTCCTCTGGCCTAATCTTACAGTTTATACTTATTAATAAATACAATTGATAATTAAATAGCAGTTTCATTGTTACTCTAGAATTTAAAAGACAACTGACTCTATAGTGATCCTCCTGTCTCTGCTGTAGCTAAAGGCCTGTGCTAACACTACCTCTCTCAAATATTTTATCTTGAATCCAACTTACTTCAACTCTTAGATGTTTAGAAAACCAGGTTGACCTGTAGTAACCCTTAATTTACTTACAACATTTTAAACCTCTTAACTGCCTTTTTAATGCCAAAGAACAAAAATGTCCTTTATATATAGGAGAAAAACTTACAAGCTGATATCCAGGAGTATATGATCTATGTGGCAATCTGCAGTCTGACATTCTAACCTGAAATTAAAAACCATTTTTCTATCATGCCAGTAAGGCAAGTATACCTTTGGTAAATTATCAGTTGAAAATTTTATATTTTATTTTTATTATATTTTTAAGCCTTGTTACCCTTTTAAAAATTAATTTGTTTTTTTTCAAATTACCTCTTGAACATTATTTCCTTCCCCCTCCCCTCTCTGCCCATCTCTCCATCCCTCCTTCCTTTCTCCCCTCCCTGCCCATCTCTCCCTCCTTCCTTCCCTCCCTCCCTCCATCTCTCCTCTCACCCTCTCTCAATATTCTTTTTCTTGATATTCTACTACTCCTCAGATGATGTGGGAACTCACATATGATACTCCCTCATTTTATTAGTCATGTGAGGGAGAAGAGCTTCCTCTTGTACTGGGGCTTGATATGGCATGCCATCTAGGGTAAGGTGTTAAACCTCTGCAACAGGTATCATGACTCACTGTTGGATGGAGTTTTTCCTAGGATGGTTACACTAGCTTTCTATATATTTAGGTCTATGGGTTATAGGATGGTTGTCCTGTGGTATATGGTTAATATACACTTAGAAGAGAATGCTTACCATGTTTATATTTCTGGGACTGAGTCACCTCACTTAAGATGAACTTTTATAGACCCATCCATTTGGTTGTGAATTGGATGATTTCCTTATTTCTGATAGCTGTATAGTATTCCATTGTGTAAATGTACCACAGTTATTTTATCCACTCTTTAGTTGAAGGAAATATTGGTTGTTTCCAATTTCTGGCTATTACAAATAAAGCTGCTGTGAACATTGTTGATGTAATATCCTTATGGTTTGTTGAAGAATCTTTTGGATATATACCCAAGAGGGTTCTGAGATAGAAATATTCCCAATTTTCTAAGATATCTCCAGATTACTTTCCAAAGTAGTTGAAATAGTTTTCACTCCCATCGGAAATGGAGGAGGGTTCCTCTTTCTCCACATCTTCAACAGCAGGTGCTATCATTTGAATTTTTGATCATAGCCATTCTGATGAGTGTGGGATGGAATCTCAGAGTTTTTTAAGTTGCATTTCTCTAATGACTAAAGATGTTGAACATTTCCTCAAGTGCCTCTAAGCATTTAGAGATTCCTCTTTTGTGAATTTTCAGTTTAGCTCTATACCCCATTTTTGTTGGGTTATTTGAATTTTGGTGTTTAATTTCTTGAGTTCTTTATATATTTTGGATATTAGCCCTCTGTCAGATGGCAGCTTGGTGAAGATCTTTTCCCAATCTGTAGGCTGCTGTTTTTTTCTAATGACAGTTTCCTTTGCCTTACAGAAGCTTTTCAATTTCATAAGGTCCCATTTATTAATTGTTTTTCTTAGAGCCTGAGCTATTGGTGTTCTGTTCAGGAATTTGCTTCCTATGCCAATGAGTTCCAGGCTTTCCCCCACTTTCTCTTCTACTAATTTTAATGTGTCTAGATTTATGTTGAAGTGTTTGATGTACTCAGACTTAAGTTTTTATCAGGGTGATAAGTTTGGGTCTATTCACATTCTACATGTTGACATTCAGTTAGACGAGCACCATATGTTGAAGAAACTTTCCTTTTTCTATTGTATGATTTTGGTTTCTTTGTCAAAAATTAAGTGAGCATAGGTGTGTGGGTTCATTTCTGCATCTTTGACTCAATTCTATTGATAAACTGGTCAGGTTCTATGCCAGTATCATGCTGTTTTTGTTACTATTGCTCTGTAGTACAACTTGAAATCATGGAGGGTGATATCTCCAGATGTTCTGTTATTGTACATGATTAATTTAGCTATTCTGAGTTTTTTGTTTTTCCATATGAAGTTGAGAATTGTTCTTTTGAGGTCTGTAAAGAATTGTGTTAGTATTTTGATAGGAATTGCTTTTAGTAAGATGGACATTTTTATTATGTTAATCCTACCTATCCATGAGTAGTGGAGATCCTTCTATCTTCAGACATTTTCTTCAAATTCTTTCTTCAGGGACTTGAAGTTCTGTTGTACAGGTCTTTTTCACTTGCTTAGTTAGAGTTACCCCAAGGTATTTTATATTATTTGTAGCTGTTGTGAAGGGTGTTGATTTGCTAATTTTCTTTTCAACCCATATATATTTTGGGTAAAGAAGGGCTACTGATTTTATTTTTTGAAATAATTTTGTATCCAGCCACCTGTTTGAAAGAGTTTTTCAGCTGTAGAAGTTCTCTGGTGGAATTTTTGAGGTCACTTATATATACTATCATATCATCTGCAAATAGGGATACTTTGACTTCTTCCTTTCCAATTTGTATTCCCTTGATCTCCTTTAGATCTCTTATGGCTCCACTAACACTTCAAATACTATGTTGAAGAGATATGGAGAGAGTGAGCAATTTTACCTTGTCCCTGATTTTGGAGGAAATGCTATAAGTTTATCTCCGTTTAGTTTGATGCTGGCTATTGGCTTGTTGTAAATTGCATTTATCATGTTTAAGTATGTTCCTTGTATGCCTGATCTCTCCAAGACTTTTAACATGAAGGGGTGCTGGATTTTATCAAATGTTTTTTTCCTTATCCAATGAGATGATCATGTTTTTGTTTTTTCCTTTCGGCTTGTTTATGTGGTGGATTACATTGATGGATTTTTGTATGTTGAACCATCCCTGCATCGCTGGGATGAAGCCTACTTGATCATGGTGTATGATACTTTTGATGTGATCTTGGATCCGATTTGCAAGTATTTTATTGAGTATTTTTTTCATTCATGTTCATAAGGGAAATTTTGTCTAAAATTTTATTTCTCTTTTGGATCTTTGTGTGATTTAGGTATCAGGGTGACTGTGGCCTCATAGAATGAGTTTGGGGGTGTACTTTCTGTTTCTATGTTGTGGAAGAGTTTGAACTCTTCTTTGAAGGTCTGGTAAAATTCTCTGATGAAACCATCTAGCCCTGGGCTTTTTTTTTTTTTTTTTTTTTTTTTTTGGAAGGCTTCTAATGACTTCTAGTTCCTTAAGGATTATAGAACTGTTTAATTTTTTTACTTATTCTTGATTTAAACTTGGTAGATGGAATCTATCAAGAAAATTGTCCATTTCATTTAGGTTTTCCAGTTTTGTGGAGAACCTAATGATTTTTTGATTTTCTCAGTGTCTGTTGTTATTTCTCCTTTTCATTTCTGATTTTGATATTTTCTCTCTGACTTTTAGTTAGTTTGGCTAAGAGTTTGTCTATTTTGTTGATTTTCTCAAAGAATCAACTCTTGGTTTTGTTGATTCTTTGTATTGTTCTTTCTGTTTCTAAGTTATTGATTTCAGCCCTGAGTTTGATAATTTCCTGCAGTCTGCTCCTCTTGGGAGTGTTTGCTTCTTTATATTCTAGCTCTTTCAGGTGTGCTTTCAGTTCACTAGTATGGGAACTCCCCAATTTCTTTTTGAAGGTATTTAGTGCTATAAACTTTCTTCTTAGCACTGCTTTCAACGTGTCCAAAAAGTTTGAGTATGTTATGCCTTTAGTTTCATTGAATTCTAATGCTAGAAGACTTTAATTTATTTTTTTATATCTTCCCTGACTCTTGAGTATAGAGTTGTTCAGTTTCCATGAGTTTTCAGGCTTTCTGTTGTTTTTATTGTTGTTGAAGTCTATCTTTATTCCATGATGATCTGACAAATTGCAAGGTGTAATTTTAATTTTCCTATATGTGCTGAGACTTGCTTTGTGACCAACTATATAACCTTTTGGGGAAGATTCCATGAGGTGCTGAGAAGCAAGTATATTCTTTTGCTTTTGGGTGAAATATTCTGTACATATCAGTTAGGTTCATTTGATTCATGGTGTCTGTCAGGTTCATTATTTCTCTGTTTGGTTTCTACATCTTTGCTCTGTCCAATGGTGAGAGTGGCATGTTAAAGTCTCCCACTATTATAATGTGTGGGGTTCAATGTGAGATTTGAGTTTTAGTAGTGTTTATTTAATAAGTGTGGTTGCCCTTACATTTGGGGCACAGATGTTCAGTATTGAGATGTCATCTTGGTGGATTTTTCTTATGATGAATATAAAGGGTTATTCCCCATCTCTCTTGATTAACATTGGTTGAAAGTCTAATGTAAAGGATACTAGAAAGTTACTTTGGGTTGTTTCTTGGGTCCATTTGCTTGGTATATCTTATTCCAGCCCTGCCCTTCACTTGGAGATAATGCCTATCTTTTTTGCTGAAATATGTTTCTTGTAAGCAGCAGAATATGCAATTCTGTTTTTGCACCCATTCTGCTTAGCCTATTTCTTTTTACTGGGGAATTGAGTCTATTGATGTTGAATGATATCAGTGACCAGTGATTGTTACTTCTTGCCAACTTGATGCTGGCAGAAGTAGTGTGTGAGTGAGCTTTTCTCTTTTTTGGTTTTCCTGCTATCAGGTTATTTGCTTCCTGTGTTTTCTTGTAGGTAACCTCTTTGGATTGGAGTTCTCCTTCTAACATCTTCTGTAGAGCTGGATTTGGGCATAGATAGAGTTTGAATTTAGTTTTGTCATGGAATATCTTCTTTTCTCCATCTATGTTCATTGCAATTTTGCTGGAAATAGTAGTCTGGCCTGGCATTTGTGATTTTTTAGGGTCTGCAAGACATCTGTCCAGGACCTTGTGGCTTTTAGTTTCTCTGATATAAAGTGAGATGTGACTCTGATAGGTTTCCTATTATAAGTTACTTGGTCCTTTTACTTAGCAGCTTTTAATATTCTTTCTTTGTTCTGTACATTTAGTGTTTTGATTACCATGTGATAAGAAGATATTCTTTTCTGGTCTAATCTACTTCGAGTTCTGTAGACTTCTTGTACAGTTATAAGGCATCTCTTTCTTTAGGTTTGGGAAAATCTCTTCTATGATTTTATTGAAGATATTTTCTGGTCCTTGGAGCTGGTAATCTTCTCTTTTTTTTCAATTCCTATTATTCTGAGATTTCATCTTTTCATAGTGTCCTTGATTTCCTGAAATCAAGGTTTTATGTCAGGACTTTTTTGAGTTTTATATTTTCTTTGGCAGTTATATCAATTTCTTCAATTTTATCCTCTGTGCCTGAGATTCTTTCTTCCATCTCTTATATTCTGTTGGTGATACTTGTATCTTAAGTTCCATTTCTTTTCCTAAGGTTTTCCAGTTCCATGCATATCTCAGCTTGTGCTTTCTTTATTGCTTCAACTTCCCTTTTCAGTTCTTCCATTCCTTTAAGAGCTTTATTCATTTCCATCACCTCTTTTACAGTATTTTGTTGTTGCTCTCTGAGGTATTTGATTTCCTTCTTTAAACCTTCTATTATTAATATAAGCATACAATTAAAGTCATTTGCCTTTGTTTCATTTGTATTAGAATTTCCAGAGTTTCCTGTAGCATTATAGCTATGTTCTGGAGATATCAGACTGCGTTGATTTTTTTTTTTTTTTTTTTTTTTGGTCATGTTCTTCAGATGGTCTTTAGTCATGTGGTTGACGCTGGTATTGTCTGGTTGTTTCTGATGCCACTTGGCCTTGGTGCTCAAGAAAAACCCCTGTTCTGGGGGCTGGGTAATCCTGAGATTCTGGTGTCCACCTCTGGATGATGGGTAAGTTCCTGGAATAGACTGGTTCTCAGAGAGTGACTGCTGTTCTCCTCCACTGATTGTGACCCAACTGGACCTATATACAGGGGATTGGAGTGGGGAAGAACTATCCTGTGAGGACCTGAGAGCTGGGATATCTCTTCAGGAAGGCAAGTCCAGCTGTAGTTGGGCCTGTGTTCTCCCCTCACTGACACAGTCATTCTGCTTCAGCAGCTAGGCTGACTGTTCAGGCTGGGAGCTCCACCCAAGACAGATGCCAGTATCCGTATGCCTGTTGCTGACTGCCTCAAAAGCTCAGGTGTTTGGGTGAGTGACTGGCCCCAATGTTTGTGGCAAACACACTGTGGTGGGCTCTGTTTGCAGTCAGTCTCAGTTCCTGATTGCTTTGCTGCTGCTGGGTTTGGTCTCTGCCACTCAATTAATGTGCACACTATGCCATCATGTTGGGAACTCAGAAAGAAAATATTACTTACCTTTCCTCTTATGGTCAAGTTGTTTTCCCAGTTGGGTGTACAGGTCCACATGCAGGCTGGATCTCAGGAAGACAGGTGGGACAGCTGATCTGTGGCTGGAGCCATGGGATGGATTCACTTTGGCTGGTGCTCCTCTCCATGTGGGTTGACAGAGCTGGCTGATCTCAGAGTGGTGTTTCTAGAGCCTAAGTGTGCTGTTTTGGGTAGTTACCAGTCTCAGTGTTCACCTTGGAAATCCAAACACCATCTGTGATTCACAATTGGCTGTAGGACCTCACCTTTACTCCACAGTGACTAATCTCATTCACTCAATACTCAGATACCATTCTCTATGGAAGGTGCCATCTTGGATCCTGTGGAATTAGTCTTACCACTCAGTTCATGTTTTTATTTAATTTCCAGTTCAGAGAGTTAGTGTAACCTCTCTGTGTCAATGAAACTTAATAACCAGAAAAGTACTAGAATGTATCTCATTGATTGAATAGCTGCCATGCATGTGCAAGGCTCTTGATTGTATACTGAAGCCTGAAAAATAACTAAGTTAATAAATAATTATTCACCAAATGCACTTTACAGTCTGTGTTTACATGGAATAAACAAAACTTAGTATATTTTTGCATCAGTAAGGGGAAGGGGGAGGTTACATGGGATAGGACACAAAATAAGTTTATTTTCTCTGAATGCCCCAGCACTTTGAGTGACACTTTTCTCTCCTATTTAATTATCTTCCTTCTCTCCTATATTTTCAATAATGACACAAAACATCCCTCTAAAATAGGCATCAAATTTCTGAATAACTATATTTTTAATTCATAACATGATTCAGGATGAATTATTTTGAAAGGTAATATAGTTTTAATAAACACAGAAGCTATGTTCTTATTATGGTGATAATAGCTATTTCTTCTTTTTATTCTATGCAGTGTAATCCCATTAAGTGTTGATTAAGTGTTGAGGAGTAATGTTACTGTTAACTAGAACTATAGAAAGTAGAAAATAACATCACACTATGGACATAGCCAGATGTCATCTTTTATAAGAGTTCATTTTATTGGAGGAGAGGTTCTAAAGAAAGCACTTATGCCACTCTTTAATTATCTCCTTCCATTTAGCACAGAACAAAAAATATTGCTTTTGTTCAAAAGGTAGTCTTTTGAACACTGGTCTTGGTCCATCCTTTTTTTTTTTTTTTTTCATTGAATTTTCTATAGTGATTGCAGAATGTGAGTTGGTTCTGTTACTCCATGAATGTTTTATCTCTTGGTGAATGTGAAAACAATTCCAACTTTACTAAACACACTGAAATAAAATCCTTCTACATATCATACTAAGAAACATCGAAGGGTAAAATTATCAAACACTGCTATTGACTGCCTAATAAAAGAGTAGGAGACCATAAACTACAGTAAAAAGTCCAGACATAAGAATAGACACTACAGAACTGTTGTTGTCTCTGTTCTGGATTGCCAGATCAGGATTCTCTGGTTGATAGAGATGAGAGCAGAGCAGTGGTGAATAGTTCTTCCAAAATAAAGACAGCCCTCAGTCTTCTTTGGTGAAAGTAAATGGTGACCTTTATTCAGTGTATTATAGAATAATATGTAGTTTGTAGACAGTAGGGGATTCTTTGGAAGTGTGAAACTGAAATTTAGTTATCAATTATATATATATTAATAAGTATAAACTATAATATTAAGCTAGTGGAACAATGAGCAGGCTGGAGGGAGGCTTGCCTTAACTGGCAGTCTGACCCATCCTGGGGATAAAGTTTTGGACCAAGGGTGACCTTCACCACCTGCAACCTAAACTCTGTTAACTAATATATATATATATATATATATATATATATATATATATATATATATAAAACTATAAATTATTATATTAGGCTGGTGGAGAAGCCAGTGGCATGGCAGAAGACTAGCAGTCCTGACTCGCCTTAGAGGCCTGTAGGCCTGTTGGGGCTGCCTAGCAGGGCAGTGATGGAGCAGCTGTTGTATATTTATTAACAATTATAAACTGTTATATTAGGCCAGCAGAACAGATGGCAGAGGCCTGGCAGGGTAGCCACCAGGGCCCGCCAGGAGACCTGTGGCCAGAAGCCTGTAGACCTGCCTGAGCTACATGCTGGTAGGCCTTTCAACCTGAAACATGTCTAGCCTTTTTCCCAATATCTAAATACATCAAGACCTTTTACTATTTCAATGCTTAGCCCTTAGCTGGGAAGACTCTCAACTAGTTCACCTAAATTAATCCCAGATCACCTAATCCCAACCAACCTTGTGTCTTGCTGTACCTTCAAGGGCTTTCAGACATATCTGTTTGCCTCCTTTTCTCCTGGAGGAAAAGAAGATTCCTCTGTGTAAAGCCCAGGGTTCATTTCTTTGTCCTAGGAAGTCCCAACTTCTGATACTTTTTCTGCCCAGCTAACTGGCCATCAGCAACTTTTATTAACATATCAGAAAGTACCTGAGAAATGGTGGTAACCAGATCTCTGAGCAATGAAATCAGCCTCTAACATCTTCCTCCTTAAAGTAGGAAGGAGGACACATGCCACAGGTTTGAGAAAATAACCTCATTCCATGTTGCCTGGAACATTGACAGAGAGTGGGGAATAACAGGCTAGGGGACCTATGCATGTGTATATGGGGTCATATATGAGGAATAGAATTACGAGCTAGCTTAGATGGGCTAAGATTGAACAATACAGGATAAGGTTAGATAAAATCCATCAGGTGTCTGTTTGTGCTCATTTATAATGGTAGGTTAAGGATTAACAGCAATTAAATATATTATAAATAATGTAACTAAGTTAGCAATTTGCTTCTACAGAAGTGGGCTCAAGATTAGCCAAATTCTGAAGCTTTGTTTGCATATGGAGAGATAACAGAGGCCTGTTTATGTGACTCCCCACCTGTAACAAAACTCAGATTATTTATATGGACTTAGGGTTGGTAAAAACCAGAGAGAGAACTTTCTCACTTGCCTACTAACCTCAATTTGGGCCCAGATTTTGTTTAATCCCAACCTGGTTCCTCAGGTTCCATGGGGCGTGTCCACAACCCTACACTGTGTGGCAAACAAGAGAGGCACAACTCATAAGCCCTCACACAGAGCTATTTCTAAAAGAATAGAGTTCAATTGTTCTCTCTGATACTTCCCTTTCATTTTGCAAATGCATAATTTGGCAAATGCAGGACACATGGATTGTGTCTTAACTTGAGAGTGTATTGAGCAATATTTGTATATTATTAAATACAACATTAATAAACATCATTACTTCCACTTACCTCACTCAGGATGAGCTTTTCAAGTTCCATCCATTTGATTTTAAATTGCATGATTTCCTTGTTTCTGATAGCTGAGTAGTATTCCATTGTGTAAATGTATCACAGATCTTATATATATATATATATATATATATATATGTACTTTATTTTTTTTTCTTCAAGTTACATCTCAGTCACAAACCCTTCCCTATTCCCCCTTCCTGTCCCACCCTTCCACCCTCTTCCCCCCCCCCAACAGCTTCCCTTTTCAATCCAACAAATGGTTCTTTCTCTTATAACAGTAAATTCTAAACGAAACAGCAGAATTAAATATGCCACATTTATGAGAGTTAAATGGTCCAATCCATTCTTTGCTTGAAGGGCATCTACGTTCTTTCCAATTTCTAGCTATTATGAATAAAGCTGTTATGAACATAGTTGAGACAATGTCCTTATGGTTTGTTGAAGAATCTTTTGGACATATGCCCAGGAGTGGTATGGCTGAGTCTTGAAGTAGAACTATCCCCAGTTTTCTGAGATATCACCCCATTGGTTTCCAGTGGTTTTACAAGTTTGTCCTCCCACCACAATGGAAAAGTGTTCCCCTTTCTCCACATCCTTGCCAGCATGTGCTGTCACTTGAGCTTTTGATTCTAGCCATTCTGACAGGTGTGAGATGGAATCTCAGAACTATTTTGAGTTGCATTTTTCTGCTGACTAAAAATCTTTAGTATTTCTCTAGTGTTTCTTGGTCATTAGAGATTCCTCTTTTGTGAATTCTCAGTTTAGCTATGTACCCCATTTCTAAGGCTTATTTATAGTGAAACAAGTTTCTACCCTTTCTGGCTCCTGTATTGTTGTCTTCTCTCATAGTATTTCTTTCCCCTTCCTGCTTTAAGCTCAACTAAACCCAAAAAAATCTATATTACTTCATAATATACAAGAGATCAGAGACATTATGACTCTAGGCAACTAGTTCTCTGGAAATGTCTATTCATCTTTCTTCCTCTCAATGAAATGTGACTTTGTAAAGAGATTTTTATAAAGACTAAAATCCCTTTCTATGTGCTATCATTACAATTATCTCTCCTTTTTGTTACTTACACATTTTATCCAATTGCACTAAAATTGTTACAGGGCTTTTCTCTATAAATAGCCCACATTTTTCAAAAAATAAAAACATGATCTTGTCTTATCAATCATATAAGCTCAAGGTTCTTTAGGATTTATAAATGAAACAGCAATGGATATTTGCAAAGGTTCCAAGTATATTCTAAGTGGTTTACTTACATATTTATCAAAATATGTTTAAATAATGTTTTGAATTTATTTTGAGAAATATACATTAGTATACTTAAATTAATTTTAATGAAAATAATTGATTGTTTTTATTATTTTTTTTTTAATTTTTTTTAAAGATTTTATTTATTATGTATACAATGTTCTGTCTGCATGAACCCCTGCAGGCCAGAAGAGGGCACCAGATTTCATTTATGGTGGTTGTGAGCCACCATGTGGTTGCTGGGAATTGAACTCAGGACCTCTGGAAGAGCAGCCAGTGCTCTTAACCTCTGAGCCACCTCTCCAGCCCCTAATTGATTGTTTTTAGTTGGGTTATTTTACTTCTTTGTGTATTTTGGAAGTTAGCCTTTAATTAGGTAGATAATTACAAACATTTTCTCCTATGCCACAGTCATCCTTTCATATTGTTTAGTTGTAGAATGTCACTTGTGATTTTCTTTAGTCTAATCATACATATATTTGTTTTTATTAGTTCTTTGAGAATTCGTACAGTGGTTTGATCATAGTGACCTACCTCCCACCAACCCTCAAAGATCTATCCACCCCTACCCATCCTACATTGTGCCACCTATTTGTTATTATTTTTAAAACATCAACTCCAGTTTGTGTTGCACATATGGTGGCCTTCCACTAACGCATGGTCACCTACAGAGGTCCTTAATGAAAACCGACTTTCCTTCTCCCAGCAGCTCTCAATTTTCAGTAATTACTTAGCTAGGGTTTAGAATCCATGCCCATGTCTTCTCTGCATGCTGGGAATTTTTTCTGTCTTGAGGTTTTTCACAAATCTTGAGCTTAGTGCCACAACCACTGTGAGTTCATATGTGCAATGCCTCCTTTAATTCTGGAAGCACAATTTTCTTGTACTCTTCAAAGTGGTTTTTTGTTTTTTTGTTTTTGTTTTTGTTTTGTTTTTATAGTCTTTCTTCCCTTTCTCAATGATCCATGAGTATGTAATGTGAGAGAATATGATGCAGACATTCTGTTTAGAGCTGAGCATAATGTAGTCTCTTATCCTCAGTACCTTGACCACTCTGAGTCTCTGTGTTAATCTTCATTGACTACAATGGAAGCTTCTTTGATGAGAGTGGAGGGAAACATTTGTATATGGGTATAACAATAAGTTATTTGGAGCTGAATTAATAATATATTAACTTACTACAATAATAGCAGTAAGTTCTACTCTACGGCCTTTGGCTTATCTAGTTGTAGGTTTGGGATCCAATAAGGTTGTCATATTTGGGCTTTACCTTATGGGGCAGGCTGTAAATAAAATTAAAAAATGGTTAGTTATAACCATGACATTTGTGACTCTATTGCAGCAGCCAGCATATGCTGACAGGCTGGTCATTATCGTAACTCACAGGGAACATGCCTGTGGATTGCTATTCTCCTCTAATGACATTCACTGCATATTCTAGCACCATGCAAACTAGTCATTAGGAATGAAGCTTCTAGATCAGTATCAACTTAATACATCCCTTTTCTGTTACTCAAATGTGTGTTATCTTCACCAAGTTCTGGAGGGTAACAAAGAGAATTAACAAACACTTATAATGCTTAGGAGTCTATGAGGCTTCACTATAGAGTGAACAATTCCAAAAGAGGAAATCTATTCCTTGAAATATGCTTTTTATTTGTTTGCCTGTGGTGTCTAGTAAGAATATTTTCACCTCTATAGGGTAACTCCATTTAATCTCTTTTTACATATGTATAAATGTATATTTTATGAAGCTTCTACAACAGGGTTGAATATTGCATTTCTAAAGATCTTTAGTGTTATTTATCATTCCCAATATTCTCTGCTTTATATCCACTTCTATTTAACAATTTCATATCTTCTATTCTGTTATTCCTATTTAACCCTTATATCACTATATTCTCTCTCCCATCCCTAATGGCTCCTTACCTTCATGATTTCTTCCTAATTTCCTAACCTCTATGGGTATTCCAAATCAAACATATTTCAGAAGATACAAAACACTAAATGTCAAAAACCATATAGTCAGGACATAAAAGTTGACATAAATCTAGCTATGACATCATTCATTTTTCTTTCTTGTCTGTATACCTCCCCCATAATGATTGTTTCTTGCTCCATTCATTTTCCTGTGAATTTCTGTAGTTCTATTTTTCTTAACTGCTGGAAAATATTTCAATATGTAAATATATTTAATTTTCATTATCCTTTCTTCATTTCCTTATCATTGTGAATAGAGCAGCCATGCATAGATGACCAGGTACCTTTACAGTAGGATATAGAGTTCTTTGGGTATATGCTCAAGAATAATATAGTTGGATAATTGTAGATATCTTTATAGCTGTTTGAGGAAGTTCAACACAGGTTTCTATAGTGGCTGCACTAATTTGAACTCATCCCAATATTGTTTCTTTTTCCCTATATCTGACACTACCACATATTGTCATTATTATTTTTTTCATATTTTAGGCAGTCTGACTGGGTAGTAATAAATGTCAAAATGGTTTTAATTTTTATTTCCCCGATGGCTAAGATTTTTGGACATTTACAAAATGTTTCCTAGTCATTGGTACTTCATTATTTGAGAACATTTCTTTAGTTTTATCTATTTTTAAAATTTGCTTTATTTGTGTCGAGTTTTATTTTTGTTTTGTGTTTGGGTTTTTTTTTGTTTTTTTTTTTTTTGAGATTTGTGACTATTCTAAATACTATCTCTTTGTCAAACACACAACTGGTAAATATGTTTTTCTATTCTGTAAGGCTGCTTTGCCACATAAAAGATTTTTCCCTTGCTAGAGAGATGGCTGAGCAAGTAAAAGGATTTGCTGTCCTTCGTGAACAGCTCCCCGGAACCCACATGGTGTAAAGTAAAACCTAATTTCTAAATTTTTTTCTATGACATTAACATACTCTGGTTCCTGCACACAACACACACACACACACACACACACACACACACACACACACACACACA